>JAWWEW010000036.1:12617305-12708798 GCA_035583185.1 Anabacerthia variegaticeps
TTTGGAATCAAAACCGTAACAGTAAATACGCAAAAACACAGAACTTCAAACTTGAACTGCCAAAGTCTCCAGCCTGGCAGATTTGTCCAAGCCTGGAGCTCTGCACCTCCGTTATCTTCATAGATCTGCCTTCTGAAATGTTCTTTCCATCCTTCATACGTCATGAGTTCTCCCACATCTCCTTTTTTTTCTAAACGTTTTCCCCCAAAAAACTCTTCCACTGGTTGTGAATATCCTGACAGAGGACTGTTAAAATATGTCAAACCCCCCCTGTGCTAAGGGAAGAAACCCATTTTCAGGGAGTTAACACTAATACTGGAGCTCAGAGACAGCTTTATTACAGTGGTGGGCAGAGCTGCAATACTTCGGCATCCACACATATAATCTGTTGCAGTCAGGGATAGAATTAGGTTTAATTAGGTTGTTTTTAGAAATCTCAGTGTTTGTGGATAGAAGGTGTTGGAGGAAAACAAATGACTAATTTTTAATTCATACTATTTTGCCTTCATTTGTAGCTCATGTGCTGCACAGGAACAGAGTGCAGAGGGACTTGGGGAGCACCCAGACACAACAGCACATGCTAGTGGGTATCTGCTTTATTCTATGGCTTTTTGCAAACTTCATGAGTATGACCCTGATCTCACTGGCAGTTTTATAGTCAGGAATAGCATCCCAGAAGCCTGCAAATGTACATCAGAGTAAAATTAGGATTTATTAGATGCAGCATCTGATCTGCTATTTGTTGCACTGCAGTATGAACATCCAGAAGGGGAAGAGGCTTACTGACTAATTGTAAACATCTTATTTGAAGGTCAAGGTTTCTTAAATAAAAAATCTATATTAAAGCAGTATAAAATACCCACTTTTAGTTTTCATTCCACTTGCACAGTGTGCAAAATGCAGATGGAGAAAATATTACAACCACTTAATCCCAGATCAAGTGTTTCTTAGCTAAGGATTTTAAGCTCACAAAAAAGAACTCTCTTCAACACCCCATAAGATTGTTTTGGAGGCAGAGAATGGGTCTCTAAGGAGACCCTTTACACTGAGAGATTAGGTTTGTATGTCACTGTCTATAGGAGATGACACACATCACTGAAAAAGTTGTGATCTTCCAATTCGTTCCTGTGAGAAGGAAGGTTGAGGCGGACTTGAAAGAGCTACAACTGTGAGAGGGAATGCGCATGATCTCAATGCAGATTTGGGATGCAAGTTTACCCTGTTTTCAGAGGCAAGAATGATTAATGGAGTACAAGCATAGGAGACATGAGTGAACTTTAACAAACTCTGTAGCACACTGAGAGATATGATTTGTGAGCTGTATTTTCTCTGTGGGCCTTTCCCATCCATGCATCATAAATATGCACACTGGCTACAAAATGAGACAGAGAATTCTGTCGTGGCCTTAAAATCTCTGATCCTCCTCCCTCTTCATCTTGTCTGTCTGCATGTCTTGCCCTCTTCTTTGGATAATTTATGGGCGTATCATCTTTATAAGCTAAGCTTGAGGATGGAACATAAGAACTAATAGTTGGACACTGTGAATGCCAATGAACTCCTGAACCCAGCTGCCACTCAGACATCTCTTGTTCTTACCAGGTGTGATCTAGGTAGGGCAGATGGCAATTTTAACATCTACCCTGAGGAAGGAGCTGCCCTGAGAGGCACATCAGAGATTCAGCAACACCTCAACCTCTTGCTCCTCTGATTTTTTGCACAGAGAAGCTGACCACCCCTCCTGCAGCTACTTGAGGAAGCTGCTGCACAGATGGGAAGCAAGGTTCTGAGCCATCCATCTCTCCTGCTTGCCTACCCAGAGCAGTTTCGCACTCTCTGGTCTCTACTCAGGAGCTGGAACCACCAAACAAGGCATGACAGAGACATGGAGTGTGTTTGCACTCTCCCCAAGGTCCCTAAATAAGCCTGGACAATAATGTTTACAACAGTATTTCCTGCTCATGGGTTTGTAAATCTAGTTGCTTTTTGCAGCTTCCCTTTTTATCCTGTTGGGGTTTGTCTGCAGGCAGAGTTTGTTGTGAAGATCAACCCCTGGACCCTGTGGGCATTTTTCATCCAGAGATCATTTTTGCAGAACAGCAGCTGGAGTGTAAAAAAAAAATAATCTTAACCCCAAAGAGGTACTGAGATCCAGGCTTCTGGCAGATGGTCATCTCCAGAGAAAGCTAATTGTGTTATCAGCAACATGGAAACACTGCTGGCATCCTGGGCCTTCTTTTCTGGGTGAACTGTAAAATCCAAGGAAGGGCTGACAAGAGGGAAGCGTTTGCAGTGCAGATCAGTGAGAGCTGCAACAATCACACTGCAGTGCCTGGAACCAAAGTCCCTCAGCACCTCTCACTACCTAATTAAGATCAGGGAATAATGCTTTTCAAATAATGGGATGGATGTGGGTTTGGCACAAGAAAGTGCCCTCCACTGACTTGCTGTGTGATTGTTTTTGAAAATATGCTTAAATATATCCAAAAGGAGTCAATCCTAGTTGTTATTCTAACCTGAGTCAGCACAGAGCCTCACTGACTTCTAGTTGCAAATTTAGAGCCTGTAGTGACTTAAAAACCAAATCAAACAAATACTGATCTGTGATTGTTTGGCAGAGCTGGAGAGAAGAAATTTCTAAATGAGAAAAAGGCTCTTAAGTCATCAAGTGAAAACAGAAATTAAACCATAACATTCTTTTTTTCCCAGCAAGAAATAATCAGGAAAATATTATCTTCCTTTAAACATAATTGTCATTTTTAATCCAGCTACACGAGAGTATATAATCTATTCAGATGGAAGGCCTTTTTGTCAACAGATTGTAAACCAATTTAAAAGAAAAGAAAAGAACCCTTTGATTTCAAACTGTAGATAAAAGTCAAACCCACAAAGCAGCTGAGGAGGGAGCAGAACAATCAATCATTCCCCTACTTCCAAATGCGGCTAATTGCCTCCAGCACCATCTTAGCACTATGGAACAAATCAGAAATCAAAAGCTATTTAATGTCAACACATCCAAACTATAGCCTTGGTTTTCACCAAATTATTAGAAAGCAATTTTCTTTAATTCAGCAATGGAACCTGCATCAAATTTCAGCCTTACCTAAGCTTTGGCAATGCACCAGGAGAGTGAAGGCCAAGTCTGGTTCCACTGAGAATGTTTTGCTTCTTGGATTTCAGAGATAGCTCAGTTTCCTGCATCCACAGAGACCTGGTTCACCCTCCAGGGCACTTGGCACCTAAAGAAAGAAATTCTGTTACAACTGTGCTTTCTTTCCCTTCACATTATCTAAGTATTCCAGCATCGATGTATGGGCAGGTCAAAGGTTTGGGTTAGAGCCCAGTGAAGTTTTCAAACCTGCTTTTGCTGTTTTTCTCCCTTCCATTCAGAGCTGTTTCTCCACTTGGCACTAAGGAAATGGTCAGGGAATAGAAAGCCAAACCAGCAGATCCCATGTCACCTCCCTCAGACCAGATGTAGTAAGGGCATCATAAGCCCGTGGTGCAGTGCAGTGGCCAGAATAAAATCCACTTACATGCACTTCCAAAGCCATGGAATATTTTGGCCATTGGAAAACCCCTTACCCAGAACTTTCATACAGTATGCTCTATATTGCAGTTAGCTGAGATTTTTCTCATTAAATATTTTTCCACAGCGACATATTTATTAGTGACCAACTTCTGCCAAAGAAAAGGGAAAGGGAGCCAAATAAAAAGAAATAAGTTGCATAATAATTCCTGTCTTATTTTCCACCAGTCTGGAAGTTTCCTGTTCTATTTGTTCTTGAAGTACGTGAGGAAGTTTTGAACTGTAATGAAAAGGTAAAGGTCTTCAGCTCTCCCTTATGAAAAGGGTATTCTTTTTTTTTTTTTTTTTGAAAGTACAAATGTTTTTGAATGACAGAAAAATCAGTTCCTGCTTGTTTCTATCAGATCCACACTTTGGAGCTCCAAATTTCTTCCAGCAGAGGGCTGTGGGATGCACACCACAGTTCTTAGGCAGTTCATTACAATGTTCTCATAACCAACTCTGACTTTCACCCCAGGGACGTATATGCTGCACTATGAGATGGAATGAGAATATATGTTTAGGCAGGAATTTTCATTGTACATAATAGTTCCGTGGCCATTTTATTTCTCTGACTTCAGTGCTTTCCTTTCAGGCGTGCACATTGTGCAGGCACCTGCAGCTGTGTTTAAAGCACTCCCGTTTCACACAGGCACTCTTTGTTCTCAGCTTTGTTTCAAGTCTAAGACTGAGTTCTGGTTTGGTAAAATATACCCAATATATCAAAGGATGGCAATTATTTTAAAACAGCAGTTTCCAAATAACATTTTTTACAGCACAGAATTAACTCCTTAACTATTTCTGACATGAGATCATGTTTTGGAGACGTTGCAGTGATTGTGTTTTGAACCCACAATGATCCTACCTCGCTGTGTCCACAGCCCAGAGTAGGACAGCCTGTGTGTGAGGCAGAGGGCAGGAGTTACAATGTGCCCTCCTGTGGTTCCCAGTGGACAGCATTCTGCTACCAGCATGATGCTTTGTATCTGCAGTGTACCTGAGTGCACCATTTCATTAAAGGGATACTAAAGGCGCTCTGGTGCCTTTCTCCTCTTTGAAACACACCGAAAGTACTTCAAAAGCCAGAGAGCAAGCAGAATCTCTTCCAGTAGCAGTGAAATATGTGTCAGAAAAGAAAATACATATTAGTTTCAAGGTTTGGAGAAGTTATTAAATGACAGAGAAAAATGGTGTCGTGCCCAACAAAAAATTCAACTCAAAGACCTCACTGCATTAAGCACTTTGTTTGGTGTTTAATTCCCTCATGGAGTCCCTTCAATAACATCTGCTCTCCCCAGCCAGCTCAGTGCTCCTGCATTGCCACATTCCCTTCCCTTTGTCTCTGCCATTTGTGTTCATCAGTACTGCACCAGTGACCTGATTCTGTTTCCCTCCCTGCCAAGGGAAATGCACATGGAAAGGGGAACGATTGCCACAGTCTATGCTGGCCATGGCCTAGGCTGGCCTTGGAGAGCTCTTTGAGGTGTAGGGTGCTCTGTGTGTGTGAACAGCCTAGAACAAGAGTGAGGCTCCAGGGGTTTAATGAGGATACAGCTGTGGAAAGCAAAGGTGCATCCACAGGTGACAAGACAGGGCAAAATTATTGTTGCAGCATTTTCCACCTCAGAATGAGAGGCCTGAGGGCAGCTCAGCTATTACTGGTGACATTGGGGAGCCACTGGAGCCATGTCAGTGTCGTGTGGCTGAGAAGTGCCCCGAGGCAGGCTGTGACCCTGCCCTCGGAGCCTGCCTTGCAGGGCACACAGAGACCCAGGGCTGGGGGACATCCAGGAGCACGGGAGAGCAACAGCAGTGACCCCAAAGCAGCCAGTGCCATGGCACAGCCTAAGACAGGCAGCAGGAACAACTCTCAGAAATGCGATCTTTTTCTCTCTGGGCTTTATTTGAAGCCCCTGTGAAATGTTTACAATAAACTTCTGGAAGGGCAGAGATGGGTAAAATATATATCACAAGCTTCCTTCAACAACTTCAGCTGCCTGGGTGCCCTGGGAAATACTTTTAAAGATAATTAATTAGCATCAGCAATTAATTCAAGTTATTATCTTTTCGAGATTTTCTAGGGAACAAAAGAAAAGCAGACTTCTTTTTGTCTTTATGTGTCTTTGCCACACCAGGTTTTGCAGAATTTGGCAGCTTGAGAAGGCTGACATGATTGTAGTGATTTCTTTCTAAGTTTTGCACTTCAAATTTCACCCTTTTTGCTAAAAAAAAAAAATAAAAAAATAAAAAGATAAAAAATAAGACTCTTCTGTCATTAATTTTCTCACATTTTCCCCAAAATGTGATGGCTCTTTAGCACTCCTCTTTTGTTGTCCTATCACAAGTCTAACTGAGCTTCTGTCAGGCCTGGGGGGCATGGCCAGCATTCAAAGTTCTCAGTCTCAGCACATACCTACCCATAGTGTCAGTTCACGTGGATTGAAGGTAAGACATCAACAATTGAAGTTAACTGAAGAAAAACACTTAAAACTTGATTCACCATCCTCTGAGACTAAGGAGCATCTTTTGGTTGGATTCAGCAGGCTTCAGGTCAAGCCCACAGAGCATCCTCTGATGGATGCTTAGCATCTCTAGCCCTTAACCAACACATTACCATGGGAGTGAAACATCTGGTTTTGGTATGGGTTAGTCAGCTACTGCTTTATCTTTGTACTTTACCCACTGTCATGTGCTTTGGTGCCTGGAGATTGCCACTCCCTTCCCTGAGTAACTCATTCATTCAAGGGGAAAATCAAACTAGTATCCCTGGCTGTATCTCAGCTCCCTCCCCTTGCCCTCACCCTGGTTCTGTACTTAATCTCACAGCATTAAAAGAAGTGCTATCCTCACTGCTCCTACTAATGCAACAAATGAAAAGTGCATCTCAGAGGAAACAAACACCTTCAGCAGTTTAAAACACTATTCATATTTATGCTGCAAGATGAGATGAACTGCATTCATTTGAGATGAGGAGCTAATGTAGGGTAGGTCAAACATCTTGGGCTCTGAGATTTGTGAATCCATGAAATATGAATGCCTTTGCTTTGCAGAGGATATTCAAATAGCTAAATTAGGGTTCACTTCACCTCCAGCACCTTCATGTCTTTGTTGGCATTCCCTTGACAGGCATCTCAATGTGCTGAGGTAAATATATTCATAAAGATGTGCTTGTTTGTAGAATAAAGGAAAGCTCCTCTTCTGGACAGATGTTTTCCAGCACAGGGACTATCCCCTGCTTGGTGTTTGTATATCATTTACTTCAGTTAGAACACGAATTGACAGCAGACACTCGTGCTAAACAATAAGTCAAATGATCATGGTGATAACCTCGACACATACAAAGCTCCAGCTGCTTTTTAGGGTTTTACTCTTGGACTATTCGAGTCAGTGGGAAAACTGCCATTGACTTCAGTGAGCTGCTGGATCAGGGCTCTCCAGAAAGATAATTTTCTGACAGAAAATCCAGCAGATTTCAGCACAAATATCCCTCTGGAACTGAAACTTAATTATTACTTTGACAAGCCTGTACTTCTTCCATTTCATCACAGATTTAGTGAGAAATTCTAAGATTCTTCCTTTCTCCTGCAAATATTTAAACATATGCACTATCTCATTATTACTTTTCTCTCTCTTGCTCTTTTTTTAAATTTCCCTGCACAGGATATATGCCCCAAAGGGATCGAAACAGAACAAGTATAAATGATAGCTTATTAAAAGAGGAAAGGGAATATTCTTCTGATTACTTCTTTACTTCTCTGTCCACTGTTCAACCCTGCTTGCATGGCCCTTAATGATCAATTTTGTCATGAGCTGTAAGGCACTTGTATGACATTGTTGACCCGATTTTTGGTCCAGCAATACTTTGCAGCAGAGACTCACAAGATAACAACCTTTCCCAGTCCATGCGGGCTGGATGTGTAATAGGTTGAACATCAGCCAGCCGAAAAGGGGAGTCTGTCAGCAGACAAAGCCCTGCACTGGAGACTGAATGGACTAGAAGGAACAGAGTGAAGTGAAGCATAATTAAATATGCAGGAGCTATTTTTGAACCTATTGAAATAGAAGACAATTGAATGGAAAAGAGACAGGAGGGATTAAGTTATGTTCTAGATGGACGAGTGGAGTTGCATATCAAGGGTATGGACCCAGTTGTCATATGTTTGAATTCTAGGAAAGGTCAAGAGCTTCCAGCACCACAGATTGGTGTAATCAAAGATGAAATGGGGTTAGCAAAGATGAAGGCAACTGCAAAGGGGCCACAAAGCCATGAGACCTTCAGAAAGAATAAGAGTGAATAAAGAAATAAGCATGAGTTCCTAGGGAAAAAGAGTAAGGGAAAAAGAAAAAAAAAGAACCACAACCTAAAGAAATCACAATCTGGACCTTTTTTCTGCAGATCTTTGGGTAACACTATTAATATTTGGGTCTTTAATGCCCTGGTTCTGAGAAAGCACCCAGGATCTCTACCTGGGAAACACCAGACCAGCAAAATGATTGTTACTGGCCAGTCTGACGTTGATCTGTGATTTTTGCTGAGATTACCCATGGTTGCAGATGTCAGCAGCAGAGAACTAATCCAATTGTGACAGCCAAAATGACATTGTTACACACAGAAAGTGGCTGCCCGGTCTGAGAATTGCATTTTGATGTGACTCTGCAGTTTGTTCCTCAGTACACAGCTGTACTCATACTGCTGGATAAATGCTCACTCAGAGCTACTCTTTGCTGAGGCACTTCCAACAGCTGGAAACCAAACTGGCTGTACATGCTAGTGTGCTTTGCCTTAATCTTTGAGAAGACACAACACGACTGGCAGAAGTTCTTTTGATCTCAGTCCAGTCCAGCAGGCAGTTTTTAAGCTGCAGCATGTTATCTCCAAGCCCAAGTGAGGCTCACACTACACAGAGCAGGCAACTGCAAATTGGCAAGTGTGAAGTGTGCTCAGGAAGAGGGAAAGTGGATCCCTCCTTTGCAGTGCAGTCCCACACAGTGGCAGCAGCTGGAACACAGAACCATCCAGTGCAGCTTTCTGTGCAGCTGGGACTGAAATTCATCCCAAACTGGCTGGTCAGGTCGGGATCCAGTTTAAACCAATATTAGCCACCTCCACAGTCAAGAGAGGGGGAGAAGGGTACTTCCAAAAGGTTCTCCTGTGTTTCGGAAACCTTCCATTGGCTCTTGAGGGAAGCTGGGTGAGGTGCTGAGACAGGATTTTCAGGTGGCTGCAGCTCAAGGCAAAGCAGTTATCATCACAGATTTTCTGGAAACTCAGCCCCAGGGTCTTGCCTGGGTTTATGCTCCTCTTCATGGAAGGACTCCCTTGGGGGTCACTGCAGACAGCACACCATGAGTGCTGAACTAAGCAAGAGGGCAATTTTTTGCCAAGAGCCAAAGGCATTGTAGTGTCCAAATGGACCTGTAAAAATTGTTCCCTGTGATTTAGTCCTTTTCTACTTTTTGAATGGGATTTTTTATCCCAATTTCCCATTCATAATTTGATTGTTACTAGTAATCTCTATGATTACAATTTGTAAAAGAAAAGAATTACAGGCTAAAGGATTTGAATTTAATTTTCTGGAGTTTTTTAGTTTGGGATACTCATTGAACACAGAAAATTAGGAACGTGCTATTTAGTTATTTCTTGTTTCAAATGGGATCTTCATCAATTAAACCTCCTATAGGTATTGGGATGAACCATGAAGTTTGTAGAGTTTATTCCAGATCATAAAAACAGGTAACAGAAGAAAACCTATAAAATCAGCCTTTCTAGAGAGAATAAGTTAAAATGCACACACTTAAATCTTCTTTTAATAAACTATGTAGTAATATTTATTTAATGATTGCCCAATTCAGATACTGTAACATTCTTTAATAACTCATAAAGCATATTTTATGCCAGCCATGAGATTTAATGTCATCACAGTGGAAGAAAAATCTATCTTGACATGAAGCTTCTGAAAGCAATGGGAAAAAATGAAGCTCAGGTCTCCAAATGGGATTTTTACTTTTAATTGAGGTAAATGCTTTCTATCACCTTCTTTGTCTGTTTACTGTAGCCAGGCAGCTATTATATGCAATTCAAGTCTGTCAGTTGAAGAGCATGATGCATATTAGAGTGGGTAAAAGTAGTTGTGAGCAAGTTAAATTTAGATCTTATTACCTGCATTATGTTAATGCCTCTAGGTGCTAACAGATTGAAACCCGTTGTGATAGACACTGTACAAGCACATAGCAAGACAGGAGTCATTCAGGGCAAGGGCTGAATCAAAATAGACAAGACAGAAAAAGGTAGGAGGCTTGGAGATGAAAGCAGAGAAAAATAAAGAACTGGCAAAGCCAAGGGAAAAAATGGCTTTTTTTTTTTTTTTAAAATATATTTCACATCCAAGTGAACTGTTGTCAAAGCCATAAATGTTTTCACGAGCAATATTCTTCCCTGGACATGTGAAAGATACACACACCAGTCAGAGAGACCACGTACTAATCTGATCTCCAGGGATGAGAAGACTTGGATCTTTGGTCTGCTAAAGAGTGACCTAATGACCAAGCTACTGTAGTTCCTTCAAAATGCTTTTGTGGAGACAAAATAGTGAGGCTTTTCAAACCTTCACAGGGTTTCATGGCACAGGAAATGGGCTTCTAAGACGTCAGCTGCACCCCCAGAGGGCTCCCCCTCCCCAAGCCCAGCCCTGTGTTCTCTCCAGTCTTACACTCTTTGCCTTTTTCTGTTGTTGCTTTGATTTTTCCTGACCATCAGAACCACGGCTCCCTCTGGACTTTATCTTTCCATTCTGGCCTTATTAAGCAAATAGCCATGAGTTTGTAAACTTCCCTCAGCACACACACAGGGACCCTGCTGTTGTTGGAGCCACAGGAACAGCAGCTCACTGACACTGTAACCTCAGTTTAACTCCATGTGCCCGGTGCAATGTGTAGCAGAGTTTTACACAGCACCTCCAAACTAACCACAATTACTTGGTAGATTACCCAGATCTACTCCTGGCAATCACTGAGCTGTGAAGAGGCACAATGATAACTCGAAGCTGTGATGATGGAGGCAGGGAAGAGACAACTGATGCTGGTCTACTGATTATGGTCATACATTGTTTTATTTAACAGCTAAACACTTGCACAGAATGATTTAATCCGAGGAGACACAGGACATGTATGTGTGTAAATAGCAAATTAGTAGCTGACAAGCTCTATCATATTGTGACTTTTCTTTGGCTGTTTTAAAATTTCTATTTTAATGTCCTCTCAGGTGACTGTTGCACAATGACAGACAGGAAGAGCATTCCCATGTTTTAGAATTTGGAATGGATGTCATCACACAGTGGTTTGAGGCTTCTCTCTAGCCTTGCCTTGCAAGGATGTTAAAAAATACTCCCCCAGGAACAGCCTAATTCCTCACTCCAGCAGCAAACAAAGTGCTGTCATTTTGGTGAGTTTTGTTTTGAAGCTTATACAACAGCTGATGGCATGCCTGGAGGAAGGCAAATATCTCTGAACTGTCTATGTTTCCCCAGAACTCCTACATTTCAGCAGAAGAAAAATTGAAACTTCTTTCTCTGTCCCCTTTCCAATTGTGTTCGTGCTCCCTGGATGCCTGTGAGGCTGTCTGATGTCACCACGGGGGAAGTTATAAAAACGGATGCTTCAGAACCATTTTCCTCTGGCAACTTAATTTTAACAGCATTTGTGACTTCACTGAGCTTAATAACGGCAATGGGAAAGCCTAATGGATACAACTCTGGGCTGTGTCCTGGACCTGTGGATGGGGATGTGCTTTCTGCAGTACTGGAGTACAAGGATGGAAGGCAAAGTGATCTGTAACATTTAAGTATTAACAGTGAAGCTTTGATATGTTGTCATATTTCTCCACCTTGTCCAGCTTGGATGAAAACACTGATAGAAGAGTCGGCTTTGCTGGTTTTATACAGCCAGCTCTGTCCCTTCCTCTGTCTGACAAAGCTGAATCTTGTCATGGTCATGTGCTGCCATCCTGCTAAAGCACAGAAATGTGCCACCAAGAAAAGCTAATTACAGTCCAGTCCCAAGAGCAGAATAAGGTATGAAACTGTGAATGTTCTTTTTAGTCCTTTTTCCTACAGATGTCAGGAAGATGGAGACTTTTCTAGCTTTATGATGAAACAATCTGAGCTCAGATTCCTGAGGTTCCTTTACATACCCAAACCCCCCCAGCCCTGCAGAACCCAAACTGTCCTTACACAGCTCTAACTCCATTTCCTCACCCAACCACCCAGCTTGTCCTTGGTCACAGCCTGGGTGCCTGGGGACAGGACAGGGAGAACTGAGGACAACACACAATTCTAGAGCATTGCCAGTTCTGCACAGGAAATAATTGTTCTGTGATTAAGTACTGATAACAAAGAAAGAAGTCTTAGACTGGCCAGTACCTTTCATTTTCAATTTGCCTTCCTAACTAGTTCTTTAATTTTTCTAAAGTTTTAAAGAACTGAATTAGCAAAGGTAAAGGGATCTAATGAAGAGGTCAGACTGATCCCATGGACACTGAAATGAAAGCAATCCTGTGAAGCAAAGCATCTGAAACTGTCTCAGTTTGGAGCTGAATATGTGCCAGCAGCAAAGAAGTTACAGAGCCAAGGTGAGTACCAAGAACATTGCTTTGCACATTTCTATAGCAGGTTATCCAGCCCCTACTATATAAAGGCCTCCAAGACTGTAATATATTTGTGCTCATAACATATTACACTAGGGAGAGTGAAGGAATATTTCTCCATTCATTAGTCAGAGAGGGACTGAGAGACCAGCCCAACACAGAATACATGTAGCCACTTACTTCCCGTTGAAATGGTACTAAGGGAGAACTAGAACAAGTAACATATTTACATAATTCAGTTACCTATATTGCTATTACCAATAGAACTCAAAGAAAACATACTGGGGAAAAACAGTATGAGCATCTGCAATATGAGAGCTCAGCAAAACCACATCAGAGTAGGTACCAAACACACTCCTTGCTGTGGCATGCCCTGACCCTTCATGTTTCTTAGTGACTGATTAATATTTATGCAAACCACCACTTCAATTAGAAACCTAGTGCGATTAATTGGATGGAAAAATACATGCAAAGCAGCACATAAAGGAAAAAAAAAATCAAAGAGCACTTTCCTCTCTTTGTCTATTGCCACCAAAATAATGCAGGCAGTTCCAGGGCTGGTACAGGGCTGTACCCCCTAAAGTGTTTCAAACTAATAACCTTTGAAAGGGCTTTGCAGCCTTGGAGAGGCAGCAGGGACACACGAGGGAATAAGATCTGATTGAAGCTGAAACCTGGCTCACGTGCTCATTAAAGCAGGCTGCTCAACACCAAAATGTCAGCCAGCAGAGCCACCTGCACACCCAGAAAAACCTCAGTCCCGAGGCTTTGACCCCCTCAGCCCCACGGGTTGTGTGAAGCTGAGGAAGTGAACATGGGGCCTCGGTCCTGCAATTCCAGCTCGTTCGGAGTGGGAGCAGAGCCCCATTGCTGCCCACCCTGTGGCTGTGTGGAAGGGCTCGTGTGCACAGGGACAGCAAGGGGCTTCACATCTCAGGCCTGCTGTTTTGCCACCAAACTTCTAAAGAATATCACAGAGGTTTCAGTTAACATTGTGTGTGTGTGTGTGTGTGTGTGTTCAACAGGCTGCTTGATGTTTAAAAGGGTATATGAGGAGGAAAAGGAGAGAGCTTCAACCGACTTCAGGATAGATTAAAGCCCTTGCTGCAGACTGCATGCCATGGAATTCCTTCTGCTTCCTGACTACAGTCCACTGAGTTCGTGTAACACACCTCCTGCAGATCACAAACTTTCCCAGTAGCAGGAAACTCACAGACAGGAGACTTCACTTTTTCAAGAAGCAATTATTCACTAAAGGCACCCCAATTCTACCTGACTTTCTCTGGTAGTCCTGTTCTCACCAGAGCACAGGACCCCGCTGCTGGCACACTTAAAGCAGAATTTTCCACACCCGCCAAGTGCTGCACAGAAAGAAAACCAGAAATAGCTTGCTGTGCTTTTTAATGTTACCACCATATTTAGAAAATGGCTTAACAATATTTCCATTGCAAGATAGTTGTGAAGAAACTACTTTCATAAGGCACAAACTCACTAGCAGCTGGTCTTACCTAGAAAGGAAATTCTCCCTAAGTTCATACCCGTGAAAATAAAGATGTAATTAGATATTAGACCTCTGCAATTAAAATGTATATTGTAAACATGTATTCCCATTTTCTTTTTTAAGTTTTCCATTTATATCTCCAGCAACATATCACATAAGCTAAAGTATAATATTTGCCATTGAGCCCTGGAATACTTGCTGTTCCTGTTTACACCCAGGAGGCCTTGGGACACAACCTGATGTGAAAGCAATGCCAAAAGCTGTGGGATGGATATACAGAATCATCAGTTTAAGGACAGGCAGAGCCAAGAAATAATACACACTGGTTACCATTGCGGCTCACCCTATCTGGGTGACCAAAGCCAAGCCCCAGGCTGTCAGCAGGGTTTAATGCCACACAGGGGGAGACTCCACATGCTCTGGGGTGCCATTCAGGAAAGCATGTCCAAGTAAGTGAACACAATAAAGAGGGTCAAATACGGAACAAAACAGGAGGGTTTGGATTGTTTTCCATTAGAACTCCCTTCATCTACATTAGTGTAAAACCTGGTCATTTTTCCACAATACTTTAAATGATTGCCTCCATCTCTCACTTGGTATTTGGGCACAGGACTTTACCTGCCCAGAGCAATGCCCACTGAACATGTTTTGCCTCTTGTTCTCCAGATGTAATCCTCTTCAGAAACAATGAACCTGCATCCTTCTTTCTCTCAAAGAAACTTTCTGACCACCTGCAACTGAGTGAGTAGAGGGCCTTAATCCTCTTCCACATCCATGAGCTTCCTAGTCAGATTCACAGACGAATACATAAAAATCAAAAACATTTCTTGTAAGAAATCAAGTCCTTTCTTCCCCTCATTGCTAAAACAGTGGGCCAGTTGCTTGAAAAAAAAATACCACATCTCTCATCTCTTCCTTTTCTTGCCAATGGATAATGTTTTTACCCAAATCCTGGCTCCAAATACCGCCACACTAAAACACTGAACACAGCCTGAATAAATCAGGCCTTCTAAAGAAAAAAAAAAGTTTGAAACTGTTAAATAGAAAACTTAGCTTCATTCTGCTGTCCTTAAAAATGGTTATTGTGGATGATAGAAATAACTGTTTGTCAACAGAAAAAAATTTTATGGGCCAAAATGTTTCAGCCTAAATTATTCAGCTAATGTTTATTACCCCTGCAAAATGGAATAAAGAGCCATGCGATGCTGCTCGGGCTGAAGCAATTTTGCTGCTGTACCTACAGAAGTAGTGTGAAATGTCTCCCTCAAGACAGCACTCAGAACTTCACATTCCTGGAGAAAGAGCCACTGCAGAGGCACTTGCATAGTAGATTTGAAGAGCTTGATTACACTCTGGCGTACGCTGCTTTTTCACTTTTGGCAGGGAGTTTGGAGCTGTCTGCACCAGCCCGGAATTTTATCTGCACGGTTCTGCTGCTGGTTTTCAACAGTTTCTCGCGATGCTGGTTCGCTCTTGCTGCCGTTTGGAGGTGTTTTCTGCTTTGATGGACAGGATGCTGGGTATGTGCTTCCTCCTAGCAGCATAATTCACAGATCCCTCAGCCTGCTTGGCATATCAAGCGGGAAATGGCTTATTGTGCACTCTGTGTACGTGCGCTAATTTTGGCAACCTTCGCACTCAGCAGAAGGAATGTAGGATGCCTTTGGCTAGATGCCCTCCTCAACCCCTAAAAAAAGGCACCTTCTCAGTGGTTAGCAGAGCTGTCAGGATAGGAAGTTTGCCTCTCAGCTTCTGGTGAAACGGCTTCGCTCGGAGTGGGCTGAGACTGCTTTATGGAGGGGTTTTCTACCTGAGTCCCGCTCCCACGTGAGCTGGTGCAGCTCCAAGAAGGTCAGGGAAAATCCCGCTTCTTGCACGATCCAGGATCCACGCAGATGGGCTCTGCATTTCTTCTCCTCCCTGGCACTTTCTGCTGCTCCTTTCCTGTTGTATGACACACAGGTGTGCCTCCCATGTTGTCACACGAGTTTTCTCTCACTAGCTCAGAACAGCAGCTTGCCCAAGGTGCATTTTCCCACCTCCATGACTACCTTCTGCCTGAACAGCAGATGGGACAGCACTCTGCAGGGAAGGAGGGCTCTGGCATAGCTTTAAATCCCACACAGACAATACTGTTTTCTCTCTGGGCTGCCCACCACCAGGAGCTGCCTCTGTGCTCGCAGGGGCGCCCTCCTCCCTCTGTCCTCATTAGCAGAGTGTGGGTGCTGCTTGCCAAGCTTCCCTGTGCCCATTCTGGCAGTTGCACCTCGTTAGTGATGCCAACAGGTCTCACAGGGAGAGAGCACAAAGATGCTGATCACAACACATGGATATGATGTCTCAAATGCTCAGATATCCCTGCAGCTCACACAACTACCCTCCCTCAGGCACAGGTACATGTAAATATACATATGTAAATGTATAAATATGGCTTAGTTCTCGTATGGAACAGTCAACTACAGTGCTAACATGCATTTGACTGCCTGATAAAGATGAAGATTTAACATCCCAACTGTGTGTTATAGTAAGAGATCCACAGGGCAGGACTCATCTGGAAAAATCTTTATTTAAGCTGATCTAAAATCCAAAGTGAAAAATCTGCTGTTGGCAAAAGACCTCATTTTTTGGGGAGTGCTAAGTGTCTGTCATCCATCCCTATTTCTTTGTCTAGGCATTCTTAAGAAACTTCAGCCAAAATGTATTTAATATGCTCCTGCAGACCAGTCATGGGCCATTTGCCATAGTTTCAGAGCATAGGAATGAGCTATAGATCATATTTTCTGATGCATTAGAAGGGATTTAGCTGTTCAGTCGTTATGAACTTTGAAGGGTACGGGTATGGTCAAGTACATTCTGCTCTTCCAAACACCCCTGCTCAGCATTACTAAGCAAAGTACTTAAAATCAGAAAATGTTAATATCAGGAACACATTCTTTAGTGGCTGATCACACACCATGACACTGTCATGATCTATTTCAAACGTGATGCCATTTTTTATCCATGACAGGAATCAGAAGTTGTAAGAAAAACAATTAAATTTTAAAAGTGAAGCCACATCTATGAAAACAGTTTTGTGCAGGCTTTCATTGCTTCCCATGGGGATGATGCAGCTCTTTCCCCCTGTAACCACAAAGCCTACACACACATTGGCAAGGTGATAACCTGTGGGATCATAATAAAGATGTTTTAAAATGTAAATCCACTAAATGGGAGGTTTTCTACAGTCTTCAGCATCAACAGGATTCACATCATTGTTAGTCTAGATTCTCTCAGGCAAAACAAGTGTTTTTGTCACATCAGAAATAAGAGCCAAACTTAATATTTGCTACCTGAAATGCTGGATTTCTTTCCCTAATTTTCCTAATTTTTCCTTTTTATAAGGAAGAAAAGATCAGCATCACTGTCAAGAGATTTCTCTTTTTTGACATTATAACTGAAGAATCAGAGAGCAACTAGTACAGTTTTAAAATTTATATGTAAAAGAGATGCAAAGCTGATGTTACCTATTTAGGAAAATTTTAAAATAAAAATTCCACATTCACAGCCTGAGATAGACAGTCATTTTCTCCAGCTGTGGTCAGAGGGTCTCTACATTCCTCTTGTTGATTAGTAGCTATTTAGCTGAACAGGTAAGTGAAGAAAGAAACATGAAAAAGGATGTAACCTACAAAGAACAAATGCAAATTTCTACATTTGAGGTCAACCATTTGTACAAGTGCAGACTGAAAGACACAGGCTGGTCCCTTTCCTGTAGAAAGAGAAATGCTGAGATCATAGAGAGTCAAAAGCAGAATATGAGCCAGAAGTTTGATGAACCACACGGGAAACACAAATAGTGGTTTAGCTCCAAGCCATGTGACACACCAAGTCATTCTCCACTCTCCTCTAACTGCACCGAGCTTTGGAAACTACACTTCAGGTAAAAAGTTGTCTCATTCCTGCAGCGAGGAAGATCAAAGTACAAAACTTAGGAGGTGAGGTTGAAAGATCTGGGGCTGTGCAGACTAGAGAAGAGACAGCCAAAAGAAGGGATAACAGTCTTCAAAGTACATAAAAGGCTGCTGCAAAGGGGAAAAGGAGTAAGCAGGTTTTGTGTGCTTATTTTAGGGAGGAGTAATAGTAATGAGCTGCATCTGCAAGAGGGGGATATTAGCTTAAACATAGGGAGCATTCTGTAAAGCTACACCCTGGAACAGATTGTGGGGACATGGGGACTGTCCATGTTTGCAGCTTTTAAGGCACATGTCAGGCAAACCTCTGACACATTATACAGGTATCTGTCCTCATGCCTGGGGTGGGCAGAGGAACCACAGGAGGCTGTGGATTGTCTGTGCCATGGGCATTAGCTCAGGGTGAGGCTGAGCAGCCTGGAAATACTGCACAGACCACCCCAAGGTCCTGCCAGGCTCGGGGGATCACTGCACCATCACTGAGGGCCTGGACAGCAGCACGGCATCCCAGCCTTGGAAGGGGTGGCGTGGCAGGAATGGCAACTCTCTGTGCCAAGTCTGCTGGTGTTGCTGCAGGAGAGTGGCATGTCCAGGGAACAAATTATTTCTTGGAGGGATGTTACTGATGGGAAACTGGGCTGCATAAGGAGATGGGAGAAAGCAGCTTCTTTGCTTAAGGGTGTTAATGCTCCAAGCTTGTCCCAGTGTCAGACATTCTGGGTACGTTGCTTCGGGAACAGAGATCACCGAAAACATCTGTAAAGAATCAGCCCCAAGAAAGAGCAAGACCTGTGATGTTAAAGTCTCCAACACCATCTCTACAGTGCTGCTTCCCTTCTCCACCATGCCCTGCCTGTGAATTGGAATAAATTATACAAGCTGACTTGACAAGGGAGCATTAATGGGCCATTTACCACCTGAGAAGTGCATTAACGGGTCATTACTGTGTACTCTGCAGTGTTCTGCTCTTAGGACTCTCCAGATATTTCATATTTTTAAAAAGATTATTCCTTTCTTTTAAGCAAACAAAATTTTTTCCTTCTATTTTTCTCCCTTCTTCTGAATAACTCTTTAGGGGAATAAAAAATCATTAAAAGAGAATGAAAAACAAAGGTTAAATAAGAACAGCAACTTTGTGTTATTCTGTGGACATGATTCACCCAGCTGATGCACATACACAGGAGGAATGTGCCAGTTCTGTGACCTCATCTCTTCCCACAGGAATATGACACAGTTTCACATAACCTTCAGTTGAGATATTAATGCCCTGAACTAAAGAGACTGACCAGAAGGAAAGTGAAATCAGTTGAGGGCTCTCCCAGCTCCAGGTTATCACAGGGAGAACTGATGATGTCTTGCATTTCATATAAGTAGGTCTGGGTGGACAAAAAATAACTCAGGACATGAATTTGTGCCAGGATTAGTCTTTGTAATGAATTGAAACTGGGCAGAAAGGTTTCCAGAGTCCTGCTCTCAGGGAAAAGGTTGCTTTTTGAACACATGAGGAGGCACTGTCGGTTTGTTCAGCGCTCGAAGGAACGAGAGGAATCAAGAGTTGACAAAAAGCCATTACTGCAATATTAGAGATGACATCATTTTCCTATTCTCTTCTCTCTTGTCTATACAAGTTTGGGAATGAAAAAATAAGCTTTTCATACCATTGGAGAATTTGCTGTTCTATCAGAAATGTGCCTTTTACCAAAGGAATGCAGATGTTCATGCCAGGACAGGAATACTTTGTAATTGGAAAATAGCTGGAAATAGGAAAAGGGAAGTGCATTCCTACCATGTCTTAAATTGCCTGTAATTCTTGAAACATAATCAATTGTATGCAGCTACACTGAAGGCTTTTGCTTGATTACTTCTCAGCCTGACAACAATAGCTGGGAATTTCCACAAAGGGAGCAAGTGCTTTTCTAAAGATAATTAGTCCACTTTGATGTGCACAGAATTTTTGGAAGAGGGCAGTACCTGTCTAGTTTTTATGCATTCACTGAGCCTAAGAACAAAAAACAGTAAAAAATATCAGAAACTTTTAAAGTGCTTTCTGAGTGTTCTCCAGAAAGTGCACTTGACACTGGGATCTGCTCAGCAGAAAAGGTACCCAGACTGTAAATCAGACCATATTATTCTCCTTGGAATTCTTTCTTTGCGATCTCTTGTGAGCTTTATTTCTTATAAATAAATGGAAATGTTGTAAATCACAGGTAAAGACTGTGACAGCTGGGTTTTCCAGCTACTGAAAGCAATGCCACGGGCCACGATCCCTGCAGCAGAATGCCTGTGTTTGAAAGCAGGTCACTGAAGCATCAGGTCATAGAGGAAACCAATGACAGGATGAGTGATGGAACCGGAATTTCAACAAGTTTCAATTTCTCTGTTATTGGCAGCAACTCGGGGCCCAGAAAGCAACTCCTCAACGCCACACTAATGAACTGAGCGCTGGGAGCACGGTGTGAGGTCAAAGAGCAGGGAAAGTACTTAGGACACATTCACACACTGCCAGGGTCCCTTTAAAAATGGGTCAGGTTCTTGCCTTCTAAGAACTGTTGTGGCTCTGTGTTCAGGTGCTGCCACCCAGAAGGAGCCAGACTCTCATGAAAAGCAAAGTGAGGTCTTTTTAAGATCTTATCTAAATTTAATAACCCAAATGAAACACGCTTCTCCGTGCTGCTCCATCTGTAAGGCATTATTATTGAGTTTGTAGTGAATAACTGTTTATTATTTCCTTAATTTTCAGCCACAACACAGTCTATTTTAACACAGCAACCTTCCAATGAGTCTGGGCTGCAGAATACGTGGCTGCCTTTGAAAATAAAAAGCACTAGCAGTACAATGAGAGGAGCAAGGCAGCTTGCAGGCTGTGGTTTTCCAAGAGGGAATGTTGATGGGACTGACCCTGCTTGGAACAGCTTTTAGTGTGAGCTGAAGGAAATGGATGTGGCAATAATCCCATGTTACCTACTGAATAGTAATTTCAGAGACATTCTTTGCGGAGGGTTTGAAAGGACAAAATTTAAATTCTAATTTCCAGAGAAAGGCAAAGGCATTTATAGCAATTGCCTTTGTGTAATTGCTAGAGTACAGACTGTATGCAGGGGCACAGGACAATGCATCTCATAAGGAGTCAAAGATAAATGACTTAATCTGAGATCTACAACTCTAATTATATACATCTCTCTATCCTAAAGGGGTTTATTTTGCTATAGTTGCTTTCAGAGCCATTAACAAAACGTTGCATTCTATCTCTGTTAGTGTGGGGGCATGTGCAAAGGCTGCATATATGTCTAAAGCCTATTTTTGTATTGAAGGAGCCCTAAAATGGAACTCCAATTCAGTTTCCTTCTATTATACCGCTGCGTTCATTTCAAGTTCCTACTTTTAAAAAATATCGATAATCACATTTATGCATTGAAATGGTGTGTAAGAAAGGAATAGAATTCATAGCAAAAAGGTGCATTGGGATGTATTTACAAAGGAGCAAACAAAGAATGAATCTCGCTCCAAATGCATTATCCCCTTAGCAACACAAATCTCAGCCTAAGCTTTCCCTTCAAGCTTAAATTGTGCTGCCTACAGAAACAAGATTTCCTCTCATTCCACGCTGAAATTGGTACTCTGACTTCTCCATCCTGGTGGAAATGTGTAAAGATTTACTTGCAAGGGTGGGAAATTCCAGTTCAGCTGAGAAGTACAGAACATCATTCCAGGAGGATCCACATCACCAAACGCATCTGTTGAGCTGTGTGATGTAAGAAATTACGGGGAAACAGTATTGCTCCTCTCAAGTCAGAGTAGCCAAGGATGGCTCAGAGGCATTCAGAGAACTGTCAATCAACTATGCAAAGTTTGATATCAAAGTGATTCCTCTGCTTCTGCTGACAAAGGTCACAAAAGGCACAGAATCAGGGTCTGCATCAACAAAAATTTAAAAGACAACAAACTAAATTCAGGCTAAAAGAAGAAGAAGAATACGCAAGCTAGATGTGAAGTCATTCACTCAACAAGCTTTCACTACAAATCAGAGATTCAGGGCAAGTTATAAACAAGGTTCATTCTACCAGAGATGTTCTGGCTACTTAAGAGATCAATTGTCCATCCCATGTCTTTGATCAAGAGATCCAAAAGCACAGCCCGGCTGCACAGCCCCAGCATAAACAACATTTACCACAAACAACACCACGGCTCTCAGGATAGGTTATAAGCATCAAGCCAGAAGAGAATTACCAAGAACAACAATCAACATGGATTCTTTGTTCTCTTAATCCTTCTGCTCTAACTTTGTGCTCTCCGAGCTGCTTGGCCCGTCAAAGCAGAAGAGGTAATTGAATTTCAATCGTATCATGGTCTCATTCAAAATAACCCATAATGGCACTCCTTTCAATATTGCACAGTGCTGATTTTTATTCTGGGGGTAGTGTCTGTTCTTTGCTGTAGGAATTTCCATACGCTCCTTGCCCTGAATTTCAAAGAATAAGTTTGTCTAATGAAGCTGAATATTGAGATTTCCCCCCCAAGACTTATGGGTACAATTTGAAAGGGGGGGAAAAAAGTAACATGTAAATGAAAAGCACGTACACCACTATGTGATGACAAACAGCCCTTGCAATTTGCTTAGCTGGAGCTTGTTCTTCATTCCCAGAGGCACCAGTCACTTTTATTATGAGGTGACAGCTGAGTTTTATTCTCAAGATTGTGCAGATTTCTCACCTGACTAGCTCATGACTGTATATTTCAGGTCAGAGAGCAACACAAGCCGGGGTCTATTTGTCTTCTCATGGCTGTTCTCCCCTGTCATTCTTTATGTTGATTTCCATTTCTCAGTCCCACCAATAAGTTCCATTTCCTCAAATTATTTATTTATATCTTTAAAGCACATTTTAGAACAATTCATATCCCTTCTTTCACAGGGCACCCCGTGCATGGCTTCCCCTCCATACCCTAAACACAGCCCACTTATGCTGTGCCTGTGGATCACAATGGGTGCTTTCTTCTTCCATCACCATACTCATCTTCACATCCTCAGGAGTGGAAGGTCACATTTTCTGTGCTCCTGTGAGTAGACAATTTGCTGTAGTGCCAGAGTTAATGGACATGGGAGACCATTAGTGACATTTATCAGTAACAATTTATGTAACTTAAAGGGTAGAGCTCTCACTGCAGTTCAGAAGTTCAATTATCAGCCCTGCTGCTGGTCTGCACAGTTACCTTGGGCTAGTTGCTGCCATCTGGTATTTTAGTGCTCCACTGTAAATGGGCAAACCACGCTACTTTGTGGAATCCTTAAATCACATGTATCTCGTATATAAAAGACTGGTTGCCTTGCTAACAGTGTCTACTGTTTTTAAAAATGCTTATAAACATCTGTCAGGGACATATTCTCTATGTCAGTTCAATAGAATAGTATCCATTTCAGCAATCTTTGAAGCAGATTGGTGGCATCATCTCTGCTACACTCTTGAGCAATTTTTAATTGGTTGTTGCAGGACTGGAATGATAGTAAGAATAAACTTGATTTTTTTCCTACCAACATCCTTTTCCAGGGCTATCAAACTAGCACTGCTCACCTTCACTGCTCTTGCCTAATAAAATAACTATGAATTAAGGACACAATCCACATCTGCACTGACAGGTCAAAAGAATCAGAAAACTTGGATAAACACCAGCCAAGCCAGATGGAACATTTAGTTAGCAAGGAGACTGCACTGAAAAGCTGTATTAACTTGAATCACCACAGTTGTTTTTCAGGGCTGGTCAGATCATCCATAACATTGCTGCTGTCTTTGGCCACGTCAGTCACTGTTAAAGATCAGCTTCAGGAAATTCAAGGTTCCAAAAGAGAAGGGTAGATTGAATCCTCTCCAGAAAATTTGTTTCACTGATTAAAATCTCTGCAAGCTCCCCCCACTGCTCATGCTCTGCTCATCAGCTCACAGTATTGAGAACATGCCTTCGAAATCCTCTTCCTCTAGCAATGTTCACCATTTAGGTAACCTCAGCAATAAAATCCAGACTCTGTGTTGCTCTTGCATCTTAAGACCATCTCTCTGTGCTACAGGTTCAAGATCTAGTTTAAGAATGAAAACCGTCTCAAATCTGAACATTTCCAAGCCAATCTTTTACTTGTCAGATGAGAACATGGATTTTACATTACCCGTGGCGCTTGAATTTATTTATTTCTTTATTCCTCAAAATCTTCCTTTGCTAACCTTACCAGCTTGTTAATATTTTCTCTCCATCTTACCCTGTTTTATACTTTTCCCTGAAAAACAAACAAAACCAGTAAACCCTGGGCTCCTCTAATCCACTTGAAACGCCTGTTGGCCAAGGAGCAGCCTTCCCCTGCTCTGTGGGGGCAGCTGCTCGCCCACCCTTCAGTGTGGAGAGCAGATAAACGAGAGGCTCCACAGAATTCTTCTCTTTTCCAGCGTTCTTGCCTATTTAATCAACCCCCACCACTGCTGCCAACTGTCAGCACACTCCTGCTTTGTCAATGTTGCAGTTCAACAGGCGCTAACGCTGTATGTTCTCTTGAAATAATTACAACTTTCATCCTGAGCAAGAATTGAGATTTTTCTGTGTGTGAGAAGGAGCACGCTTGCTAATGTTCAGTTTTAGTTTAGTTTTATAACAGTCTGGCAGTTTCAGATGGGGGCTGAGCATTTGTGTGAAGGAGTTCGAGGATAAAGCGACTGAATTTTCTCTGATGTTGTCCTTAAATTCAGGAAACTTGAGCAGCGTTTCACATTCTGAAAGCCTGATTTTTTACTAAGGTGGGGAGGTATAAACAGAAAAGATATAAATGTAATATTCTCAGGGATTATCACAAAGCCTTTTACTGGAAAAGATCCACCTAATGCAAGTCCATCCTCCCTCAGATTAGAAAACTGCCACATCCAAGCAATTTAAAATATGTATTTAACATGAACCATCATAAAAAGGAAAAAAGCATCAGTTTGTCACTTAACTGAGGGAGCCTGGAAATGAACTTTTCCATATTCAAACTGAAAGGACGTGGGAAAAGATCTTGTTTGTTTTTACAATGAATCCTGCCACTTATGTAAATCAGAGCAGAGTTCACCAAACATGACACGTCTGAGTGTGAGTAACAGCTGGGGGAAACTGCACAGCAGCTGCCAATATCAATAATTTATCAGCAATTGGTTCCACAGCCGCTGCTGAAAGAGCCATGCCAAGAAGCTGTGCAGCAGGACAAGTGTTACAGGGCACCACAAACCCATGCTTTTCTGTGCTGCTGCCCTAGGGTTCCCCCAAATATTTGTGGGTTACTGTGTATGCAGCTGTTTTCCTTTGGGAGACAAACGTTGTTACAAAATGCAACCAAACAACAACAAAAGCGGCAAAAAGACCAACAAAGCCATGAGTTTGTGTCCACCACAAGGATAGGTGGAGGGAAATGGAGGTGGAACACACGCTAACAATAAGTCCTTTGCAGCAATTGCACAAATAGATAGGGTTTCTCATCAGAACCAGATGGGGCTTTGGAAACCTCTGCTTGAATTTATGGGCGCTGAATCCACTTCTGTTTTGATATTATACGTAATCAATTAATTTGACTGAACTTCCTGGGCAAGTTATTAAGTCCCCATGCCACTTTCTCATTATCTGTAAAATAGGGCTAACAGTATCAGCCCCAGTACTTTGCAAGGGAGATCAAGGATTATATAGAACTACGAATAATTCACAAATCCTGGTTGAAAATTGCATGCCAACTTTTCCCTCTTATCTGAAAACCTCCAACCTCCCCCCAGTGTCATTAAAAGAAGACATATTCTAACATATTATTTTATAAAAACAAAATAGCGAGCATTTAAGATGATTATTTGCCTACAATCATAGCTTGACTGCCATTCTCCTTGTTTTCTAAAAGGAATCTATTTTTGAAGGTGACCTGCATTACTGCAGTGTTAATAAAAATGCACTGTGTGTAATCAGTTATTATTTTATCTCTAAGCATATTCAGTCATTCAAAATGTGTAAGCATTCTCAAGGGGAGCATCACGCCAGTAAGAGAAGATTCTTCTTCAGGAAAAAGGGGGGTCAAATCCTTCCCCAAAGTACTAAGTCCCTAATGATACTGATCTATTTAAACACTGCATAATATATTTCATATCTAGATTGTTATAACGGCTTGGATTTTGCCACATATTTTATGTTCTGTCACAAGAATAACTTATTTTCCTGTCACTGCAAAGGCAGGTGCTTCTGAGATCCTACTGGCCACAGTTCAGGTGAAAATCTTTCTCATGAAAAACAATTTCTTAAAAATAATGCCAAGCTGCTGAAAAACAATTTAATTTTCAAGAAAAACTGCCCAACCATGTGCATCCTTCTTTTTTGCTTTCAGTCATGCTCTCTTGATTCCCAGAAAACTCGAGATTTGTAAAGAAAAGCATTTAATTTTTTCATGCTTAGTCTTAGGAGCACAATATATGTACAGGATTCCAGGGTTACAGGGAGGACAAACCCTCTGATTTCCAGTAATTCCCAGGAGCAATTTGATGATGGAATCTAAGTAGCTATGGAAACAATCTCTTTTGTTTCCTGTACAATAGCCTACATTTCTAAAAGCTTCCACTCACAGAGAAGGACATCACTTCCTTGCAATGACAATACCTTTTGCCACTGAGACACAACATGAGGAGTTCAGCTGCTTCGCTGCAGAGCGGGCAAAGCAGTGAGTTTCCCACCCTGGAGCAGCAGCCTGGATCTGTGGGGAAAGGCAGGGACAGAAGGTGGCCAACTAACAGAGGGGTAAGTTCTATTTAGAGGAAATATTACACTATATAATACCCTGCATTATCTTCTGATTACCTGTAAATAGTAATTACCTATGGTAGCTGTGGCCCTAGCAAATTGAAATCTGAAGTCCTCTAAGGCAGGAAATTGGATATGGAATGGATCAAGAACAAAAAGAGGTAGGTGAAATTCCTCAGTTAAATTCAGATATTCTGTGCAAACTTGGGCAAATCATTTCCTCGTTCCCTCTTTGCAATTTTCACAGAGAAATGGGAATCACACATTACAAGAGTTGTACAAGGACATGCCCAGCTTGGCTCATATTCTCAAGCCACCTAATGAAAGAAAGGTCTGCTCGTCTTTTCTCAACAATTCTCTGTTCCCCAGTGAGCAGCCAGGATGGCCCCAATCTCCTGGGTCACTTCTTGCCTGTGCTGGGGACTGGAGAGGCCACAAGAAGCAGCCACTGTCTGACACCTCCTCCCTCAATGCACAGTACCCTCAATGTGGCAACTGCCCACAGCATTCCAACACAGCTCTCAAACAAAGCTGATTTAGAAAGTATCCTCTATTGCCATTGTTAAATAGATGCCACTTATTAGATTAGCAACAGGAGGAAGTTGCATCTTGTCAGCCTTTATTCCTTGGTTAGGACTAATTTTTAGTCCTAGTTAGGAGTTTTGTTATTTCTGTGCAGTGCATAATTATGTCTTTAACATAACTCCTTCTGCCTCAGTTGCCTTTTCCACAGGAGCAGGACAGTGACATCCACCCCTTAGATGTGTTTTAAAGTCTTTTGATAGAAACTGCAAAATGAGACTGGCAAATACATTTATCTGTGGAAAGAAAAATAATCCTACTGCTCTCTGTACATATATTGAAGAATGGGGCAATAGATTTTCTTCATCTGATTCGTTCCCTCCCCAGCAGATTTTATTCTTACCTAAAACTTACTCTTGAAAATCCCATTTAGTTTTATAACATGCTTGGGAATCCTTTGGAACAGTATATACTTTATAAATGCAAGATAATACCCAGTGTTTCCAGGCTTCTGCATCTAACTAACATTCATCCAAAAATGTAAGCAGGCTGAAAATTCTGTCATAAACGCTCCATTTCTCTCCCCAGCGTTCCATAACATTTGAGTGGGGGAGCAAAAGAACTGATCTAACTACGCTTGCCTATTGGTAGGTTACACAGAGCTCATTAAATCATGGACATGAGCCTGATGCCAAACACATCTAGTGCAAAATTAACTCAGAAAGGAGGGAATACCCTTGTGCATTTAGGGCTTTGGGCACCAGGGCCTTTGGCTGGGATAGCTGAACACTGCCCAGTCCAGAACAGAGTCAATAACAGAAAGCCAATATTCTCAAGTAATATTTGGAATCTCAGGAGAGCCAGAAAGTCTTCTAGTACTTTCTCAGTTTAAGTCACTTGATGACAACTTCATTTCTAGCTCATCAGATGTCGTACTAAATGTGATTTACCTGACTGTAATGATCTTTCAAGGATGGGGCCAATTTTTCTCATTCCTTTAGTGTATTAACATTTAGAGAATGAATTCGACTCCCTTCCTCCATGGATGCACACCACATAAGGTTATTGGATGGAAAAGGCTGCTTGAGACTGAACCCAATGACGCTTTCAAAGGCCCCTGAGTCATTCCAATCCTTGCAAATAGAATTCCTGCTGCCTTTGCAGAGGAATTCTGGTTCCTTGTGAAGGCTCTGATGTACATATGGGCTGGAGTGTGCCTGACACCAGCACGCACAACTGCAACCACGAAACAGCAACTTCCGATGTCAGCTGGAGGACGGGAGGTGCCCACACACCCTCCCTTCACTGAGCTGCCTTTCACACACTCTTGAGGAGGGAACTTCAGACACACCCACTGAACTGCAACTGGGATCCAACCCTGCCCAACACTATTTTGGGGGAAGGCAGGGCAGCCTGAGCAATTCCCAGGCTGGATTACCAGCAGCTTCCTGCCCTACTTCCAGCTATAAAATCCTGAGGAGTAGCCTACATCCTTTGCAATATTGTAATTACCATACCCTGCACCCCTCAAGCTGCTATCCAAACTCTTCTTGTGCCATGTTATATTTTAAAAACCACATGCAATCTGGAGTTTCATTTCAGCCCAGGTCTGGTGTTCACCCCCAGACAGGACAGGTAACCAAACGTGCTAATTCTGTTCACGTGCTTCTGCTACATGAGCGACATCATCACATTTGAACCCAAAATGGCAAAAACAAAGCCAGAGAATGGAATACATTGAATAATTGAAAGTGAAGAAAACCCCAAACGAGAGGGGGCCACTAATGGGGGTCACTCCACATTGAGCCAGGACCACCTTCCCTAACTCCAGGGAACATGAGGCTGTTTGTAAATATATTCCAATTACGAATCTTACCAGCAGCCCTGCATTCCCAGAAGTAGCTCAGTGATCTAGGCATCATGCAAATAAATAACCTGAAATTATCTCCCAGAACTTCCAGGTTCAATTATTTCAATTTGTTAAAAAGAATGAGAAAAAGCATGGATGGCTGTTCTTTGTCTTTGCTGCTCCTTCCCCCTCTGCAGACAATGTCTCAGGGAAGCAGCAGTTTTTGCAATGTTTGCTGCTGCTTTAGAAGGGGCTTTGGAACAAAAAGACAGTTCTCTGCAAGCCTCTAAAACCCTCCTGTACAAAGGAACTTGGAACTTTAGGCAATACTTTCTGAGAGATTAAGATATTATTGCTCTAATAAAAAATAAGAACTACACACAATTATTCAAACCCCCCAACCAAACAAATAGCTAAGAAGGTAATGAGACAGCCTAAGTGATTCAACATTTAAGCTTTTGCTTGAAAGATGGAGACAACTTCAAGCACATCCTTGTAACTAGTACCAAAAATCCAGATTTTCTTCCTAAGAACACAAAACCTGACAGAACACAAAGCAGGAGATCAGTGAATAGCCCTGACACCATTTCCCTGTTCATAAATTGTTCAGCTGAAGATCTAAATTGGGAGACCTTCTCCCTGTTTCTGATTAAAGAAACCCAAAGCAGCACCAAATAAAGCCCAAGCATGTTATCCAAAGGTCTAAATGACTGAACTAGCTGTGGAACTGAGCAGTCTGGAAGGGATTACACCTTTTCTCTAGAGAGCCTGGCAGACAGGCTTAAAATAGACTCAACTGAGATGTTTGTCTGTGCCAAATTTCCCAGCACTGCAGGAGATTGAGGGCTGTCAGCTGCAAGGTTCTGGAAGGGAAAGGTTAGAAATCTGTGCACTTGTAGATAAAATGTAAAAGTCCTGATCCCTGAGACCTTTTGAAAGTCTTTGGGAACTCCATCCTGAGCAGTTCCAAGAGGAGAAAGAGCCACCTCTCCCTGAGAGCTTGCCTGGCATGGAAGAGCTAACAAAACTTTGGCATGCTGCTCGTGCCAGAAATACCCCAAAAATGATGAAATATTTGAATCACAGACTTATATGCAGAGATGCACTAATCATTCTTTTCCAGCTAAACATGAAGGGGGTGGAACATTCCATATTCCTTCTGCAATAATTTCAAGGAGGATTTCAAGAAGAGAAGTAGAGGAACACATCTGAGAGCTGCTACAGGATAGGAAGGGCTGGATTCACAACCCACAAAAATAGAAGCTGGGCTGTAAAGGGTACCTATGCCACGTTTTATTTAAACCTAGATCTTATTGGATGGTGAAGCACTCTGTGACTGAAAGCAGTGGTGTTTATTTCCTGGACACACACCCAGCTGAGATCCTTAGTCAAATCTGAGGAGATTTTTTAACCATTTTTTTCCCAGCTCATGCTCTTTGGGTACATAATGGCACAGAGATATTTGGAGCAAGAGCCCCTTCTGGATTGCCCCTACTGAGCACAGGTTTCATAGAGCATTTCTAGGCCACAAGACATGAAATTTTGCTATTTTAAAGGTATTAAGTCTTTGGCAACCTCGCACATCCTGACTTTTGCACGCAGTATCTGGAGCAGCTACTTGTTAGGACACATCACCCAACTGTCCTAACACACAAAGGTGTTATTTCAGACTTCAGGGGAATCAGCTCTGCTTTGCTATCAGGACAAAAAATGTGTCTTCAAATCATGCCACAGGGTCAGGTCTCAGTTCAGATTCTCCACCTTGTTCTTCTTACTTTGAATGTTTGATCCCACTGTTTTATCACTTCGAGGATTGCTCTCCTCTCGTAGTGACATTCCCTAGATGAAAATCAGGGAGAAGAACCACCCCTCGGAATTTTTATTAGTTCTTCTGTTTTGGAGAACTGTTTACTTGTGGGAAGGGTTACAGGTTTATCAACAGTGACCAAGCATGCCTGGAGATGTGCAGGAGGTCAGAAGTCACATCTGACTCCACATCTTCATGTCTCATCAGAATTTTGCTCCAGTGCTTCTCTTGAATTCTCTGGCACAGAATTTCATACCCTGGAAACGGTTCAGCCACATTCTGAGAGCATTTTTCAACCTGCCTCTTCCTCATAGTTTTATCTCCAAGCTGACTTTGACCATTACCATTTTCTTTCAAGCTGTCCTTTCATCACTGTCTGCACTGCAGTTTGACAGCTATTTTGCTTCAGTGCCCTGAAGAATCTTACCCTGCACTGACCTCTTACTTAAATTCAGTTCCTGCTTTTACTTTCCCTCATGAATGTTTAAGTGCTGTATTTTACACCTGCTGGATCTCATTTTCTGTCATTAAGATCATTCAAGTTTACTGTGGGGGAAAGAAAATAAAGTGCTTTGTGATGTCAAGTAATTCTCTGCAATGATCCTCCTCACAGACCTAGTCCCATCACTTTCCTTTTAACCTCTGTTTGCACCATCAGGTGTCACTCTGACGATCCCTTTAGTCAGCTGCCACCTTTCCCCACCGCACAGGGCCCTGGAGAAACCTTTTCTGAGTGTTCTTATCCAAGTTAAAATAAAGAGTCACCTTTATCATCTGCATGTGGGTTAAATTCAAAGAGAGTCCTATGAACTTGGTTCAAAATGTATGATCATTTCCCTGATTGCAGCAGCACGAAAATGAGACTGGAGGGATCTCCAGCAATCCCCAGTGTCCACAGGTAGCATCAACTTCAGGGGCTGAACACCAATTCCCTCCCTTGGAAAGCTTGGCCAGGCTTTTTTAACCACACATTCATAGTATAATTTAGGATGGGAGGAATCTAAGGGGATTACCTGCTCCAACCCTGCTCAAAAGCAGGGATATGACGCTAAAACAGCAATAGAGGTTGAAAAAACCCCAAGCCCCCACCTTTTTATCCTACTTCTTAAAACAGTGCACAGAAAGAGCCTTTCCCTCAGCCCATGACAGCCCAGCTACTTTCAGAAGTTTTGATGATGAATCTGACTTTAAAGTTTTTAGGAAATCCATCTAATGCAGCACAAACCAGATCACCCTTCACACACTTATTGATTCCATCAAAAAACTCTAATGGATTTGTGAAATATGACTTCCCTCTACGAAAACAATGTTGTCTTTTCTCCAGTGTATTTATCTAGGTGTCTATCAGCTCTGTTTATTACAGTTTTCTACCATTTTGTCCAGGACAAAAGTCAGACTTGCTGGTCTGTAGTTTGTCAAGTTTCTCCCACACTTTTTAAATGATAAAAATCCTTGTTGTGGTTTTATATGTCCTCCCTTCCATTCCTTACAACCACTGCAGAGTTCCTTTCAGATCTCTGCAAAGCCTGAGTGCAGAATTGGTAGGGTCATGCTTCAGTTCCTTGGCACAGAAGAAGAAATAACACAGCATTTCATGTGTTGTCACACCTGTGTATGGCAAGCCTGGGACAAACAGAATTGGTTTTTTTAATGTTGCTAATATGAAAGCTGGAATTTTGGCTAAAAACTCACTTTTTCTCTTGTGGAGAGGAGGAGGTTATGTTCCTGCTGGTTCCTGCAAGATAATGCCAGAAAAAGAAATGGAACGTGGCATTGCTTTTTCACTGGCAGAGGAAAGGAAAAAGAAAAGGGCAAGTTGGAGCCTTTGCTAAGGATTGAACAGAGTATCGTGTGGGTGAACTCCACCTATGATGAATGACATCATTTACACTGTAAAATGAGACCAATTTCACACTGAAAGGTAGAAGAGTTGAGAAAACAGGAATTTGAGGTTCCTAACTATTGTAATTGTAAGCACATCACCCATTCTGACTCCATGTAGATCCTTTGTGCCAGGAGGTTTTTCCTTCAGCCTTCAACAAGTGGAGACTTGCTCTGTTGTTTGCTGATATTTAGACATGGGAATAAAGTAAATGAGCTGTAAAGCAGAATCTTCCACGTTACAGCTCTGCAGATTAGGAATGCTATTTGTTCTAAAGTTGAATTACAGTCTATTAATAAAGCAATAAACAGTTTGAAACTGCTTAAATTTTTAAATGGTATAAAATGTTTAAAATTAGCACTTTCTTTCCATAAAACAAATCTGATTATGTGCTCTATGTTTAGATTCAGAGATAAAAACAGATCATGCAGGTTCTAAATTATCCACTTTGCTGTTGAGTCCTGATTCTCTTTCAGCCAGGGATCAACCCTGAGTGAAAACCTGCTGCTGTTTTCCCTGTCCTTGCCTGGGAAAGGGACAGTGTCCATTGACGGGGGCAGGAAGCCTGGATGGTATAGCTGAGCACTCCAGCACTGGCAGGGTGAAGTGACAGTGTTTGAATGCAACAAGCAGTTGCCAAGCAGATTATATAGGTAATAAACATCAGTACAGAAGGAGGGGTCTTGGGGAAACAGGGCCATATTTCCAGATTAATTTCCTGGATGCAGAGTGATTCCCCACCAGAAGCATTCCATAGAAGCAGCAGTGTTACCTTAATAGACCATACGGTCACCACGGAATGTCCCCATAAACCTTGGGATGCAAACTGACCCATGGAGCACAAAGGCATGAAATAATGCCCACTGCTTTCCTGCTCTTAGACAAGAATTTAATCTAAATCATCTCCTCTGACTTCCAGGACTGTACTATTGACTTCAGGGAAATTACTTGCATCAATAACCAGGGAGATCCCAAACAGCCCCGGCACTCCTGTTCTTTGCTCTCCCTGCCTCCTACAGACAGATACATTATCTTGCCCAACCAAACCATTTGGAGCTGCACAATAATTTTAAATGTATGTCAAGGTCGATCTGAACACAGAGAGAAGAGATGGCATTTTGGCCTCAGACTTCACATCCCAGCACATAAAGGACAGGTACCAGTGGAATCGCCTACAGGCACCAAATGCTGATGAGGAGGAAAGAACTCTGAAATGTGCTGGGGGAAATGGGAGCAGTTCTCCTAATCCCAGTTCTACCTTCAACTTTGCCATTACTGCAAAGTCAAAATTCCTGCATTCCAGAACTGGTTTGAGATATGTTCACTAATACCTTTTTTATAAAGTAAGGATTTACAGCATTTTTACAGCACCTTGCACAACAGAGCCATCTCCAAACCCAGAGTTTTTTAAAGAAAAATTGGAAATTATTTCCTGAGCCCTTTGATGGGACCCAAACTCCACTGTCACCAGCAGAGACAATCCTGCTCACAGATTTGTGTCTTTCTTTCTTTGTCTAAGAAAGATGCTCAAATTATCACCTGAAGGTCACAGGGAAAGTCACCAACAAGGAACAGAGCTGGATCAAACTCTTTACATTAAAAAATTTTTTAAAAAGAACAAAGTCACGACTTCTTGCCTGTTTGAGATGGAGGACCAGCGAATGCTGATGTATTTGAGGACATAATGACAAAGTGCAAGCCGAGGCACATGAGCTGTGCTATGCTGCAAAGTGTTTGAATGCTCTAAAATATTTTCATACTCCAGAGGTTGGAATAGGCTGTGAATTTATGTTTTTTGTTGCTATCGTAATTTGTATTGTCAAAGTTTTAATAACCTCATCAAAAACATGCATTCAGGAGCAATGTGGCACCTCTACGTAATTTAACACCAATCCATTCAGAGCTTGTGGTACCATTTGAAACACTGCACAAGGAAATTAAAAACAAATAGAAATAAATCACCACAATAGTGAAACCAATAAATATTTAGGCTGAAAAGGTGAGCAGGCAGTGGAAAGAAGAAGACATTTCCAGAGAAGTGATGGAAGCCTCAGAGAGAATCACTCTCCTACCAACAGCAGCAGCAAGTTTAGCCAACACCAGTGGTAATTAGCCAAGAACTATGGGTTTGTTTGTTGTGTGTGCATGGAAAGCCATTTTAAGCAGCAGCTTTGCAAAATTCAGATTTGTTAGGCTCAAAGTACAAAGCATACATGTTGCTAATATTTAATTAAGGCAGGTTAAAAATTACAGGCTAAAATCTACAGAATATTAGGACTCTGCACATGACAAATTCGTTTGGAGTTCAACTTCAATAATGTCAGTGGTATTTCATCCGGGGGTAATTTGGCCCTGTACCTAAATTTCCTCAGTGTCCTCATACACCATCAAATTACTCGTATCATTTGTTTGGTAGCTTTACATGCTGCTTGTGCATCATTTGCAAGGAGAGATAATTATGTTTCAGCTCCTTAGTTTATTTTTCTGCTTGAACTTTATTGCATTTTAATAGTTTTTCTAGCTCTCTCCAGTGTCTAAATAAGGGAAGGAAAAGGGGCTTTAATAAATAATTGGTTTTTTGCCACTGCAATGGCTCAATACATGAAACCTTTGACTTCCTTAAGTTTCTAAGCTGTATTGAGAGCTCATCTATACAGGGCCAAACACTAAACACTCTATATTAACTTAATTGAAGCAAAAACCACTTCTGCCAAACAAGACTCCAGTATAGTGTGAATCTGAATTAACTTCAGTGCCTGACAGATGCACAGAGTTCCCCCTGAGTGCCTACTTTGCCTCTGCACAGTTTTATTTTGCCCTGGACCAATTCTCTGCCTCTCCTCCCAGTGTGCATCCTTGCCTTTTTGCAGCCACAGTCAAATCACAGCTGCTCTTTTAGTAAACCAGCAGGGGTTTAGTCTTACTGAAAACAAGACACCAAACATTTATTTACTGCCCCAGCTCCCGCTTGCAGTGAGTGTGTCTAACAATGGTGCTGATCCTCCTGGATAAGAGAGGAGAACCACTGAAAAGCCCAGGGCTTCAAGGCATGAAGGGGAATTGGCATTTTCATGGAATGGACACCACTCGCAGTGGATTTGCAGCAATCCTTGCAAGCGGAGAGCTCCAAAGAGACTGGTTAAAACCCCTGTAGGAGATCACATTTCTTGTAAGGCTGTGATGAGGGGGTGCACAGTGAACCAAACCCACAAATCACAGCACACATAAAGCTCCTGCATCACCAAAGCACCTTCTTAACAAAGCCACCTCCTGCCCTGCTGCCAGAGCTGCTCGGGTGGCCACACTGGTTCTTTCTTATGGGAAGGAAGAGTTCATGACCCAAATTCCTCATAAAGAAAGTTCCTGATTTTGGCTCTGCCCTCCTAAGAGAGGCAGGTCTGTGCCATGGCAGCAGACTGAACACTCCTCCTGCCTTCCAGTCCTGGAGGAGCCAAAATCCTCCCTTGGTGCAAGAGGCATATTCACCCTGAATATTTTAATAGCCTTGAATTCCACAGGCAGTAATCAGAGGTTCCCCAGGTGCACAATTCTAAATGAATCTCATATTGGGCTTTTATTTTTAGAGAAATATAATGATCAGAATTTGGAAGAGCACAGTTATGGCTGTCACTTCATTTCAAGGGACTTCAAAAATAATCAGACTTCAAATGTTTAAGGTTAATTAAGGAAAACAAAAAGATTTATACCGTGTAGAGAAGCCTTGTGTAACAGGTGTGAATAACAAGGGATCTCATTTCTTTGATAGCCTTGTGATGTGAATAGGAGTGGGAAGGCAGAAATACACAGAATAAATAACACAAGAGAAGGTTTATGTAGGTGGAATTTGGCAAGAAAGTCTCATGTCAATAGTGTCATCACCTATGGAAGAATAAGCAGGATTGGAATACCATGGAAGGATGCAAGAAGAATTAAAGGCCATTCCACCAGCTCTTCTTAACTGGAATGGCAGGATCTATGGACATTTCTCCATTGGCTCTTGAACTCCATGAGTTGTTGAGACATCCTTGATGTTGCAAGTCATAAAGTGTCCTTTTCCAGCTCTATGGTCAAGCCCACAAATGTTAAAATATCACTTTTGTTGCAGCCACAAAATTACTTTCTTTTTCCTTTCTTTCATTTTTCAGGCATTTATTATCTCTAGATTCTCTATATTTAATACTATGAACAATATACATACTAATTTTCCCTGCTCTCTTTTCAGCTATCGCAGCCTCCAGCAGAGACAAAGGCTCCTTCTGCACCTCTCCAGAGCAGAAAATCTCTTCCTGATGGCAGAGAGTGCAGTTGCTTAGGAGACTGCAAAGCCCTGTGAGAATTTCAGTAGCTGCAATGTGGGATGCTATTGTATCAAAGCAAGTCTTAGCATCAATAGAATAATCACAACTCAATTCCTCTTTAAAACACTGGGTTGTTTCTTTGCTCCACCTCATAATTAGAGCTTGTGTCAGAGCCTAAGCAAGAAGGCTTTTCAGATACCTGGCTAGAAATAATGAGAACTTGACTTTGTGCAAGCTGTTTGAGGGGCAGGCAGCTCTCTGCTCAAGTACCCACCCTGGGACCAGGCTGCATCTTCTCTGATGAAAGCAGCTACAAACCCACTGGAAAGCAGAAACTGGTCAGAAAACTCATTTCTTTCTCTGCTTTAAACGTTTCCTGCCCAACCAGAAAAACTCTGCAGTGTTCTAAACTGCATCCCAGATATGAGGGACTAGTCCAGTCAGTACCACATTTAGCCAAATCACAGTGGCAGTGACATTGCAGTAAAGTGTGTTCCTGTCACCTCTGCACTTCTTTGGCTCCTTTCACAGAGGTTCTGGCAGAAGGCACAAATCAAACAAAGTACTGACAAAGGAAAGATTTAATCAAATGATCTCCATAGTTCTCTTATTTTCAGAGTCTCCTGTGAGCCGTTTAGGAATCAGATAAGAGACTTCATGCCCATCTCTGCTTGCTCCTGAGTACAATCCACCAGCACCTCTACAAATATTAGATATTCAGACGCTCTAGAGGTCTGTTGTCACTCTCTGTTTCACAAGTATTTTAAGGCCAGGCTGTGTGGCAAACACTCCATAATCCAGCCTGGAAAAGAACCACTGCTGGTGTGCAGAAGCACAGCTGTCAGTCTCAGATGGCACTGGCAGGATTGACTTTTTGCCTTTGAAACACAAAGATCTTCCTGTTTCAGCGTGGAAGAGGAACACAGCCCTGTGTTTACACAGCATTTTACAGGCCTTTACCCACAATTATCAGATATGCCCCCATTCTTCTGTCGTTTCTTGCTAACCTGGGGCTTGGGTTTGGATCACTGGTCTCCTTGTGTTGGAAGACACCGGCTGGGGGGCGATGGATTACTGACCCTGGTGCCACCCACTGCAGGGCAATGCCCTGCCTTGTTTAGGAGGTTCAGCAGGAGCAGGAGCTGGGTCAGGCTGGTGCAGGGAGGGAAGGCAGCGATGGCAGAGGCAAAGGTGGGACCAGTTAACTCTGATTCTGTCCTATGTGCTTTGAGAAATGTGCTGCCCTTTGTCACAGTGACCTGAAACAACTCCAACCCACCCTTCCCTTTTCGCACAGTGAGAGAGGCAGGGCATGCCTGGAGCCCAGAGACTGCTTCATTTCCACAAGCCACATTCCAGGCAGGAACAAAGCCAGAGTTTTCTGAAGAGAATTAAGTCCTGTGAATAGTCCTGTCCAATTATTAAAAAAATTCTTTGAAAATTTTGCTTACGGACACGAAAGGGAAATCTGACTTTGAGAACACTTCATTTGGGGGGAACAATGAGTTCCTTTTTCAAAGTGAAATGTCACCAAAGTTTTCAGCAGAGGCTATCACAGCAAGTACAGCAATTTATTCAATATTCTAGAAACTGCCAAGGCAGAATTGGTGATAACGTGACCAAGTTTACAATTCAATTTGGTTCTGTTCCTTTCATATTTTTAATTAAATCTTGATAATTGTGGGATAGGAGCACTTTTCTGTATTGCAAGTGAACAAACTAAAATCAGATGCTCCTTTACCCTTTTTCTTCTCCTGGTTGCTCTCAGGAGTTATTGCAGAGGAACCACACGTGCTACATTTGATGCCAAAAGGAAATACCCAGTACAAAGCACCTCCTGTGAAATGATGGGGACTGATATTCCCTTTATTATCTGGCATTTAACCAATTAGCAACAAGAGGCTGCAGGAGCTGATAAATTAGATCCCATAACCTGCTTAAAGTTAAATGCAAGTTTAAAACAGAATGTGGGGTGCTGATTTGCTCCACAGCAATGAAGTGATCATGCCATTAGCTATGGAAAGTGAAGAACATTTTCTCTACAGCTGGTCAAAAATAAGTTGAAGCAGCTTTGACAGAAAAAAAACTTCCTATCTTTCAGCAAAAGCTCGTACTCTAAAAACTTTAATTTGGAATGTTCAACTTTCTCCAAGTTAATTTGGAAACAAAATATTTCGGCAAGCAACAGAAGTTTTGTTGCTTGTCGAGATGCTGCATTGTGTTCTAGAAGCGTCTTTCCAACAGCTCGATATTTTGAGTCTGTGAAAATCTTCAAAATTGCCTGCCACAAATTTATCACTTTGTCCATTGGATTACTCACCAAAAAAAATTTTCAAGAAGGCTGTTGAAAGGTGTCATGGGCTCATTAAATCGCTTTTGCAGAAGTGAAGCATGTGAGTAGAATAATTAGATCACTGCAGCCTTTTAATACACATGCTACATGGTGTTGCATGGAAGTGAATCTCGGCACTGACACCTGACTTGCTGCAATGTCTGTAGAACTGAAATTATAAAAGAATGAAGACCAGAACGTGCTCCTAATTGTTGTGCTAAGCCTTAATATAAGACGGGGTCAGAGAGACAAGGAGCTTAATTGATTTTATTCCAGGAAACAAAGACAGCATGCAAACGAATCAGCTGCTCTGGTATCGGGGGGAACAGTCATTAAAAGCTTATTAGTGGGAGAGGGCCAGGCAATAAGACACAAACACAGAATATTAAAGGAAATAAAGTTTGCCCAACAAGAGCAGTATGGTTTTATTTTCCTCACGGAAGTTTCCTCTATACTGTAATATGATTAAGATAATTACCACACTGTAAATGTGAAACTTAAGAGCCCATTCAGCAGGCAAAGACAGCAGTTCAATGAGGGCAATGAAGTAGCAACATCTAAGGCTTAAGGTAGGCCTGGGACACAAGTGAGCTCTTGCAAACTTTGGTTCCACAGTCTGCACCATCTTCCCTCTGTGGAACAGTCTGAGGCAGTTCAAGATTCTGTAGCTTATCTACATGTTTACTGGGAAAAAGAAAATATGTTTATTTGTTTACCCAAAATGTGATTCTTGATATTTCATAATTTTTAATTTCAGGCAATATTTATTCTTCTCAGGGTTTGTTCCCTGTGCTCAATGTTGGGTTACTGTCACTTGGGGAACCCAAGTTTGTACTCCTTGAACAGTCAGATAAGAAAGGAAAGGAGCATTTCTGAGAGAGGTGATATCTTTCTGATGACTAAGTATTAGGAGCAGATAAGTGGTATTTCAGTCAAATAATTTGAAGCTAGTGCCTAAAATTAATAATATATCAGCAGAGTCAGTGCCTGTGGTGAGGTTACTGAAGCTCTTTGTTTAAAAAGTGCTTATTGTTTAATATATCCTTCAGGGTAAAGCAATGTGCTGGGAATTCATAAGCCATGTTGCTGCCGCTCTCTCTTTTCAAGTGGCTTCCTTTCAAGCCTGGCTGCAGCAGCAGAGGCAGAGGGGGGCAATAATAGAGTGCAGGATCCCTGTGGAATACGGGTTTCAGAGCACGAGCAGATGAGAAGGGGCTTGCCCGCTCCCAGCTCTGCGAGGCCTCATATCAAGAGAATTGAGGGTTTTCATTAAAATAAAAAAGCAGTGAATTACTAGGACCCCATCAGATAGAGGAGTTATTCACTGAAGGGAGACTAGACAGAAGAATAAAAACACTGACTGAATGATTGGCAGAGTGGAAGGGAAAGCACAAAAGATCAAGCCAAGGCAAAACGTGAGCAAAGTGAGTGACTGGTGCCTGCACTGCCGTGTCTGTGCCACTCCCTGCCCCTGCTGAGCAACAACGGGGACGGCACTGATGGTGTGGGCAAGATCCCAGCGTGAAGATGCACTCAAATGAGTAATCATTGACAAATCCAATCCATTTCAGAGCACTGCTGCGAAAATAAAACAAAAGTGGGGAATGGGGAGGCTACAATCTGAGTAATGTACTAAAATTCAAGACTCTGGGGTTCAGCTTGGTGCTTTGCTGTGGATTTTTCCTGTGCTAATAAGAAACTGAAGGTCCTTCAGATGCTTTAAGAGCAGAGACTTCCCTGATTTCCAGTGGCAGTAAGGAATAAATCTCCACTCAGCTGGAAGGACTTAGGACCTTTTAAAACCTGCAATGGGCATTTCCTAATGGCACTTCAGCAAATGTCGAAGAACAGCAATAAATAACAGTGTTGGAAGAGTAAATCGAGGCACAAAGCTGGCAAGAAACCTACCCAAAGTCATACCACAGAGTCACATACAAAGTCATGAGCAGATCCAAAAATACAAAATGACAGTCTGTGAAATTTTGTGGAATTTGTGGAAGAGCTGAAATTGCAAGTAAATTGATGTGAGGAAAAAAACCTCATTTTCCTCTGTTAGTTCAGGAGCGAAGAACAGGCAAATGGGTGGGTGGAGGAGTTCAGTTGCCCAAGATCTAAAAGCACGAGGTTTTATTGTTTGATACAGAGCCCTACAAATGTGGGGGGGGAAGGTGGGTTAATAAGAGAGGCCAAAGGAAAGACCTGTGAACAAGAGTCCCTTTGAAGAGAAAACCAGTGTCCAGACCCAGATCACGTTTGTGTTCACATTGTGTTGTATCTGCTTATGTAGCAGTGTCATTTCTGATCCCAACAAATCACCAAAGTGATTATTTTCCCACTTTCTTCAGTGGGAAGAAAGAATCAGGCACCGAACAGAAGCAGGAAGGAAATGTCAGCCCTGTCCACGCTGAGTCACAGCAGATCTTTCAGGGAGGCCATTAAAGAATTAAATTCAAGTGTAACCTGCTGGAAAACTTCAGTCTCTTCAGTGACTTCAGGTTTTATCCAGTTCTCTTGCTACCCTTCCCACACCTTGACATATTTTCCTACCTAGAATATTCTATCTCTCCTGTATGGTGAGAAAACCTTAATCTGGCATGATCTTAACTCTTCTATTTTCAGCCTGAACTTAAATCTGGTATCAGATTGATATCTGCCTGATATAAACCAGAAACAGAAAAGGCAAATGTTCCCCACTTTGAGCTGAGATTTGATCAGATCTTGTTCAACCTGTGTTGCCACTGTTAAGTCAAGGAGGCCAAAGGATGAAACTCTTGTTCCTTTGCAAACTATTTGATTGCAAGAGCAGCTCCATGGAGATAATAAACAGCTCTTCATGGGCTGAGGTGCTGAAAGAATCAGAGTCCAAATCAGTGTAAGGAGAGAGAGAGAAAAATGTTCTCACCTCAAATAAAATTGTATTTGACTACAATGAGGTCTGCTTGGGAGTTCAAATATTTCAGTTTCTTGTGCAAACGTTGAATAACAATTCTATGTCTCTCTCTGCACGTATACAGACTTATGTACCCAGACACTTTTCAGATACAAAGATAAGCAGCAGACAGATACAGTGGATGAAATGTTTTTAGAGAGAAAAAAATCAAAAATAAAACTCTAGGAAAAACCTCCCATCTTTGTGAATGGTATTACAATAAAATTGCTATGACCTCTGTGCTTGAGATACTGATGGTTCCATCTATAATGGAAATAACTGAGGATTTTTAACTACAAAAAAACCCAAAATAAAACAAAACCAAAAAACCCACGGTCAAACAGAAATGTGTTTTTAATAGCTGGTATTGAAGAAAATGTGGCCCAATGTGCAAGCAAATGATGAGAGCTGATGCCCTCTGCTCAGTAAAGAAACCTACTCTGGAAAATGTTTGTATGTTTTTTATTTCAAAAGCTTCCAAAATATTTCACCCACCAAAAATGATACAACACTTTTGAAACATGGTTACCTTGCAAACAGTAGCTGACAGTGGAAACAGAAGACATATTAAGAAACTGTGATCAAAATGAAAAATTTGTTGTTTCACAAACATCCCACACAGGCCACATAACTTTTCTCATATAAAATACTGTGAAATCTTTTATCAGTAAAAACAAGTGTCTATTGATACAAAAAAAAACCCAAAACAAAATAAACACATTTTAACACTTACTAATAGTGAGAAAGGAAAGAATGAAATGAACATGTGACCTTAACTAAGAAATCCCTGAACTCTCATCCTGACTTTTTACATGCCACAAACACATCTCACACCCCTTTCATGCTCTGCCCAAGCACTGCATGTCTATCTAGTCAGATTCTGGTGGAATGGAAGTAATATTTTACTGAACTAATTTTACTGACTTATGAAACCAAGTGAATTATCTTGTAAGAAACAGTATCAGGATGTGACAGAATCATTCTGAACCCAAACCTACTGTGCAAACACTCACACTGATTTCAAGTCACTTGCATTGCAAGTCAAGTGCATTGAGCTTTATGTTAAACTGAATTTTTGTTGATATAAATCTCTATGTAAACTCTAAATAGCGGTATTTTATTTAGAGTGGCTTTATTTAAAAAAAACCCAAACATCCTATTTGCAGAAAAGTCTAGAGACAAATGGCTTCAATTGCAAACAAATGCAGAGCAGCTGTGGACACAATGGTGAGGTACAAAGCAAATGCAGATAAGTGGATCTACAGGCCTTGCAGATGGCTGAGAGCATGACTTACACTGGCAAGGTAATTGGACAGGTAAGCCACCTTCCATGGGAGACAGATTAAGCTATAAATTCAAGCATCATCAATCTAAAATTATGCACTTCAAATTGCTTCTTCTCTTGTTTCTGCATTGCACTGGATCATTAGTTTTTATTAAAACATGACAATGCTGTTGAGTATGCTACTAACTAGCTTTTACCAGGGAAGGAAATAGAGACAAAGGACCATAAATGTATTCTGCTGAATGGGATCTGGTCATAAAAACAATTATATGGCCTGAGTTGCCGTTCTGTGCTATGCAGCTGGAGAAGGGGGAGCAAGAAATGATGTCCAAACAACCTCAGAAAAATCTGAAACAACTATCTGGATGCAGCAAGAGACCAAGTGTAGGAAATCCCCTGGTTTGGGAGAGAGGAGGGCTAAGCAGGGGGATATTTTTGATAGTGCACTGGATTTTATGTATCATTAGGATAGGATCAGTTTCTATTAGAAGGCTTGATTCAGAAAAATACTTATGTCATCAACAAATAGCCCTTTCATTTTGTCAGTGCTGAGAACTTTAACAGGTGGTTAACTAACTCATTATTTCATGCAGGCTTTTTACCTACCTTTGTTTCTGAAGGCACAAAAAAAATTCTTTATTGTTACATGTTTTCTGGTAATACAGCAGCTGCTGTTTATGCTAATTCCTGCTTACTTGCAAATAGACCTGTGTTTATTTTGTGCCACGCCAGCTGTCAACAAAGACATTTGAAGAATAATTTCCATACTCAAAGGAAAGGCTCTGCTCCCCCTTCCTATTGCTCATTTCTTTCTTCTGCATTCCAGGCCCAGCGGGGGTTCAGCTGGAGAAGTTTCTAATGGTAAATGATGAGGTGAGCTGAACCTGAAATGCCTGCTGGTCCCCTGGGTATCCATCCATTACCCTGAATGTATGCACAGGCCACTCCGAACTCCTTGTCTTTATGGGCACTCTGAGCCTGCTCTCCAAAGCCTGGGGCTCTCCAGGACATGGAGGTGTGTAGGGATGCTGTGACAGTCACATTCCAAGTGGGAATGTTCGGCTGTTGCAAGGAGACTGACTTTGGTTCTTACCTGTCTTCGAGGTGAGTGGCTCCATACAGCCAGACTGTCAAACCCCCAGTGCAGCCTCCCCTCACAGGACGTGTCACCAGGTTTGGGTGAGGCTCACACCACCACAGCAGACTTGGGACCCAGCTCTGACTTCATCACCCACGAACTGCTCCTATAAACAAATGCTTTTATCAGTCACCTGTATTTTCCTAATGAATTCATCTCAGTGGAAATGAAAGTCTGAATCGTGACTTTTTCCAGTATCTAAATGGTAGACCTTTCACCATCTCAGTTCTCCCTGGGCTGAGGCTGCACCACAGTTTTTCCAAAGCTTCTGGAATTGTCTGTATTTTCTTCTGAGGTGTGAAGCTGACAGTCCCTCATTCCTTAAGACAGCACATTACTACCCATTAACATTTACTACACTTAGTATTAAGATCAGAGAACCCTGAGGACAAAGCACTCTTAAATCAATCATTCAGGGACTCGCGGTCCCGATCAGCAGGGTTCACTTATTCCCTATAGCTTCTATGGAGAAAAAAAATCCATACACTGCTCCTACAGAACCATAGAGTGGCTGTTTGGTGAGCAAACAAATGGAATATTGATTTATTGGTTGTACCCGACCAGCAGAGGCTTGGAGAGCAGGGTCAGTGCCAGCTCCTGCTCTGGGTCTCCAGTGCTGGGAGCTGGGGGGGCTCTCTGGGGCTGGTCCAGTGTGGCCCCAGCACAGACATGGCTGAGACCTCACCCAGGCTGGGGGTGAGCTGGGAAAGGACATTTCAGGAAGGGCAAAACCTGGATGAATGAGGGGAAAAGTGTGAGAAATGACCCTGTGAGCACTCGAGTCCAAGCTGGGGGAGGAGGAGGAGCTGCAGGTGATGGGTAGAGTCTCCTGCGCCGTGACAGAGAGGCTGTGGGGAGCAGGGAAGGCTGGGAGGGCAATGAAGCTTTTAGGGAGTGTCCACAGCCCACCATTCCGCGTGATTTTTAAGTCATTTCCCTGCCTGTATATTGAGCCATATGATTTTTCCTCCTTCTCCTTTGTCCTGTTGAGGATGGCTGGGTGGGGTTGTGGCAGCTGGCCAGCATGAACCCACCCAAAATGCAGATACACACTTTTTGGTTTATGACTGGGGTATGAACCTGCTGTGACAAAAGACAACTGTTCCCTTACTTTTCTGCAGTGACTCTGTAAGCACTCCTGGCCACAGCTTTCACTTGTGCAGTGACTCTGTAAGCACTCCACGCCACAGCTTTCACTTCTGCAGTGACTCTGTAAGCACTCCTGGCCGCAGCTTTCACCCACAAGCTGCAGTTCTTCCTGCAGTGTGGCTAAATGTGCTCCTCTGATTGGGAGATCCCACCTGGTGAAGTCCCAAGCTGTAACTGTTGTGCTGTTTGATCCCTCATCCACAGCCAGGAGATCCATGTGCCTCCTGCAGACCTCCCTGTGCATCCCCACAACACCCCTGTCTGGCACAGTGAGATTAAACAGCTCCTACTTGGTCAGAATGAAAGTCTGTGGCAAAGCAGGAACTCAGCTGAGAGCATTTAAGACTGAGTTTGTTCCAGTAATCACCAAACCATCTTAAATTGTTTAATTATGTGCCATAGCAGGCCAGAAAACTTCTTGGGGACAACAGCTATTTCATTGTTTTGGAATAGATTCATAGCAACTCTTTGAAGCCAAATGACACAAGAGCATGTTGTCACCACCACATCTCATTCAGGAATAGCTGCCTGAAGTCAGCATTCACTTACTGCCAAGTCTTTGCTGGCCATGGGTACTTACATTTATAAATCTAAGCAGGCAGAAGAACATGCCAGGACAAGTTGGTGATTTCTTCTTTCTCTGCTGCAATTACTTCCCAGCCAGCAGACACGAGGAGCAGCACTGAATCTATTCTCACTCAGTGCACTCCATATGTTCCCAGGACTCAGCCTCAGATGATGCCAACAGGGATACAGAGTTACACTATTGTGATATATTTTATCCGTGTTGACTGTCTAAAAGTCACTTATCCCTGTTCAGTTAGGAGAAAGGTTCCCTTAAAAGGCAAATAATCCTGTTACAAGCAGTTAATTAGCAATGAGTTTGATTCATCTTTCAGGGGGGTTTGTTGTATTCAGAGAGGTAGCAAAGATTTTTCCGTCCTTCCTTTTAAGAGTAAGCATGTTTATAATATCATTTTATGTGTACATACAGACCTCTGCTTGAAAAGAGTGCTGTATAAATGAATAAATTGCTACAGAAATCAAAAAGGAAAGGATCTCTGCACATTCCACGTGTCTCCACTGCACCCAGGGGTATGCTGGGCAAAAGGACAGGGACACACCTTTCTAACAACAGCCCTTTGTGCTGGTTCCCCCTTGAGCTGCCTACCCAGAAAGGAAGGCAGATTTGCAGAGGGGGATGTGCCACAGTAAAAACAGCCCTGGCACATGGGAATTTCTGCACAAGCTCCCTTCTGTCTTTCACACAGCCAGGGCTTATTTCCAAAGCTGAGTCCTGGTAGGGAGAAGTGCAAGTAAATCACCACAAAGTGAACTACCAGAGTGGGAAGAAGGTACAAGATACAATCCCAGCTGGACAGACTTATGTTAAATCCCCATTTCAGAGCCCTGTAGGGCCTTCAGCTTGACTGGCTTTCACCAGGAGGAGACTCCACAGGATGGTGCTTCTCCAGTGCTGCAGCTTTGAGCTGGCCTGGCTGCTCCAAGGCCAGCAGGTGGCAGGTACTCTTTGAAGCCACCAAAAGTATGTCAAGAATTACAAGAATTACATATCCAGCCCTCCGATCTGAACTCTATTTTTGGGGAAATGTTCTGAGTTTCCATGTCGTAAGTGTGAGAGAGAAAAGTGGGTGGAGGAGGGAGAGTGACTGCAGTAAAGCAGAGAGGCTCCTTAGGAATTGCCTCATCCTGTCTCTGGGAGCAGCTGGTACCTTGTCAAGGGGTAAATGGGAATACCAGCTTTCTGGTTAAATGTCTCCAAGCATTTTTCTTTAATAACTTGTCATTTCCTGCCGAAAAGAGTAGCAATGATTTGTGGTGGTAATTCTAACAGTAAAAAACACTGCTGGAATTATGAAAAATAAAATCCTGGCTGTGCTTCTGGGTCACAGGATCTGTGTCAGCTGAGAGGAAAAACCACCAGAACTGGGCAAGAAACACCTCCTGTGTGTCTGTGAGCTGTTTGCCACAAAGCAGCTCTGGCACGAGGAACGACTGGGCTCCAAAGCGGGATCTGAGGAGGAAGGTACTCATTGATCAATGACACTTCCAGATACTCCCATCATCTGCAGTCCAGCAGGACACAGGGCCTGTGTAGGAGCCCTGATTCAGGGATCCAGTCAGCATTAGGGAGGCTGAGCATGTGTATCCCATCTTTCCAAGCTGAAGTGCTCAGCATCCTCACTTGCAATTAAAGCTGCCAAAGCTGCCACTGGAATCAGAGTTTGGGCTATTAAGCTGCTCACTCTTCTCCCTGAATAAAGGTGAATATGAAGAGGTCTGGTTTGGATGAACTCAGGCGTGCACATGCAATACCTGGCCATGTGTGCACCTACAGTGATGGGTGGACAAGTTAGGCCTGTGTGGCTTTTGTACTTCTGCACGTCCATTTGGCTTTGAGGGAAATGAAGTGCACCATTTTTGAATGATACCTTATGAACTGTCAATGTTTTCCTGTGAAACAGTAAATACCTGCTCAGAAAATGATTCATCAAAGATGCACTGGTTTCTGGCCATCTTTCTTTCCCTGAGAAACCTTCTAATTCTGTGAGAATAAAGGTTCTGGTTGAAAAAATAGGGCTGGCGCAGTCCTGAAGGATACTTTCATTTAACAGGTTTGAATTTTTGCAAGGAGTTCCTATATGCTATTAACTATATGCACTATCTGCAAATTAAGTAATGAATAAATTATCATGAATAAACACAAACATCCAAAGTCAGCCACAGCAAGAAAATAATAATAATAATGAAACTCCCAAAGAATCATTATCTTTTTTGAATGGGTGTTCCTAACACACTAGGTGTCAGGGTGAGAATCAGTCCATCAGAACAGAAAAGATTAGATATTTTTGCTAAAAAAGTTATTAAAAATTGGTCTAACAGCAAATAAACTTCAAATTTCTCAGCACAAGCTGTTTATATGGATTGTGCACACAGCACATTTGTCCAGATTGGCACACTATAGGCAGACAGATAACATTCACAGGGATTCAGCATCCTGAGAAAAAGCTTGACAGGACTCACAGATACCAATCGACAGTATTGGAAATACAGAAGCCAAGCTGTACATTCCTGAATTATGCAACTGGTCTGTCTTTCTCCTCCAGCCATCAAACTCAATAAAATTTTAAAGTCCTACAAATCCCCTTCTAAGTGCTCCATCTAGTCACTGTTTTCAGCCAGGAACAAATGTATTGGAAAAATATAATCTATGTATCTCAGTGATTGGATTGCACTCTTATGAAGAATCCAGACTGGACAGAGGGTGCAGATCTGACATACTGCACTGTCTCACCAGGACGGCCCATACAGGATTTGGAGCTGGGGGACTCCAACCAAGGTGGTGCAGCACTACAAAACCAGGGGAGGAGAAGGCAGGATCTAGTCCTGAGGATCTGTCTGCTGCTTCCAGTTAGTGTTACACAGTAAGACAAGAAAGAGGAAACACTGTGGAGCTGTGAACTCATTCTGTTGTTGTTGTCTAGAGAAGGGATCAGAAAGAAAACCTTCGGGCAGAACATCTGTAATGTGGACAGACAGATGTTTGCACTCGCAGTTCTGTGCTTTAGCTTTCCCCCCAGAAATTAACATATATTCATGGGATTTCTTTTCCCGTCATGGTAAGAAAAAGAGGAAATCTCCCCTTAAAGCAGTTCTATCTTGTGCTTTACTGTAAATGGGGAGGTGGGCGAGATTTATTTGTTAAACATTGCCATAAATATTTAGCAGAGCAGAGCTCAGTTGAGAAGAGGACATCTAAACAGATTGCTGGTGAGCTAACCCTTGGAGATTTTCCAGATTTCTCTTTCTTCCTCCCCATTTTTTTTCTTTACAGAGAAACTAAGTAAACATTTGAAAGGAAGTGCACGACTGGAACAAAACCCCCCATAAATAATTCAAAAGAAAATTAATAGGATTCAAGATACACTTTCTGATTATTACCATGGCTGCTACTATTTATTTTATTTTTTTTTACAGTAGCAACCAGCTGTTACAGTGCATCATGCTAATCAGCCAGTGTCTTTCACATTTTTCAAACTCCTTGGAAACACATCTCCATCAAACTGCTTTGAAGTTCAATTTTAATTTAGATGCAAACTATCCCAAAAGTACTGATAGTCTAAAAAGCGCCTCTGGCAGTCTATAATTATAAGGCAATCGAGCTGTCAGGTTTGATTAGGAGGTTGGTTCAGTCACTCAGCCCGTGCAGCACCGGTTCAGCCTCACATGATCATTTAAACATTCCTCCCCAGCACTCAATACTTACCCAGCATTTGGGGCTGTAATGGATGGGGCTTTATTTACTCGATGGTTTTCCATCATTCAGACCCTCCAGACCATTTCAATGATAAGGCTGTGCAGGAAAGCATCCTCCAATCTCCTTATCATCCAGATATTCCTCCTGCAGTGTTTCATCTGCAAGAGATTCACAGCATGAGGCTTAAAACAATCTACTAGTATTATGGCTTAATAAAAGAGCAATATTGTATCACAATGCTGGAGTTTGAAGAATATCACTGTAGCTGAATAGACCATTTCTGACCCAAATAAATAATATTTGGAGGATAAGAATAATTCTTCTGAGAAGAATTTGTGTGTCTCTGAATCCATGATGTGTCCCACTATGCAAGTGCAGCACATTCAGCTGACTTCAGTGGGGTTACCTCAGCCAGGTACCTGCATCAGGCAATATAATCAATATTTGCAGTTTCTGCTGCTTTAAATACATGCCATGAACAGTTAAAACAGAGAATGTGAATTCCAGACAGCACAGGCAGCTTAAACAGCACAGCGGACTTCAGATACTCAAAATAAAAGCCCAAAGAGCCCCTCTTGGCCCAAAGCTCCAGGCAGACACCTCGACACTGGCTCCAGGAAAGGCACTGGGGAGATGCCCTGGTGTGTTTGGGAATGATAGTGGGAATATCAAACCCCTCATATCTCCCCCAAGCAGAAGGGCAACACCAAATACAAAGAACACCAGTCTCTGTGTGTCTGTGGGGTTTATTCTGTGTGTTCCTTCTCTGCTTCAGGCCCAGGGCCAGCACGCTGCCTCCCTGCTCTCCCTCTGTGTTCATTCTTATCCCCTGTTCTTGGAATTCTCCATCTGAAACAGACACTGCAAGAGATGCCTGAAAAGGAGGAGGCTTTTAAAATCTTGGGACATGCATTTCCTTCAGCTCCACTGTCTCAGTTGTTTAGAGGTGAAGAGAATCTGGCAATGCCTGGGACGTGGCACTGTTGGCTACTGTTACCCTTCATGATTCTGTCTCTTCTAGATGCTTTTCAGAAGCAGACAGGAAAAAAAGCACAATTCTGAGGGCTCATCCTTCAGACAGGCCAAGTGCTGTGATTCCCACAAAGCACCAAGGTTCTCCCTACACAAGCTTTTCCTCCTGTCCACACGTGAAATGAGATCTGGTTCTAGTCTAAAGGTCTTATTCTCAGACAGATCTGAAGGTCACAGCAGCTGATTCCAGTACCCAGAAAAAGTGCAACATTTCATCCCTTTTACTGCGTGCCTCAAACACATTGATAGTCTTTTGGGGCTCTTCAGGGTCACACTGAAAAATAAGCCTATTAATACAGCAGGGTTTCAAAATATTTGAAGAGCTAATTCAGCAGAGTTTCTATCTCTTGTGTCGGCTTCGCTGGAGCCAGCATTCTTCACTCTGTATTCAGTCACTCTGAATATCAGTCAGGGCATTTTACTCAGCCATAAAAGAACTGCAAGCAGAGATGAATCTCACCCTTTCTTCTCTCAGATAGCTAAGGAAGCCACCAGCCTCCCATTTTAAACCTAACTACAGAAGACAGCTTAATGAGGCTCAGGGAAGATCACCTTGAACGTTAGCCAACAGCCCATTGTCACAAGAAGAGTTTCTTGCGTCAAAACCCGTATAACCCTTGAATAAATCTCTTTGATTCTGCTTACACCGGGGCTATGCTCATTCTTGCTCCTTCAGCTGTCACAGTGGGAGGTGTGAATGTGTGTGGGATGCTTATGGTGAGAAAGACAAGGGGATCATATTAAAATCTTGGTTGTAATCATTAATTTAAGGAAAGCGATAGCAAGCCGTGAGGAGCGAAGGGTTTAGAGACAGACTCTTTCATTCATTTATAAGTCTGTAACAGAGGCAGACAGCACGAATAAAGAGCCCTGCACATGTGCCTGGACACTCAGCTCTCAGCTCCTGCTACTTGGGGAAACTTTTCCATGTTTTCTTGCAGGCACGAGTATGCCACTTCTAATCACACCCACGGCATGAGAAACAGCCTATTACATGAAGAAATTAAGAGCAAACACAAATCATATCATTGTAAGAAAATATATGCCCATGCAAGCAGGGAATATGTTAACATTCCTCTTTGCTCAGTAACAGATGAATATAGCAGAAAATGAGTTCTTGAAAAACTATTGCTAATGCTGACCTTAAAACGGCCCAGAAATAATTTCAAAAGCTTTAGCCTGATTGTTTAAATACACCCTCAGCATTTGCTGCCTGCCATTAATCAGATATTTATTACTAATAACTTCTTATCTCTCAAGCATTCACCCATAAAGCCATCATTGTAATGAGGTGGGGGGGTGCTTTGACCACTGCTCAATATGTGGAGCACAGAAGTCCCAACTCCACCTTGGGTCCTCTTCTCTGGTTGTGCAGTGCCTGCTGCCCTTTCACGTGGAGAAGCTATTTCAGGCAGAGGGGAAACCTTTCTTGTTGTGTTCCTGCAGAGCACCTTCCACACTCTGGGGCTCAGCTGCCAGCAGAACAAACTTTCTGGTCTCCTTATAGGAACTGGTTTTGATATGAAAAGCACGGCGTCAAAGGAACGTGCAACTGTGAAGCAGTTTGCACCAGAAAAAATGGGCTTTTTCTTTTTTCTTAACAAATCAGGCAAGTTTCCTCATTTCTCTCCTGGATTAAGAGCGTACTTAGTCAAGAGAAAACATCTGTCCAAGCAGTGAGGAAGGAGAGGGAGCCATATGCCTGAATGAACTGCTGCTCAGGAATAAGTAGAGAAAAACTAGAGGGCTGGTTTGGGATTTGGTTCTCTGGAGGGGAAAAAAAGGGAAAATTCACTGCAATCTGTTCATGTACAAGAGAGGGACAGAGGCAAAGGCAGGAGGGCATACTGATGGGAACATCTGCAGAAGTAATTTTTTTGAATAACAAGCACAACAGACTGGTTTAGGACAAACATCTGTGCAGCAGAAACATCCACATGGGTATGAGCAGCTCCCCCTCCTCACAGAACTGGCATAGGAAAGAGGTGGGAAGGACAGGACAAACAGATGAGGGACAGACACTGCATTAAATGGCACAACATCCATTTCCTTCCATGCTGTCAGTCTAAGGGCAGTGTTAATAGAGGAAGCTGCAGGTAGGCAAATTACCTGTCAGATGCCAGAGGCTGCTAATGAAGAAAGATGCAAAGAGTGTGGGCAAATGCAGCCAATAAAACACCTCTGAATGCAAAATGACTGAGAGGGCTTGGCAGAAGTGCAGGTCTTCCTTCGGTGTGGAAACAGAGGGCTTGGAAGAGCAGATGGAACACACATACCCTGATTTGGTAAATACCCCCCCTAATTTAGTTCCTCTGCTCTGAGGGTTACAGGACAGGAGATTCCCAGAGAGGTGGTGACTGTCCTTACTTGCTGTGGGTGTGTACTGGAATGCAAGAGGATAATGACAGAACCATGGAATCGTTTAGCTTGGAAAGCACCTCTAAGATCATCGAGTACAACACTTAACCCAGCTCTGTTACATCAGCAGCCCTGCTCTCCGGGGCTGATCGAACTATGAAAGCAGGGAAAGAAAAATGGGACCAAGTAGCCAAATTTAACCACTCCATTATAGGATTTATAGCTTTATCACTGGACTACAACTCTGCAGACCTTGCTTTAATTGTGCAGAGCCCTTTGATTTCCACATCAGTCTCTGATCGCTGGGTGTTTGTGTGAGTCGTCTGGGCTACCTCCACAAGACAAATAATACCTCTTGAAATAAGTAGAATAAATCAAACCCCCAAAGTCCCTTTCTCTTTACTGCACGTAGAGGGAGTCTAGTTTATTTAGAGCAGAAATCTATTTTTCATATGTCTAAAGTTATGTGAGATAAGCCTCACCATTTTTCTACCTTTCTTCTAAATATCTGTCAGCAAACTGGGAATAACATTTCCAGTCTCCCTGCTGCACAAGGAAGACATCATCCATTACTGTTTCGGAGGCAGGCTCATGCAATTGTACTAACAAACAGCTCTCTAAGAATATAAACAGATTAAAAAGAGGCAGAGGGGGTTTTATTACTATTATTATTATTTATTTGTGGTCTAGCTTTCAAGGCTAGTTTTATTTTTTCTTATCTATCAGAAATTAAAGGTTCAAGTGAACTGCAGCTCTAAAGGGAGTTCTATAAAATATCAAAGGCAATTCTACAAAGAAACTTTTTTATTTGGATGTTTTTGAAAAAAACCAAAAGGAGAGGATTTTGATTTACATTCCTATAGTCCCAGTTCTGTGAAGTCTGAAAGGAGTAGGACTGAAACACTGTTATCAGTCATGGTCCATTTCTATATTGGGCAGATGAAAAAGTTTGGAGCTTCACAGGCTGTAGCCAAGAGCCAACTGTGCTTCTAAATGGAAGAGTTTTCTATCTGAAAACACAGATTTGACAGAACTGAAGCTCTTCACAAACACATATTGATCTCTTGAATACTGTAGATAAAAATCAGTTGAATAAGGTTGAAACATTTGTTTGTCTTGAAGTACAAACTAAATGTTTTAGGTAGCTATGACTTTTAGATTATATGTTGAAAGATACCTGTCAAAAAGATTGTAATAAGTCGGAAATACCAAGACTAAATATTTCAGCAAAGTTAATGATAAGATCTCTGAGGCTTCAAAGACATTTCAGATGCTTTTTTCCTATTCTGAACAAACTCAGGGTAAGAGATGACACGTCCTCGAGGAGCTCCAATCCCATGTCAGAGCCAGCTCCATTCAGGATATCACTGTGACCCCACACCCTGCTGTTATCTGTTAGTTGTACAAGGGTCAGCTCTTGAAGGAATATCAGAGTGAGGACATTACACATTTCAGGGGGCCATTTCCTGTGTTATTCATCGAATTTGGCATCCAATTGTATTGTATGAGCAAGGCACAGTAAAACAAAGCCATTTAACCATGGTGTTGATTTGAAGGTGTCTAAGCTTTTGAGTTCCTCAGATTTCTAGAGAATTATTTGTTATTTCACCACTGAAAATTATTATAATATTATGCAAACAATTCTTAATGCTACTTTTCCACATTAAATCCACCACTTCTCAGGAGGGCTCGGCCACCAGGTGATATTTTGATTTAAAAAGTACACAGGAGAGATTAAAATGAGTGGAGTATATTATCTCTGCACGCATTTGTCGCTGACAAACTGTATTAATTGCACATGGAAATCAATGCAAAGCAGTGTAGCTTTTGACCAAGGTACAGAATTAAATACAGGGCCTACTAAAACTGATAATCCCTTATTGAATCAAACACATTGCCAAGGTCACCAAAAATAAGCAGTCTGAGAAATAGGTAAGAGAAGAGGAAATCACATGCACAACTGTGTTGGTGGATGTTTGCATTATATTATATTATATATTCTGCATAGCACTTACCATTAAATACATCCACAACTATGATAATATCATAAATAAGACACATTTTCCATCAGAAACGAGCAGTGTTGAGGAAGGAGGGGATGCTCCTGTGAGACTCAAGGAATTAAAGGTCTATTCCTGGCTTAGTTTTAGAATTTATGCAAATTGCCTCATCCTCATCTTTTGGCTCTATAATTGTAACTAACCCTGAGTCCCAATATTTGCCTCCCCCATGGAGCTTTTCAGCTTGGAGAGCTCCAAGCACTCACTGCCAGGAACTGAGTGACACATGTCACCAAAAGGGGCTCTTCGAGTACCTCACAGCTGGCACCTCAGAACATCACTGAGCAAAGACTGGGAACATCAAACTTTGGTGAGTTCCCACTGAAGAAAACGCCAGGTTGCTCAAACAGAGCCTCTCCTGTACATTTAAGTACAATGTGCAGCAGTTTGGACAAGCACTCAGGACACTGAGGGTGTCATCTGGCTGCTCCTGCACCAGTTCTGACTTCCTATTCTCTGCTCCTTCTGTTTGGTTTTTTGCTGCATCCTCCTCCCTCTTCCCTGGGTAGCTGTCCCCTCCCCAACCTGAACCCACTGGCAAGGCTGAAATTACAGCCGTGCACACATCACAGAGGGGAAAGGGTATGTGCAGACACCGTATTGTGAGCTCATCAGGACCTGCTGCTGCTTTTCCTCACCCTTTATTCATCCTGTCTCCTTGCATTTGTAAGGTCTTTGGGTCTGGGATTGATTTTTGCTCTCTAACAGAAGGGGGGTTGGGAGATGAGAGGCTCTTTTCTAGTCCTTAGTCATTCCCACAGGAATGTGATATTAGGGCTCACAGGCAGCTGATTTTTAAGTCCACACCATACTTAAAACAATGCACAAATTTATTACTTTTAAAACAATGCACAGCTATTCCTTTGGTAATTCTGGCTGTTGCATTCTCGAGCGTTACTTTGATTTATTAGCCCAGTGTTTTATTAAAATAATGAATTATGTGTTGGTACATTGCATTTAACGCAGTATACACAAGGGCAAGTACATCTGCTGCCTATTAATCAAATATTCACTAACAAAGGTTGATTAACAGCATTTTACATATTTACAGCAAGGATGAAAGCATAATAGAGCTGCACTGAAGATAAATGATAATAAATTATTAAAATGCATTTATCTGTGCACTGATTAGCACGTGGGGTAGACAGAACTGCAGGTACAGTTTTGTTCATCAGGCAATGCCAGTTATCTATTGAAACAGACTTTTATTGACTTGCAGGGTTTTCAGCTTTTTGAGGGAGGGAAAAAAGCCCCCAAAAGCTGTGTGCAAAATCAAATTTGAAGTGAGTGCCCTCCCATGGAAATTCCATGTCTGCCAAACTCCTGGCTTAAGCTTTCAGATCACCTGTGGTGTTGCTGTGTGGTGGAGAGCCTGGCATTTGCACACCCCAAAGCCAAAGCGTGTTGTGGGTTTGGGTAACTCCCTTCCAGCTGTCCAGCCTTCAGGACGGATTAGAAGCGGAGATTTGCCAAGTTAAGCACCAAAAAACCTGAGGTCTTTTAAATGGATATTTCAGAACTTCCTTCTGTTAAGAGCTGGAATTACAAACTCACGTTCTTACGTTGCCTATCTGGAGAGAAGGCCAGGAGCACTTTGCTTTCACTGCAGCTGAACTGATTTGCACAGAGCTAAGCCTAATTTTCTTGCCTAGGCCCAGCTCCCAGCTACGACAAAGGATTAATGGTCTGGAGTCCACGGACCCCACTAAATCCTACTGAAGTCAGAAAGGAATCCAAGGGCTTCCAGGCAACAGGGTTGGTCTCGCTTGTTAATTATTGGCAGCTTCTTTAACTAGACTTCAGGGAAAATCATATTTTTTTCCTAAATTGCCTTTTTATTGATTTTCAACATAATAGTATCACAGAAAGCAAACATGGACTATAAATGAGAGCTTAAACATGCAGTGCACATACTGTTGAACAGGGGAGAAAATACAATATGTTAATAAACCCAACTAAAAGAATACAAACCAGAAAGTAAATAAACAGATGCAGGAATTATGGGAGTTCAGAATTTGAGTTCAGGGAGAAGAAATTAGGGTTTGCATTAGAGAAAATTACAGTACAAGGAAAAATATTATGGGAAAAATATTTGCAGCTGGTGTAAATGAATATTGACTCTGTTAACTTACTCCAGCTGAGAATCTGGTCTGTGCATCCTTATGTTAGTGTTTAGAAAAACAGCCCATTTGTACTTTGTGGAAAATAATTTCATATGAAAAACCCCTCTTTTTCTGATCACTTATCTAAGAGCTCATTTCTAACCCATTCTACTGACAGTAAATCACTTATCAATCTTTTCCATAAAACAAAGGCAGAGATAGACTCTCAGGTTTAATCTGCTCTGAGTGGCACTGTGTGGCCAAGAAAGCCATTTATAAATAAGAGTGCAATTAAAATGACCTTCAAAGTTTCGCAGTAGAGTCTAAAGAATCACAGACTTGAGAAATTTAAACAATGAAGAGCATAAAAAACTATAAACTGCATGTGTCTTAGAGATATTTCTCTTTCAGAGTCTTAACTCACTTCCAAGGACACAGCTGGGGAGGAGGCATGTGATGTGTATAACAAGTGGTTTTGCCTTCTTTGTATTTACCTGGGGATGTTGAGATGACTTGGACGTGGAACAAAATCCATAGGAAACCCAGCTCAGCCCCTCATGGAACAACCTGGGTAATTTTTGTGGTGACAAATCAGGGTGCCTTATCAGACACAGAGATTAGAGGGGTCTGCACCATTTCACGGGAGGAGATCAGAACTCAAAATCATCTGGACAGTCAGAGAAATGAACCAAGACCAAGAGGATGAAAGTCAACAGACAAGTACAAAATAGGGAGTCATTGGATAGGCAAAATGACTGCAGCAGAGGAGCTGTTTAGAATCAACATGTGTCTGACACCAAAAGAGACATATCCCATTCTGGGGTACATTAAATGGAGTTTCACTCAAGATGCAAGAAGAAAAACAAGCAGCATCTCAGGAATTTTTTTGAACAGGTGAAAGAAGCAGGTTTTAGGAGATTTGATCCTACCTCAGTGTGGGCAGGCAAATGACACACCTCAAGAGATCCTTTCCAGCCTTAATTACTGTGATCTTATGCTCCCAGAGGAAACCTTAAAGAATGAAGGCAGAAAAAACCCCAAACACAGGATCATAGAAAGGCGTGGGTTGGAAGGGACATCAACAACTTGTTGCCTTGATTTGCTGTTTGCATGGATGGGTACCTGCCCTGCTGCCTTGCTAATAAACTTCCCCCAGAGAGCAATTCAGCAGTCCAGGGAAAACTACACACTATATTCTGTACTGAGCTCCCCAAGATCATGAACCTTTCAAGACAACCCAGATTTATCTGAGGTGCTATAAGCTATTTGTAATTTTCTTTAGTTTTGATGAGTAGTAGTTTTTTCTGAAGTTAAATTTCAAACCATAAAACTCTGTAGAGACCCAAACTAGTTTTGCAACCAAGGCCACTACATGTTGTGCAGTTATTTTGAGAAGTGAAAATCATATGGCCTTTTCTTTTCCCCATCCACAAGAAACTTGGAAAACATGAGAAATGTGTCAGATGGCCAAGCAAAGAGATGCTGTAATCACACTGGGGATACTAATTGCAGCTCCTGATTGAGCTCTGGAGCTGCAATCAAACTAATGCCAGCCTTACTAGGAGTCAGAAGTGAGATCCTGTGCTTACCTCAGCAAGCAGGAGGTTACAAATATACAATAATTGGAAGGAAAGGTTAATTGACTGACATTTCTCGTGAACAATTACATTTCTCATTTCTAATAATCGTGCCACTTTTCTGCCTTCAATTTCTACAAAGTTTCTACAAAATAGAGGTAATTATTTTTGTTAAAGACAAATTTTAAGAATTGCTTAATTTTTAAAACTGTATAAAAGAAACATCTTCCATGGGTTTCCTTCCCAGTTCTAAACCATCAGAATCTGCCCGGGGTGACCAGAGGGGGTGACATGGGCAGCCCTGGCCCCCTTTATTTGGATGGGTCCCCTCAGCCAGGCCATCCCACCTTGGCACAGCACCATCCACTGGACTAACACCAGGGCTTCTGCACCGTGACCTGGATTGGGAACAGCAGCAGCTGAACGAGAGCCTGCCAGAGATGCAGAGATTTGCTGCAGTGTGTTTTGAAATGAGCCGCAGAGAGCAGCAATTATGGAAATCGGTGCTGCCACGGAAAAAATACCTCCAAGAATGGCCTTGGCAAAGCTCAGTGAACTGGGGAGCTCTGTGCAGATCCCGAGCTCCATTTCTAACCCATCTCCTCAGCATCAACATCCTCTCTTCCTCCCTCCAGTCATCAAACTGCTGTGCACACACACAACAGCGTGTGCTGGTGTGTTGTAGAGGTATGGAAACAAGTGGGCTGTGGTAAAAATGCTTAATCCTACCCAAACAAAATTAAAAAACAAACAGAGGCATCACAATTGCTGCTAGCACTTCCTTACAGCAGAATCCCACAGCAGTTCCTCACAGCAGAATGCCATAAATTCTGCAGCCTCCTGACTCTTTACAAAGCACACTCAAGTCAGGCAGCTCTGTCTTAATGCCCAGATACGATCACAGGAATCAGTTTTTCCTACCATACCGATCATACATTACATTCCATCATCTCCATCATCAGTTTTCCTCCATCTGAAACATTTTCACAAACGTAAAGTGCAGCTAAGTTTCTGAAAACCTCTGGAACTAGTGGGCAGAGCTCCTGCAAGCAGCAACATTAATTCAGCAAATATTGACATCAGGTGCCAAGGGATGAGTTAAGAAACAGACACCTCAAAGCCTGGTGGAACCCAAGAGCATGTTGGAGATCTGGTGGGTGTGAAAGAGCAATGGAGATCACACAGAGCTCCCACACGGGGCCAACTTTCAGGACCTGTGGCATCCAGGTGTCTCCAGGAGAGAGAGAGAGAGTGATCCTCCTCCTCTTCACCCCTTCTCCTTTATCTCAGTGCCAGGCTGAGAGCTCACCAGACCCCAGGCAGAGCTCTGGCTGCTGGAGAAAGGGCTTGTGGTTTCTTCTGGGAGCAGTGGCTCTCCAGTGCTGAAGGGCCATTGATCTGGTGGGAAATGGATACAAAGGGTGGCACAACAGCACAAAGGGTGGATGTTCTGGAGTGGTTGCTGCCCGATGGGGTGCAGCTGCAGCTCTGTGCATTTGCAGGCTGCAGACTGTTCACTCAGAGCAATGTTTTAGCTAGAACCAGTGAAGCAAATAATTTATGCAGCATATTTAGCCTCTGTTTCTGGATTGATAAGAATGATTATTGAATGTCATTTACTTACAGTCTATCTTGAATTAATTTTATATCCCCTGGTTATGAGTTAGCTAAGCTCTCCATGCTTGCAAATATACTTTTTTGTTTTGAAACAATATATTTAATCTTAGCAAATATCCGTACTCAGATTATATTGATTGGTGCTCTTTGCAAGCCATCGTTGAAGATGTATGAGAGTTTACACGGGACACTAAACACGTATGTATTATTCTAGAATACATTTTCTGTTTACTTTGTCATTAGAAATAAGCACCACACTGTGCTGATGATAGATTATTTTTTAAATTTAAACTAAAATTGGATTACAATATCTGTTAGAAGCTTTTCTGTAACATGAATTGCTCTTCTTCTGGACTCAACACAGAATTCTCTTTGTCAGCTTTATCTTAAAACTTACAAAAAATAAGAGCAGGTCTGATTCTGGAAATATATGGCTTTCAGGGGCTGAGAAAGCATTTCTGATCAAGCACCTGTTACCTAAGCTGAAAAACAAATACTTGCTCTGAAAGTTTTTCTTTATGTCCAACATACTAATATCCCATTATATGACACATCATGTGCTGGAATGACTAGAAAAATACAGGAACCAAGCCCTAAACCATTCCATTAATCATGTAAACAACCATTTTGGTAGACACAGAGCTTACTCTGCCACTCAATCAAATTAGCACCCAATCAGAGCTGGGAATGAAAGCTTTTCAAACCACGTCTCAAAGCTTTTATTCACTGACATCTTCTGTGTCTGTGGCTGGGAATTAGCCAAAAGCCTGGTGTTAGCATGTCTCAGAGCTGTCAGCACCACAGCGTGCAGGCTGGGCTGGAGACCACTGGGAAAGACATGTCAAGGAAGGCGAAATGGGATGTGTTTCCTTTGTAATGTACATGGAACTCCCTTGTGTGGTGATGGCCTGAAGGAGGTCACGAGTTCCTGAGCTCTTACAACTCTGCTGCCCTAAAGTTCCTGATCTAATGGAAGATACATGGTCATGTCCATTAGTTGTATAAGCTGCATGCTTTACAGGAAACCTTGGTGCTCTGAAACACAAATCACATCCTTGGTTCTAAATGGCTCCAAGTTGCAATTTAATGAAGATCCCACTATTGAAAAGAGCTTCTATTAAGAAAGTTTTTCTTTGACAAAGGTACTATTTCACTACTTAAAAATCTCAGTAGCTGGAAGAAATTCTACTGCTAATGAAATACATATTTTTTTTCTGTCACATTTCCCACCCAGGAGCTCAGTGCAGCTTAAGGCTACAAAGGAATCTCCCTTTAGGTACTGTGTTAGCATCTCTGCTCTGCTTGCAAGTCACCTCACAGAATCATGGAACTCTTGCCCAGGCCTACACAGAGAATGCATTAGTGGGGCACCTCACGTCTTCCACCAGCTCCTCTCTACAACAGCCCCGTGCAGTGAGGATGTGCAGTCTCACTTTATATGATACAGAACTGAGGTTTGCTGAACTGCAGCTCGAAGCTGAGTGCCAGGTTGGAGCCCAGACACTCCTTACGGTCAGTGGAGTAGAACAGATTCTTCCTTGGGATGGCTGAGAGTCCTGCACTGAGTGCTTGCCCTGCAGCAGAATTGCCTTTCCCTTCCCTTTCCCTGCTTAGCAATGCACTGGCAGTTCAGGTGTCTCAGCTACAGGAGATGACTCTCGGCAGAAGCAACATGCCCAGGGCCATGCTGCAGGGCTGGAGAGAACCTGGACTCAAGCTGCTGAGAGGCAAGGTAGGTGTCTACTGAAGATCACCCATCCTCCAGCTCCCAGATGGGGTTTGTGGAAGGAGGGAAACAAGAGAAGCCATTTGTAGGGCACAGAACTGCCTACATACTCCAGGTTCCAGGTGGAAAGCTGCTGATTTTTGAGCACCATCTACTGGAACATGACCCACCTCCCCTCCCACGCACAGAACAGCCTTTCAGGCTACCTTGGGATCTATGCCAGTGCCAGAGAGGGAAATGAAACCTCCCCACACAGTCTTGAGCCTCAATAGAACCACCCATCCTCTTTGTCAGATGAGATTTACCTTTACATTTTGTCAAGTCTCACAATAACATTTTTTAACATATTCAGTTCAGCTGAGTGACTGCAGCACAGCAGCCCTATTGCAGAGACTGTCAAGCTCTTAAAGCTACTGCCTGTGATTTGCCCACAGAATTACTGTGTATCATCCCTTCAAACCATAAACACAGGTAACTCAGACTTGTCAAGGACCCTGCATCAAATTCATCCTCAGTGTAACTCGGTAGGAATCCAATGAAGTTTGTATTAGAGACGGATTTTGTCTGCTGTCTCTTGATTCTTGATATATTGGGATCAAAGCCTTGCCAGGGATCCCACTGTGTATGAAATGGTTGCATTTGTCACTGTTCAGACATCCAGTGAAATACTCCCCAGTGTTTCCTCCATTCCAGAAAGAAACAAAACACACTCAATAATAAAAACCTAAACCAAAGAGAAGCAACTGCAAATGCAGAAAATGTGACTTGATCATCACAAGAAATTAATCAAAATCTGACAGAACGATTCTGAATGGATTGCTTTGCTAATAATAGTTTTTTACTACATTTTCCTTGTATGTAGCTACGCTGGGATACTCTAAAGCCCTGTCATGATATTTTTTAGTTTTCTAAGTGAAATATAAAAATAACCAGTGTTATTTCCTATGAGAAACAGCAGGTTATGCTGCCTTGACAGTAATTAATTCTCCAAGAACAAGTTCCATCTCCTGTCAGTAACACAGCAGCCACCAGTATCATTGTTTCCTGAATACCTGCCACCTCCCCCAGAGTTTTGTGCTGAAAAGTAAATTGCAACGCTCTGCCTGAATTTCAGTTGTGCCAGTGCCTTTTACCTCGTTTAATGTTGGCAAAGGTTACGTGGTTCTCTCTCTGTAACAGTCCTCTCAAAGCGAGCCAAGTCCCAGAGAAGGTCAACAGAACACACTCCTTGCCTACATCGACCAAACCTTCTACCAAAGCTGTGCAGATATCTCTGCCCTGCTGCAGGGCACTGCTGGTGCTCACAGCAACAAAACTGGCACACACATCCAGGTTAAAATCATACCTAAGAGTGGGCTTTGGTTTCGCTTTTTATTTTGAAGGGCAGTGAGTTCAACACATCTGGTATGAGGTGTCTTCATTCCTTACATATGCACCAGAAGACATGTGGGAAAAGTATAATTTCTCTTTCTAAGAAGGGAGTTTTCTTTCTGGATTTCTTAGAAGAAAAAGAACTTTTTTTTTTTTTTAACCATATGTCTTCTCTGTGTATGTATTGGAGTTGGAACTGTGTGGTAGCTCACACAAGAAAGAGACATATGCTGAAAGCTGTTCTCTTTTCTCTGTTCAAGAAAATAAAAAGAAATAAATAGCAGTTGCTCCAACAGACACTGAAGTCAAAGTAATACCTCACACTGATTACAGCAGTAATCAAGGCAGAACCACGCTATTCCTCAGAGTGATAATTTGCTTCCTTTTATAAATTAAGTGGAGTGGCTGACAGTGTGCTGTGCTCTGGCATTGCACAGCCCTGATACAAAGAGCATCAGAGAGACGAGTGAAAGGGATCCAGCAGAAGCGAAGCATGACGCATTAGGAGAAACAATCAATGTCGACATCATTATAAAAGTCATATCAATGATTTAGGCAACTTAAAAACATCCATAAAAACCTCCAGTGCTGTGAATTAAACAAAAATTACAGATTGCAAAGGAATTTCATTAAACGCTGTTTTGAGTGAACCTGTCATCCTCGGTGACATGACTATAATTTCTCAGACACTTCACATTTGCTCGGCTCCTCTGCAGCACGTACAACCCGGCACAGCACTGAGCTGGAGGGAGTTGCAGTAACAGCTATTCCTCTGAATCATACTTGAATGCTTATTTAAAGAACCCCACCCATCTGAACATGGGGCCTAGTCAGGATAATTAAACAGCAATCCTTAATTACTTATATTTCCCTCTCAGGTTTGTCCATAAAGAAGGACAGACCTGTCCCATCCCATCTGTATTAGACCATCCCAGGTAAGGTATTGGCCGCAGTATCTCTGATGTTTTCTTTCTTTCCTTTCAGAAAATGCTGCTGTTTCATAGGGATATTGGTTTTCTCTGGGTTATAGCCACTGGAAATGACCATTTTCAAAAAATTAAAGTAATGAATAATTTCTGTTTGCTTTCAGAAACAGCCTTATCGTTGCTGCACAGTAATCTTCTTGTAAAACATTCAAGTTCTTCAGGAAAACACACATTTTTCCACCTCAAAAAAAAAAAATCATTTTTCAATTTTAAAAATCAGAACAGAAAGAATTTCAATTTGGCCTGTGGCTCTGAAAGTTAAAGACTGTTATTTCACCTTTTTTTACTTAAACAAGGGTCAGAAATACAGAATAAACATGAAAAAAACCCCAAAAGGCAGATATACATTTTGCAAATTCCCATACAGAAGTGATGGTCTGCGTTACTGGATCCCGTGGTCAGCCCCTCTGAACACACCCATCCATCTTGCTTTGCCTTGAAAATGTCCACTTGTTCAAGTCCAAGGCACGTTTTGACCTGGGAAATTTCCCCCATCACTCCTCTTTGGCAATGCTCAACTGCCAAGTCCTGCAGGTAATTTTTTAATTTTCCAGCGACTGAAATACTTAATTTAAGGTATAACTTTTCCGTTAATGAAATCAAAGGGGCTTGGTGGAAATATTCTGGAGGCTTTTTACCATTAAGCCATTTAAAGAAAATAGAGAGAGGAAAATTAAAACTGTGATATCTGGAGGGGAAAAGCAAGTGAGGAATAATTCAGAGAGCAGAGGAAACAAAGGGAAGGGAAAATAAAGGAGGCAATGTAAATTTTATTCTGGTTTGCTTTCACAGCTCCTAAGTAATTTCTCCCACTTTTATTATATTGTCTGTGCCCTTAAAAAGCAAATTAGCATTTAGAGACTTCTTTTCCCTGGATGTAATAATTTGTACCCTTTCATAACTGGCTGTGTCAGTTAAACAACAAAAAACAGTAACAAACTGTATAATCTATATCTTCCTCTGTATTTTCCACTGCCCATTCTTAGTCTCCACCATCCATGTCCAAAAGAAGCTTCTGACACCAGGGTAGAGCAAAACAAGTTCAAATATCTGTGAAATGGGAAGTCAGAATAATGGGGTTTCTCTGATATTTTCTATGAAAAATAAAAATGCTTAATACGAAACCCCCAAAGCTTTTCTGGCAGGTGACTGATGGCTCTGCAGATCTGTCACTGGGGATGGGGAGAAGAGAGAATGTCCCACTCTCACAAGCAGGGGACAGAGTTCTCCAAACACCCAGCCAGTGCTGAATCCAGTCCCTCTGTACTGCAGAAGGAATGTACATTGAAAAGGGTCTAATTCCTTGCAAATAACAAGGGAGAGCCTAATAGGTAACTCTAATTTTTCCTTTGCATCCTAAGTTGCTTTTGCGGTTGTTGTTTTGCAGAATCACAACAAACAGCCCCATTTAGAGAATGTTCCCAGGCTGCCCTGCTCAAAGTCTAGCAAGATCTGAGAGTCCTCTCTAGGCTGGGAAAAACAGTTTACCAGAAAAAAGAACTTCAGCAGTGAGAAATCAGAGAACATAGAGGATGATTCAGTTGAAGATTTTCTTAATTTACAAGTTGGTTGCTACCTTCCTTCCTACGAGGTGTCTTTTCATCTATTTTAACTTGTCAGAAGTCTGTTTTATTGCATTTGCTGGGTTTCTAACACTGCTCTGATTCACTGTGTTTATTAAAGCCAGCAACAAAGAGTTCTGCCATGTCCTAATATAGGCTTAATAACCCTTATTTACACCAAATGGGCACCCAAAGACTCAAATCGTTCATGTTTGTATAGGGCTTCAATATCACGCAGCCAAGCAGAGTAGAGAATGCAATAATCAAAGAAATTATTGCCTGCTGCCATTCCAGTATAGGTTGCAATAAGAATCCACAGAGGAGTCTTCACAAAGGCTAATTTTGGGCACAGAAGACGGCTCTCTGTAAGCACTTTCTGTAATCAATAGAAAGAGACAGGCACCTTCCGAGGGCAATTCAGAGCAGGAGCTAATTTAAGTGCTCTGAATTGCACTCCCGAAATCCCCATCTCTCAGTGCTTTATATATTGGAGCCCGGGGAGAAATACCTCGAATACTGACACAGAGAGAGCAGAAGAGAGGAAAGTCTTGTGTTTTGTAAAAAGAGTCGTGACACTTGTAAACTGCGGGCTTGTCAACACACCAAAACTAGACAAAAGTACAGAGACGCCCGGTTTCCCCCTAATGTGTGCTGTGAGTCCCCAAAGCAGGGTGACAAGCCCTCCTGGAAGGGATTCTCCTCTTTGCTCAGCGCAGAGCAGCTCTGCAGTGTCAGGCTGCAGGTCCCCAGCCTCGGGCAGCCCATCCACACCTACCCCACAGGCACTCCCAGCCTCTTCTGCCTCCAGCTCCCAGGGGACCTGGTCCTGCTCGACTTTCTCCTCCTTGTTAGAGAGCAAAGTCCCCCCAGCTTCATGCAAAACTAGAGAAGTGTCAGAGAAACAAAAGTGCTGGGGGATCCTCCTAAGATGAAACAAAACTGATTTGGGGACAGATAAATAGTGAAAGTAGGACACGTCAGAATCACACATTAGGTGCAATGACACCTACTCGTGTTTACTTTTAAACAGAAAGCTTACTGACAACAACCTTTTTATTGTAGATGCACAAAACAGAATAAATACATATTCAAACCCGGTAATGAAGTTACAGGCAAACTCTATTCTTTAGCAGACATCTATTATTTTTGGGCTGTCACAGTAATGGGGCTACAGCATCTGGTCTGCAAGGGAGGTATTTTCTGAAAATTATTTCTGCAGAAACATCACTGTATGAGTCAGCAGGTCAAATTCATCCACCATGTAAATCAGTTGGAATAATGGGATTTCCAGCTTTGAATCCAGAGAAATGTCATCTCACAGCCTCTTTCATTTATTCATGTTTTTTATTTGTGAGTGAAGTGCAACAAATATCTGCACCATCTCCAAAGCCCCCCGGGGAAGGGAATGGGACTCAAAGAGCTGCCTTATTCCTGGACACACAGTTCTCAGCTATGGGAATAGTTACTTCCTAGCCATGTCACTACTACAGAAGGGGAACTGAGGGGTTAGGTTGAACTCAACTATCCTAAAGGTCTTCTCCAGCCTAAAGGTTTCCATGTAAAGAAAGGAACAAAAGCTTTTCCCTGTCTCTGGCTTGCAGCAAAGGGAGCTTACAAAACGCTGTTAATACCTAGCCCACAATGGCTACTTGAACCATCTTCTCCCTGCAAACTCTCCTGAAGATATTTACTATTTACCTGAGGCTAGAACCAGCAGCAGGAAAGAGAAACAGAGGCTGACTGACTTACAGCACTGTCAGAAAAAAACAGGAACAGATAGGAAGGGAAGGAAATCAATATGTGTGATTGCTCTTCTCCATCCACTGTAAACATGTTGGTGAGAGACATGATTCACCTCTGCTGGTGTAAATTGGATTATAAGTGTTGTTGAAGCAGAAAGGGAATTTTGAAAGGAAAATATGTTACTGCATTTATGGCTAAGCATTCTGCAGCAAGACTTTTAATTGGATAGATGACAAATCCTGTAACAGAAGAGTAGTCCTGGCTAAGACCGCAAGGAGCAGAAGTCAGCAGTTATCCTCCTTCCCTGGAGTTACACCCTGAGCCTCCTTTATGGATGACTTTGCAGTCCTTGGGCTTTCTGTGACATCCTTCAGAGAGAAAGGCACACAGAGTACAGGTGAGGCTTTCACATGCCAGTGCTCCTCTTAAGGCTTCCATCAGAAAGGAGACAGGTGGTAAGAGAAGTGTTTCCCATTTGCCTAACTTGTTCCATTCAACAGCATTAGCTTTGGAAATACTTGGAAGGAAAGACTTACAGTGTGTCTGAGAAGTAAGATAAAGTAGCAAGGACATGACAAATGAGGAGAGTTCTTCAATGATCACAATGATTTTAGCTTGGAATGATTTTAGATTTTTTTTCTCTCAGAGAGACCTCAATATAAATGAACCCACACTCTGCTGAAGGATGGAATTGACAGATTTAGTTACACTGCTTGACCTGTATTCTTCTTAGTTAATGGTGAGAACAGACAAGGAGGGTTTTATTCAGCTAATTAAGCTCAAGTATAGGAAAGAAATATCAGAAAATCTATTTCTTGCCACATTCAGAAAAGACAGTGACTAGTTAGACAATTAAGCAACCTCATCACGTGCAACGTGAGCAGTTCACTGTTTTATTTGTCATCTCTGCCACTGACCCTGTATGATCTTGAGCAAGTAGCTGCTAGTGCAGGTGCCCTTCCCTGGAACTGAGTCAGGCATGGCTCACCCACAGCACCAAAAAGAACCTGCAGTGATGGCACTTACACTTCCTCCAGTCACCAAGGAGCCCTTAAAAGCCTCCCTAAATGACTCTTCAAGACTGCCAAAGAACTGCTGCTTTTGCAATGCAAACCAAGCAAAGCTCCAAGCATCCCAAATGGTTCTCATCTTGCACAGTTAGCAGGACACAGGCTCCAGAGGGCAGCTGGGAGCCCCTGGGACTGCAGGCCTGCAAGGAGAAATAGCCACGCTGCTCTTTCCAAGGAGAAAGCAGCAGCAGCACTGGCACTGTTGTCATGGAAGGTTTTGCCATTCTGAACAAGTCTAGACAAAAAGAACTTTTCAGCAGCTCTACATAGTCGTAATAATCAATATTTAAAGGGTTGGGAACATTAAAACAAAGGGGTTTGATTTTAGTCCCTGACAACTAGAGAGGTAACCTGATTTAATATTGAATGCAGCAGCCACTATGTTTCTGAGCTATTATGGCTAATTCTAAAGACCCCATAGTGATAAAAGAACAATAATGACTGAGGACTAATAAAAACAAAATCAGTGAGGGTTTAATCATTAGCAGAAGGACATGAATTGAGTGTTAGAAAACATCTTCTGTTTAGAGAGTTAAGCTGTTACGCACACTGAAGCATAATTTGCTGTCACTGTTTTATTGTCATGCAATATATATTGTAGAGTAATCATTTTAATCTGCATGCAGATTATTAATTAGGGAAATAATAATTTAGCCCAGAGTAAAAGCACAGGCAGGATGAGGAAGCAGCTGGTTATTTCTCTGACCTTTTCCATTTCAAAAGCTATTCCATAATGACCCAGCTGCTGTTTGGGGACAGTTTTTATGTTAAGTTTGTTGTAAAAAATCTGTATTATGTTTAAGGCTGCATTATGAATATGTCCTTTGAAAGATTTAAATGCACATCTATTATTTGTGCCAGGCAAATAAACCATACTTTGCCAATAATTTCAGTGGACATCTCCTGCTGAAAAGTGTCTTTCCCTCACCAAACTTCCTTGCAGGTTGGTCCACAGTGGAGGTGTGTGTAGCAGAGCCTGCCTAACCAGTAATAACGGCAAGAAATTCAGGACAAACAGAACACGGGAGTGGCAGAATCACCTGCTGGATGGTCTTTGCTTTCCCTTAGCCCAAACTCCAGAGTGAGCCCTACCACACACACACATCCTGTAACCACCAGCAGAGATGCTTAGTTATCTCTTGGGTACCTAACTCTCCTTGGGAATCTAAATAACCCCGCAGTTTTGGCTCCACAGTTATTGCTTGCACTCCTGTCAACACCTCAGTGAATTTGTGTTCAGATTCAAAGGTGACAGTGCCCAGCCCACCCTGTCCTTTGGCACTCCCTCGTGTGCCTGAGACTGGCCCTTGGCAGCAAAGCTGCAGGCTCCTTTGGCTTGAGAGAGGCAGCTGTGGGCAGCTGCAAGGTAATTAAGGGATTTGCTGACTGGAGTGAAAGCAAAATGAAATGAAAACCAAGTATGAACGTATGTGAGAAAATCAATGCAAGAGATGCAGTGGGGTTTAAAAAGGCTTAAAGAAAGGATTCCCAAAGCGTGTGGTGTCTTAGAGAGCTTTCATGTTCACCTGATTCAATACTATAAATTATTTTGATAGGGAGGAGAAAGGTGATCTCAGAGACTGTTGCTGTGTCTCAATCTCGGATTTCTGAGGAAGGTATTTTGACTTCCAAGCAGCCAGGCTGTTCCATTGCAGAGAATTGTACCTGGCTGGTATTTAGCAATAAGATTCCTTTTAATCTGCATGTTCCAAAGGAGACAAGATTTGTAGAAGTCTTAGGTAAAAAAATACCTAGTTTTTGAGACCTCCTATATTGTACCTTTTGTGAATATGCCTTCCTTCAAAGTCTTTTTTCTTCATCCAAGTAGGCTGAGATTATGAGGGCTCTAGATATCTTTGAGAACTGCAGAGCACACCTACGCTCACAGCCAGTACTTTTCTAATTATATCAGCAGGTCTTTGAATTATTGCTGGTTAAACTCTATATAAACACCCTGAATAGAGGTGATCGGGGATTGCACTCCACCTTCATTAGGCAACCTGCACAAAGCAGCCAATTTCTGATGGTCTAAAAATAAAAGCGGTACTTGCCTTAGTAAGGGAGACTTATTAACTGACTAAAGAGCTTTGCTGCTCCAGGGCAGTGCAGCAACAACTGAGGGGGAGAAGGACTGAAAGTTGTTAACATCTGAAGTTTGTTTTTAATCTATGTGGGAAAATATAATGGTCTCACACCACTGCCTGGAGTGTTAAGTGTCCAGAAAAACAAGATGCCTTGGAAGTTGCTCTCTTTTTTCAGAGTAAAGCCATGATTTTCATAATCAAGTCCCAAAAATCCTATTCACAGGATTGTCTCGTTAATTCAAAGCAGAGTCTTTTCTATAGTTAAACAGATCATCTAAAATAAAAATAAAACCACGACAGAGTATGTGCTATTGTTTTCAAGTTTCTCTAACATATTAAAGGTCAATAAGTCTTTGGCTTTCCCCATACTCATATATATGGGAATTAACCCTGTATTATCAGAGAATCCCACTGACTCAATGCATTTGTCTTTGAACACAGTTATCAGCAGCTCACTTTTTTTAAAAAGCATGCATTACACAACTGAGTCCTGCCCTGAAAAATACTCCAGGCTAACATCAGAAACCAGTGACTCAGAGTGCCTGGCTATTTTTGTGTGCAGGCTGTCAATGAATATGGATCACACAAAGTGGCTTCTCGCTCTGATCCAATACAGGCAGGACTGTCTTTCTGCCAGGCTTTGCTTCCCTCCAACATACAAATACATTCATCACTTGGATTTATGCCTTTTCAGCTGGCTGCCCACCTTTCACGGTAAGCTTAGACCATGTCTTGAGTTCAGTGATATTCACTCTCCTATGGTTCATTTCAGCACCGGGGATGCTGCCTGAGCCTTGCTTACCTGCCTCAGGTGAGCCCCCAGCACAGGCATTTGTTCCACACTGCTCACACCCCCAGTAACTGCAGGGGTTTGAGAGCCCCCACTGAAACCCTGTTTTGTAGGGGACCCTCTTTCCCTTCCCTGCAGGCTCCCACTTCTGAGCTTCTCCTCCAGGAAAGCAGCTGTCAGCTCCCTGCCCTCCTCGATTCCTTGCTGGAAAGCCAAGCAGAGATGACCGTGGCTGGGAGGGTGTTGATAAGGAAGGATATTTATGCACATCAGAACATTACACAGAGTACTGGATCTTGTGCCATGACACCAGCACAGTGGAGCTGCTAGACTCAAGCTCTTTAGAAGAGCATCAGTTACTCTAAAGCCATATATTTAAAATTTATAGACAAAACAGTTCATGTAACTGTCATACTTAAAAATTAGCAAAACTCCATTAATGCTCCACTAACTTATCAGGAAAGTAGACAGGATATTTGAACACATCTGAGAATCTGACAGCTAAGTGCTATAGATCAGGAATGCCCCTTGCTAAGCCATACATAAATTCCCCTAGTGTTTCAAACAAGAAGATAAATAAGCTATACCGTCAGACTTTTTTTGGCAATTCTCCTTGCTTGGGATGATATGTAGACAGAGCTTCTTCATCTACAGAATTTTAAGAAGGGTTTCAGAGAAAAGACCACATCAGCCAAACGCTCTTTTTGCAGAGGTTCTAGCGGCTTCTCTCTGAGTTTAAGCACATTGTTGTTGCTGCTGCTCTGTGATATTTAAAGAGAATTTGGGGGCATCACTGACCAGCATCCTCACAGAGGTTAGAATTTAGTTTTCTGGATAGGTACAGAAGGTATAGAAATGTCATTCCACACATGAAAAGGAACATCAAAATACTCTCCAATTCAGGTAAAATGAGACCATACTTCCCAACACCATGATCAGACATTCATATATGTCTTTACTTTCAGGCCACGGGGGCATTCTTTAGCTCCCTAATGTGAGGTCATATGTGCAAATGGCAGCAGTGCTGGTGAAAGGCATCCAACAAATACACGTGGAGTTTTGCATCCTTCAACACAGAGCATCTGAAACTATCTCTCCTCTGAAACAAGACGCAGTTTCCTTTCACCAAATCCATACTGAAAACGGCTGTAGAAAGTAGATGAACGATTTGAAGAGAATATATATCATTAAAGAGAAGCGTTAACTATGAAAAAAGAACCCCAATTAAAAATAGAATGTTTTAGTGACCCACAAAAGGATGCTGGCCAGTGGTTGGACTAACACAAGTACAGCAGGCTCTCCCTTAGACACACACTGCTCTATCTGAATGTACAGCAAATCCTCCCAGCTGAGCCTGCAATACAGATCCACGTGCCCTTTAGAGAGACACGGAGCCAAACATCTATGCTGCCTTATATTGCTGTCAAACAAGAGAAACCCCCCTAGTTGGGATTCTGTGCGGGAGCTGCATTAGACTACAACACAAGCTGCTGAAATGGAGTCGGGGGGAAAAGAACAACCAGGCATGGAAAGTTTTGAGTGGGTTGGAATTGTCACCCCACATGTCACTCCTCTGCTGACCCCTGCCAGGGGACAGGGCCACCTCAGTGGTGCAAACCAGCCCCACCGACTGCAAACCCAATCCTCCTGAAACACCAAGGACTAGGAATGTCCTGGAAGAGGAGAGGATGATATTTTCCCTCTTTTTTCTCCTCTGCATTTGTTATGCTTTCAGCAAAATTATTCTTTGTCTCTTCATTTCACAAATCAGAGCATACAAGAGCACACTGCCAGAGCTGCCCTCCCAGGCAAGGGCGTTGTTGGAAACCACTAAGTTTTCCTCAAAATAACTGCATGGACAGCTGTTCTGAAAGCTGCAGGAAAAGAATTCTACTTGGGAAGCTGAAAAGGTTTAAGCTGCTGAGAAAATGAGGGCCCAAGCTGATACAGAGATTTAGGGGCTATTGTTTTTAATCTCTCTCTCTCTTCCTACACAGAGTTGCCATAGTTTCACATTTCTGTGGCTCCCTGGCTGCTGGTTACTAGGACATTTCTCTAAGCCCTGATGATTTTATGATGTGGACAATGTTGATTTGTGTTAGCACTGTATATGGCATCACACCTTACATATTAAACCAGCTGTAATTATTCTTTAGTCTTGAAATAATCTCTTTGCAGTATTCTTTTCCTACTTGAAACCTAAAAAAAAAAAAAGTTCAAATTCCTTTTTTTAGTTCAAAATGAAGCTTTCAAAAATCTCTTTGAAAACTGTGGCTTAAAGAAAGAAGTAATTAAGCTTATATTATCACAGTTTTCTCTAATGTTGCATACTAGAGGGAGCCACGAGTTAATACAGACAATCCTGTCTTGTCAATGGGGAAAAGACTACTGGGAGCTCCACAGTTAAACTTCTTGCATTTTTTTCCCTTTTTATAGATAACCTGTAACCTGTGCATGAAACTAATAACAGGTATTTATGGTTTGTATGGTTTTTAGCAATTCAACTTCTACTCTTGAAGGTGTTGAAACCTGGGGTTTGACAACTCTCTCTAAGCTTGTTTTCAGCCTCTTCCACAGTTGGACCAACTGGGTTCTGGTACAAAACATTTGTCCCTGTCTCTTTTCCCCACACCTATGTGTGTCTCTACAATAATCTTTGCATCTTCATTGCATCCCAAAGAAATTCTTCTTTCCAAGTCTCTTTATCCAGGTCTCCAGTCCTCCTTCCTCTGTGCCTGGTCTTGGCAAGATGTCTTTGCACTTCCCTCCCAGCAAGGCCAGGTTTTAGCTTTATCTCTGCCTCATTTATTTTGCAGCTGCTTTGTTCTCATGCCCAGGCTATTTAGCAACATGTCCTGTGGAAATGTAAAAAATCCCCCCCCAACAACCCAACATCTCGTCCCTGTAATGCGTTCGAATCAAATGCCAATGCTGCTGCTCGAATCCGATTTTCAGGCATTTCTGCTAATTTATTCCATCCCCCTAAGAAAAAAAAACAAAACAAACCTGAAAGCCACAGCCAGTTTGGACTGGAAGCACTTGGCTTCAGAGAGCCAGGCACCATTCCTGGGATTCAGGAATGCTGCTGGTCTGTCTAGAAGCAGCATGTACTCCACTGCAAAATGTTTATTCCTGATCTTTTCTTTCCCTGCTTCATTTTTCCTTACTGCAGGTCCACGTTATCCACCACCCACTCTGGATGCAGAGCTATGCTACACCTTGATGAAAGATCTCCAGACAGCGCTCTGACAAAGAGAGCCCTGCTCTTTTAATGGATTGTTTCTCCATCCATCAGTCCACAATTCTTCATGCCACGATCTCCAGCAGCACAGCTGAGAGATAGGGAACTGTATCATATTAGACTGCAGGAGAATGTTCCTTTCTCTTGGCTTTGCTGCTTGTGATTGCAGTGTGAGAGTGGAATACTCAAACACCCCAGGGGACATTGAAATCTCCAGAGCAGAAGCCTTTTTGCCTCACTGATCAAGGAAAAGTGAGCAGCTGTTGAATTACATTAATATTGGTGTTATTTACCTATCATTTTGGGGGTTTGGGTTTATTTTTTAAACTGGCTGCCTATAGGAAGGCTGATCCCTTCCCACAATACCACAGTCAGTAGCTGCTGTTCTCCTGGCAGAGAGATAACTGGTTGGCCATTACTCTATGCACAATTTCATCTTTTTATACATGGGATTTGTCACTAATAGAAAATTCTTTAAGGGCCACTAACCAGTTTTATGAAGATAAATCACCTTTGCTTAGCAGCAATGTGAATGCCACTCTTTCTACAGCCTGGTGTCACAAATTTACCCCTGAATTGTGGGATTGAGGTCCGTGGAGTGAAGGATACCATGGGATGGTAAAGGAAGGCATTGTATGCTTATAAAGACTGATTTTACTCCAGAGATAAATCTGCAGTGCATCACTGTCTTATTATATCCTTTCCTTACATATGGAAATTATTGAATTTCTTTTGCCTCATTTAATTCTTTTTAATCTCTTTTCTCTCCTTGCCTTCTGGTGATCACTTTTGCTTGCTAATTGTCCAAGGCTGACACCCAATGGGTAGCATTATGCTCTGATGCTCACAAAGCTCCATCCACTTCCCGATGGCTGCTAGTGAAGGAAACCTCAATTATGGCAAAAGAGTTTCCTTTTCTCTTTCTGTGCTGCTGACAGGCCTAAGGCATAAACTTGTCTTATTTTATGGGAAGTGAAAAGGGATTAGGATTTGCTTGCTTTCAACTGTTTTGTACAATTTTGAGATGGGCAGGTTTACACTCCAGTCGCACACAAAGTAACTTGTAACTGTTAAACACTTTTACTCAGAGCAAATCTGGAGTTCTGTGCTCTGATCCCACATGGAATACTGTATTCCTGTGGATTTATGCTCACCCGGCTACAGGCAGCTCCCTTTAAGACTACTTATATGAAGAGACAACTGGTGGAAAAAGTGTTTCCCCCACTGTCCAGAGGTGATCTTGGTCCAGCTGGGATCTCAGCTCAGGATTTTGTCCCTCATGAATTAAGCTGCCACACGACAAGCACAAAGCACAGCCACAGTGAGCACAATGCTGCTGCTGCACCCCCTGCGTCAGCCCAGCCGAGCGGTGCATTCACATGAATCATGCTGAGAACTCAGTTTTATTGTGAATTTGATCATGGACTGCAAAATCTAAATGTGCATTACAGGCACAGGCAGAATAGGGAAGCCCACTTCCAAAATACATGGGCTATTATCAGCTTAAAATCCCAGCAGCGCATTATGCAGCAGACTTGATGGCAAAGGCTGAGTGTGAGATAAAGCACAGGAACTTAAAAAATGTTATTAATGCAATTAATTAGTTTTTGTTTCTTTGTGCAGTGCTTGGAAAAAAGAAAAACCAGACAGTACTTTAATATAAAAGAGATCCTCCAGGAGACAAATTAATCAGCATTATGATACCCCAAGTGATTAAGATAAAACACAGGGAGGCATAATGAGAATGTCAGCATTAGTGAAGTCAAAACTTCTCACCCCAACACAAAATGTTATTAAAAATGTTAGAATACATCAGTGTATTTTATTGCAAGGACTTAGACTTCAGATCTAAATATATTAAAAACTTTGGGTTTTATTTTCCAGTTGTGTTTAAAATATTTTCCTGTGTTCAGAAATTAAGAGTTTTCTCCCAATAAACAGCAGAAAATGAAGGTCTGATAGACACCCTCTGAAGTCAAGAGGCAGCTTAGCTTTGGCTCCTAAGAGCTGCTTTATCAGGGGTTAAAAACTGAATTCAGAAACCCCACAGTTTGATAAAAAACCCAAAAGAGATTCAAATATATCACTATTTCATAGACCAGAAACTGTGCGTTAAGTCAGGGACCAAACTTTAAGTAGACAAAAGCTTAGCCAAATTCTGCCCTAACCCTGAACAGAGAGTACAGCTGCAGGCAGGGTTTGGCATCTCTGGCCGGGCTGAGCATCATCATATAAACCACTGAGGGACAGAGAGAACGGGTGTAGAACGTCCTACAGAGCCTCTTTCATCCCTCAAGCAAGGCCAGAGGGACAGATCTAATCCTGTCTCTGCACCAGAACAAACAATGCACTCAAACATCTTTCTTCATTAGGGTCAAGTACACACAGGAAGATTTTGGAACCCAAGAGAGAAAGCTAAACACAGTAAGATAGCTAAGTATCAAAACAGATACATTATTTTAATAGACAGCAAGAAGGGGGAGAAAAAGTGATCTCCACACTCAGGCTGACCCTTGCAGATGTTGATTTTCATTAAACCACTTTGATGTTATTGATGTTCTCCTCCAAACAACACCAAACATTTGGCTTCTGCATAAATGGCAAAAACTGCAGTAAATTAAGCACCAGGCTATCCCCTGCCTTTGGAAAACTGCCATGTCATAGCAAAGGAGCAAAGCACTCTGCAGCAGCAGCCACCTCTAAGAGTCTGATAACAGAGGAGGGCTTCTCATAAAACATCTTTTTAACCTGAACACCCAGGTGGGAGAACTGCTATGTGATCCCATTCTGACCTTTGCTGCCAAATGTGAATGATCTCCACAGAGCACTGATCTGTTCACTACAGTTATTGCCATTTTTTTTAAAAAAAACCCCACATTTAATGGCTTTTTTTTAAAATTATTAGTGCTTTGTTCTGTCATCTGTTGCCTCTGAAAAGCTGTCTTGGTTTTTCAGGGGTTTTCCTCTAAAATGGCCAAGGAAAGATGTCTCAAATGTATTAACAAGTGTGAGTCAAGCTCCCAAAGATATAAGGCTGGATTCTACTCTGTATAAATCAATTTCTTCCTGGGTATCATGGAGTTACAGAGATTTATGGTAGTGGAGCATCTTGCCCTACAAATAAAGAACAACTATCCAAAGCTTTTCTGCCACCCACTCTGAGCCAGCACTGACTACCCAAATGGTTCTCCCATAATTTAATGGCAGGCTCTAATGAAGCTGCTGAACCAGAAAAGCTGAAGGCAACCTAAGATTTAACCCAAGACCAAATCCTGATAGCAAGGCAGAGCAGAAAGGGGGGCTGTGTTTTCAGGGCACCTCCACAAAAAGAGCAGGTTTGCTTTCTGAACATGACCTGCTTTATTTGGGGGCAGATCTCGGGATGGTCCAGGGATCTGTATCATTTCTTCCTGATGTTCAGCCCTTTTTGACTTTCTACAGGTCTTGTCTGCAGCAGATGGGCAGATTTAGCCCAGTCACACAACCAGCCATCTCCTTCCACCATGACAAGTGAAAAACTTATTTTCTTATTCTTTTTCATATCTGAGTAGCTGTCCACACAATCAGTGAAAGCACAGACTCACTGGCTGAGGGGACAGAGATGGAGCTGAAAAGACTGAGGGTGGCAGGAAGGACTGGCTGACATTGTCAGTATTTTCAATCTTCCCCACATCTGAGTTTCCAGCATGAGCACTCTTGTGGTGGAGTTTTATTTGCATGTAATAGACAGGTAATGGCAAGAAGAAATTCTGTAGCTCCGACACAGCTTCGCTGTGTACAGTATATTGTAACTGCACCTATCAATTAGTGAGGATATGCTGCAATTACTGCTGCCTTTTGTTAATGCTGCTTTGTGATTTTGTCAAGCACAAGATTTATATATAGGACCAAATTTTACCTGGAGTTTCACAAGTTTAAAAGGAGAGAAAGAAAACAAGCAGCAGCATGGTACTAAGGAACAGCATTTAACATCCTGCTAGGCATTATCTGCTTTTGCATGCGGAGCAAAATCCTCAGTGCTGTTTGTCTTCCAACCAGTCAGATAGCATTTCTAGAGGCCAAGAAAAACTGCCCTACAAGCCAAATCCAGCCCTTCTGTTACAGGGACATCCTTGACTAAAGCCATGACCTTGCAATATTCCTTGCTTCACTGCAGGGCTTGACTGGACTCACTCCTTTCAGCAGGATTATTCCCATGTTTAAACTAACACGTGTGTGCAGAATTGGTGACTCCCACCCCCATAGCGATGTGCACATTTACAAAAAGATATGAAACTGCTTCATGAACTCTAACGAGCAGAACAAAGTGATTCCCAAGCTAAAGAGGAATCAATAGCTCTTGTGAGGATCTTGTACATCTCTCATCCCTCACCACTGACAGTAAGTCTCTGGCAGAGTCAAAATACTGGCTAAATTAAGCTATTTCTCACTTACATGTGAATCATATTTACTACTAAACTGATTCTATGCATATTGACCCTACTCATAAAGGAGTCCACACATAGACAGCCACACCATATCAGGTCTTCTACAGAAAGTGAGTATATCTTGAAGAAACAAATCCAACCAAAACACAGTAGCAGTGGCTGTATTTCCATGGGCAGGACTGGTTTGCCACCTACACAAATCGTCCCCCCATTCTGCATGGATAGTTCAGATGATGTCTCATTTACCTGGACTTACCAGTACCTGACTCTCTCATCTACGTTGGAGGAGAGAGCTTTACTGGGGACTCAGCTCACAGCACCTCTCCGTGGGAGGGCCCAGCAATGCTGTCTCCCTCACACTGAGGCTCCAATTTCAGGTAAAAATCCTAATCTTGCCACTTCTTACCCTTTCTGACTAAATTCCTGGCTGAGGGAGGGAGACTAGCTCAAGCCAGCCCCAGCTCCATGCCTCTCCAATTGCCTGAGTCCTTTCCTCACTGCAAAGCTGGAGGTTTTGCTGCTGGGTAGAACAGATATGGCCATATCCATATATATTTATAGTGTGCATTCCAGAAGAGTCTCTGGTGTTATGCAAACAGCTCCTCTTTGGTGCTGGGTGCTCTGGGGTGGAGCAAACTGGTCTCAGCCTTCTCTGTTAAGCTATGAACCCTTAGTAGCAAAACTGCTCATCTGGCCACTGAACCAGTTCTACAGGAGTTAAACTAAGTATTAGTTCCAATACAGCATCACCTTAAAGTTGTGGTGATGGATGTGAATAGGCACCGAACAAACAAAGCTGTAGTTTTTGTGCCCCAGAAGACCACACAGATCATCTTTTATTGGAACACTTTCATTAAAAAAAGAATGTGTATAAGATGCAGAAGCACTAAACATGCATCACAGTTGCTATTTCAAAGGTTCAGAGCTAAGTTGAACCTTGTCTTGAGCACTGTTAACTGTTGGAGGCTGCACTTTACCAACATGCCTGATTAATTGGTTTCCTGCTATGTTTATTGTTTGCAGCAAAATTATATTAATATAGGAGTGGAAACAGCAAGAACAGTACTATAAGAGTGCCTGACTGCTTGAACAGAAAAAAATAACTCAAGCACTTGTGATCACTGATTATTACATTTTCAGTGCTGCTGAAGAGAATTTTTTTGAAGTATGTTTACAATCATCTCCAAGTTCTATAAATATTGCTTTATTATTGACTTTGTGCCATGAATCCAGTACCGATGAAAACACTCACCCTTCCCACTGCCAATAGCAAATCAGCACTCTTGCTTTGCTTGGCCTCTGTGCAGTTTTAGAATTTGTAGGAATGAGAGTTCAATGGCTTAAAAATAATGAAAAGAGTGTGAAGAAAACAACTTCTGCCAGAATGAAAGAAGAGTACAAGTTTTAAGCACTAGGTTGTGTTTACATAAAAGCACAGTAATAACACAGCTGGCAGCATTGCAGCTGTTTGAAAAGTGCCACTTGTAAGGAGAAAGCCTTCTTAAATATGGCTATGTAGGAAAAAGAAGATCTTTACCTGTTCACCATATTCACACACACACAAAAAAAGCCCTAGTTAAAATGCATTCAAATGCTCAGCTGATGTTACTTCTAAATAAAATACACAATCTAACATACAATGTTGTTCCAAACACAGGGCAGGAGTTTGCCATATCTGCATTTCCCCTAAACCCATGGGATGCCACAAACCCTCTTGGACAGGCACTGATAACATTCCAAACAGCTCCCCGGGGTGAGCACTGTCAGCAGGGCTGAACTGTGGCATTACAGGAGCTCAGGGATTTCAGCGGGGCAGTCCTGACTTTGGGCTGTCCCATGGATCCCTTCACAGGAAGGTAAAGACTCACTGCACTCACAGTTTCCTTCTTTTGCCCAAAATTCTGGTCCCTGACAGATCAGATTTGCATTCAGATATGTTACAGATTAAATACTTTGAAAAAGCTACCAATTAGAGAACTCATGAATAGCCAAAGTCTTTAAAACCATTTAAGTCTGCTCAATTCCTTATAGAATTGAGTAGGGATGAAACTATTAAAAAGTTCCAATTCCTTCTCTGGTTTTTAAAATGGTCTGAAAAGTAACATTTCTTCTGCAATGACAGGAGTTCACTGTGGATGCAAAGAACAGTTATTAGAATTACTGAGCTCAGATGACAAAAATTGATGTATCTTTCGCTTATAGGTGGTTCACCAGACTGCAAAGCACAGAGCCCATGGAGTTAGAGAATTCCATCTTTTTTCAGTAACTACCAATGTTTCTCTGAAAGAGCTTAGGCCAGTGGTTGTGTCCAAGGTGATGGGAAGGCAGGGCATGGTGCCAATGGGCTCTTATCCCATCTCATGGAAGCTGATGTAGAGGCGGGAGCAGCTGGAAGAACCATAAGGTGAATTTGAGGAGAAAATCGGAGCTGAATGTTCTAACCTTGTTCATTACTTCATTAACAAAACCAAACCCAGCAAATAGGATGTGTTTATAATGCTACACTGAGTGTGGACTTCACGAGTTACCTGAGAAAAACATTTTCTAGTGCTGCTGTGATGTGAATTTTATTGACTGGCTTCTAAAGGCCACATTTCCCTTGCCAGAGTGACTGTGCTGTTATGACAGAATCCCACCCCTGAGAATTTTCAGTCTCAGTATAATATCAAACACAGCAAACAGGACAGAAGAGACACAAGGAAGGAGCTCACTGTGCTATTACTGCCTTCAATCCAGGTGACTGTGCTTCTCCAGGGATATCAGTGGGGGTAAGGAGAATCTAAAGCAGAAAAAAATCCAATGTGCTTTACGCTGCCAGTGTCTTCCTCCCTCCCACTCCCTGCATTTCAGACATGCACTCAATTTTACATGCTACTTAGATATTAGAAACCAATGCTTCCAACTAGTTTGGTGCCAGCAAAAGGCACAGAAAGATGAGTGCCGAGCCAGGAAACTTTGGGCATGGCTCGTAGGCTATTTAATGCATGAAGCTCAGACTCAGCTGAGCTTGGAATAACTGTGAGAGGCAGTTCAAGGACAAAAGGCTGTGTGCAATGGTCTGTCTCCACAGTTAACCCTTCCCCTCTGCAGGAAGGAGTTCTGCCTGTTTGACTATTGCTGTTTGACTATCTGCAGTGGACAGCAGTTTTCTCACTGTGGACTTAATGAGAATACAGCCAGCTGGCATTTGGAGACTTTCAGGTAGGGAGGCTTTTTATTTTTGAAAGAATTATTTTTCCCTTGGAAAGGTCTATGGAGGCCACTCTGAATGACTCCTTTCTTCCCCAGCAGCAGAGCAAAGTACAGGTAGTTTAAAGCAGAGTTTTGGTGAAGTTGGGAGGTTAATGTTCACCTGCTCATTACTCTCTACCTTAAATGTCCCTCTAAATAGTAAGTTTGGCAACCTGTTTTTCAGCCACATCACCACATAGATCACATTGTGAAGGAGAAAGAACGCAAAGATTATCCTCATTCACTCATCTCTCCTTGCACCCGACTACATTGGAGCCATCAAGCAACATTTAGCAGCAGCAAACCAACCAGAGGCATAAGGAAATGGCACAAGTGCCCTTCGAGACAGAATTGGATTCTAGGAATGTTCTTTTCTAGTTGCAGTATTTGTGTTGACCAACATTGCTGCCTCTCACCCTCCTGGATAAGGGTCTACCACTCTCTCCCAAGAAACCTCTTTTCCCAGACACTCCTCTCACACCTCCCGAGCCCACAGATCCCCCTTGTTCATCTCTAACACACATCTTGTCTGCTTTTTGTTACATTTATTGGCATTTGGTTCAAGCTTGCATGTTTCCCAAAAGATTTCCTGTTTCTGTGGCAATACATCTTAATCACTGGTGGGTCTGCCTTTGACCTCGCTCCTGTCTCTCACAAAGCTTGTTATGCACTAGCAGTGCCCTGGGTCTTTTATCACACCACAACTTACAGTCACCTTCCATCGTGTGTTTGTAGGTGATTCACTTCTGTCATCTTGAAATGTTATTTTAACCTTCAGTCAGTAACTAGCAAAAGAAATCACTTAAAAGAACAGAAATGTAAACTGCCCCAGCGTTGTAATTTAGCTTTATACAATTATATTAAAATTAAGGTTCTTAGTCATTGCTTTTAGAGAAGAATGTTACTAAATATTATAAGGAGCTAATAAATATACTAAATTTCACCAACCACCAGTGAAAATCAAATTGAGTTAAGCAATCAGCATACTCTGAAATGAGGGAATAACATTAGAAACCAAGGCAGTAGATATGAAAACCACGGTTGTGTAAGTGGTTTGTCACAGTCCCCTGTGGGTCAGATCACGGGGCTATGGCTCGTACTAAAGACAGATGGACCTCTGAACTCTGGGGAACCTGAGCCAGCTCTTCAAAGCTCAGTCCTCACTAATGGCAACACAGCCATAGGAAGGGAAAAAAGAGTCACAGCAGACAGGTAGGAGATTTCATAGAAGAATACAAGAAAAACATCCTTCTTTGAGAACAAAAAAATAGCAGTCTGTGATTGGACTGAGTGACTAAGAGAAACAGAGGGAAGCTGCTGACAGATCAGACTGATATTTCCAGGATCCACAGCCCAGTTTGATGGCAGATGGGAAAGTGGAAAGTTAATGACAGACAAGATGGATGTAGCTCTTGGTTGGCTTGCTGCTGTTTACATCATGTGAGAGACTGAAGCTGCCAGCCAAGGATAAGCAGGGAAAAATACTTGATAAGGGAAAAAAGAAAAAATCCTCAATACGTGAGAAAATTACTTTCATAGATTTCTGTGATTGCTCTCTGCTTATTCAAAGTGGATAATCTGAGTTTTTTCCCTGAAGAATGTTTAGCCAGAGGTCTAACACAACTCCCCATTCCACCCCCTGTAAAACATTGCTCCTGGTGATCATTGTAATCAACTAAGCAACGGGAAAACAAACGGCATAAGCCTTCTAAGGAGTCCAGGATGGGCAACTGCTGACTGATATAAACCCATCTTGTGTCCCCAGGAGTCCCACTGAAGAACATGCAAACTATCCGTGATGTTAAGGATTAAAACTTGCCTCCCTCCCTTTTTTTAAGGTTGCTCAATTCCATTGATTTCAAACAAAATTGCAGTTCCCTGGCATTTTTAACACTTGCTTTGTGAAATGACCCAATGGGGCAAGTTTAATGTGCATCATGCTGATAGACACAGCACTGGCTGACATGCTTTGACTTGATAATGTGAGGCCTGTGGGAAAGCAGTAGGAAGGTGATGCAGAATGTAGTCCTGAGTTGTTTGCATAAAGCATGTTGGTCACTGCATTGTAAGAGCATCCTTTTAGAGAAAGTGCAACATTACAGCTCAGGAGAAGCCCTTTGAGGCATTTTGTCAGAGAAAAGCACTACCTGGCTGTTCCCTAAAACAGCTCAGGGAAACGTGGAAAGGGAAAGGCATCCTGGTGAACAGCAGCATTGCTCTAGGGCATAAGGAAGATGGGAAGGCCTGAATATCACAGTGACACTTCCAAATACTTCTCATAAAACCTTATTGCTGAGCTTTGGAGAGGAACAAAGCAGGTCAAGGTTTGCAGTAGTTCTCTGGAATTAGTACAAAGCTCAAAAATGAGTTCAAGCACCATCATTAACTAGAAAATATTGGTGCAGAAAATATAAAAACTAGTTGTTATAAATACCAAATAATGAAAAAATGTGACCTACAAAGAGAATTAAGGACAGCCTGTTCTGTTTTCCTTCCTCCCCTGATTGTTCAAATTAGTATGTGGCTGTGCTCTTAGGCCTGACTTAGTTACTACAGAAAATAAGAAATCTGCCCTGAATACACTTTCTCAAATATTCTTAATTGTATTTTCTTTTAATTTCTGAAATATTCAAATACAAAGTGGTTTGCAGAGACTGTGCAAGTTGTCCCTTGTGTTCCTGCATCCATTCAATGCCCTGAAATGGGAAGTTTGCAGAGTAGTAGTTTTACATATAACAAATACTAAATTCTCTAACACAGGCTGTCTACACAATGTTGACAGATCATGAATGTGAAATAGCACTCAAGAGATCACTCAGAAATCAATAAACTCAATCAGCTAGAATCTTAGCACTGTCTACAACGATAATACGGGGAAAGTGATGAACACTGCAAGGTTATTTGGTGATTTTCAAGTGAAAACAGAAAAGATCCCCAAAATGCTCCCCTTAGGCTGGGGAGTGGAGCAGAAGGCAAAAAAAACCAAACAAAACCAAAATCAAACCCCAAAACCAACTCAATCCCAAATAAGATGCCCCCAGAAGTCTGGAGAGACAGAAGATGGGAATTCTCATCACAGACTGGTGAAATGGTCTGTTGCTGTCCGTGGCCAGTCCCATGTGGTTCAGGAAAAGAGAAACTGCCATAGGAAGATTATTTTTGCTGGTCCAAATGATTTATAACCTTCTAAGGAAGGCTGGAACAGTGAAAATGAGATTCAGCTTCAGTCAGTTGGTTTTGTCTTATAGGAAACCAAATGGACTCAGACATTTTACTCAAGGTACTCTGAGAAAACAGATGAAAGCTGTGGGTTGATGGTATATGTTAATTTGAGCAAACTACAATGACTCAAAATTTAGAGGTAGGAATTGTTAATAAAAATACTGAGCTTTCCTTGAATCACTAATCACCATCACACTAATTTCAATAGGAGCAGCATCTGACCCAAAGTGTCCTCAAGAACTCCCCAAACCATTAGCTCTTCTGTATAAAGTGACTGAGTAATATCAACAAAAGTTAAAATGTCCCAAAAGAACCTCCCTCAGCCCATGTTTCTGCCAAATGTTCAGAGGGACTGTGCCACAACCCAGGGAGGCACTTGGGATCTTTTTACTTCCAAAGGATGAACAGGGGTGGCACTTCTGTGGGCAGGCAGTAATGGCTGAGGTGAGTCAATGCCACTTCACGTGCCCAAAGAACAGTGTTAGATCCAGTACAACAGGAGAGGGAATGAGGCAGCTCCTAGGAGGGATGACAGGCAAGACCCAAATCTGTCCCCTTAGACCTTCAGGAACACCAGTCCCGTCTCTTTGCAGTGAGGGATTTGAAGGATTGCCACAAAGCACATCCTCCTGCCACACACATCAGCCCAGCTGCCCATGGGTCCACTTCATTCAGTCCTTTCAAATACATCCTCACACCAGCTTTGGGGCCTCCACCAGGACATTACCCAAGCATCACATGACACCTATCAGTGTCTCCCTCTCTATTTTACATAAAAATAGGCTGCAGCACAGGAATAAGTAATTTGCTACTACAGAACACCTGAAAGAACAGAGGTTTGAAAGCCACCAGTGCTGCCCTCTCTGCCACGCCCTGCTCACTGCCATCATCACACACTGCTGTACAGAAACCTTCCCCAGTGCTGGGTACTGAAAGACAGCCCCACCAGTTACCAAATGAATAATTTTACAGAGCAAGGAGCTTCTTAAACTGATAAAGTTACCAAGTGGCTCAGTTTCAATTCCAAATGTTCCCAATTCCATATGTTCTTAATAACTGCATTTCCACACCAGCTGATATTTGGTTGCTGCAACTCATTTGCAAACATGATTAAAAATTCAGTCAAGATTAATCTTTATTTTTCACTCAACTACCTTCAAACAAAATCACCTGCAGCAATGTGTATGGTAATCAGCCTATGCTAAAAAGCTCAGAAAAGGGAAAAAAACAGAAGTGAAAAGTAAGATTATTAAAATTTGAATTATTTCTTTTCTACAAAGTTTGAAGATAGTGCTCTTTAACTCTGGATATGGCAATTCCTCTACATGTGTTCCACCTGATGTGAATAAATAATTGACAGTTATTTGACAGCCCTTTAGAAACAGCACATGAAACACATAAATAAGATGTTACAGGATAATAGCAAGCCTCCACACCCCAGACATGAAAGAGAATTTGCTTGCAATCTGTACTGTAGAGACTCGGCTGCGTTTGAAATTACCTCAGAAAAATTTTGGGACAGCCGAGTTACAGGGAGGAATGCAAATACCCCGAGGGGAGGAGGAGATGCAGCAGCACACACAGCCTGGGGTGGCCATTGCCTTGCTCCAGAGAGCCCCTGCTCACCAGGTCTGACAGGAACACACCGAGCCAGCAACACCAGGGCTCTCCTGGTGATTATGGAAGGTCTCAGAGCAGTTCTAAAGGCTGTGGCTTGCATTATAAACTAGTTTTGTGTTGTTAGTTGCCTTATCATACCAAAGTGGGGACTGAACTCCTCTCAATATTCACCTTATCAATTACAAATCGCTTCTTGGGCAAAGCACAGCCCAAGAGAAAGGCAAGGGGAGAGAGGGGACGTTCTCCTTTGCTCCACACAGGTGGTTGGTAGAAAGCACCAGGAGCAGTGCTAGTGGATTGCAGTGGATCAGGCATGTAAATGCTGCACTGCAGTACTTGGGTGGTCTGAGCACTGAAGAAACAGGCACAGAAATCACACCACTTGTTGCTGGGGAGGGGCTCTGGCCCAAGAAAGGCTTTGAGAATCCCAGGTGAAATAAAATACTTTGGAAGGATACTTCTTGTTCTGACAATTGTATTTCTTTTTTTAGCATGGCATACCCAGATATATAGAAAAGGCAAAGGTAAAAATGCAGGGTTTCATGCTCTCCCATTTAGGAGCTTCCCTGGGTTCAGGGAAGTCTGTGTACCTGGTTCTTAAGGCCACTCCTTGCCCTGACCAAGATTCTAGTTGCTTCCAATCACTTCTGATTTACATCACCAGTCTTTGACCCCACAACAGTAGGGAGAAGCCCCGAAAAATATGTTTCCAGTTGCAGGACTGAGAGAATCAAACCTTTCTGGAGCTTTTCTCTTCTGTTTCCAGGAGCATCCAGGCTGACTGAAGGGATAAGTGGCTCAGATGAAAAGACAGTGAAAATTAGAAGGCACAAACACATTCACTGCAGACAGAATCAGAGGCGCTCTTCCCAAACAGAATAATACAATCAAGGAGACTGCTCAGTAACACACTAACAAGAGTTGATTTGAAGCTACAGAACAAAACACTTTCTTCCTAAAGCTGTCTGAAGAGGATCAGGGCTTCCAATTTAAGTACAAGAGCATGAAGAGTGTCTACAGAACCTCAGTGGAGTGTGGAAACAGACAGCAATGGAAAACTTGCTGTTCAGAGCCTGAAACCCACTCTGGTAACTCAGGGGAAGATCACAGCTTGGTGCTGACTTCAGCACAGTTCACCTGGCATTACAGGTGGGAAATCCCTGGAGCAGGAATACCCCAAGGCTGGGGACTTGCTCACACTGCAGTAACATCCCAGCAGAGGAGCAACTGTTGTCCTGAATATTTATCATGAGACAAACCCAAACACACATTTTGTTCCGCTCTGAACCAGCCGCCAGGTGAGCTCTCCTGGCCAGATCCCATCCCCTCACAGCTGCCCTGCTGCAGGAAGATGTTTCCAGTCTCTCAGGATTATAATGAATTTGGATTTGACAATTCTTCTCTTCCTATCCCCTAACAGCAAACTCAAAGGCTGATGAACACATGATGTGCAGGGGACTAACATGCAAAGAGACAGCTATTCCAGTGATGTCTGTGACCCAGTACCACTTGGAAGGCACTCAGACAGCAGCATGGGCTGACCTGCTGAGCAGGTGGACTGGGAAAATATGTTTCTTTTCTTTAGGATATGAACTGAGCATAACTTTATTTCAGAAGTGATAAAGATCAGAGATGTGCAGCATCAGGAAGATGGAATCTGACTCACTGACTTATTCAGGCTGGAATCTCCTATTGATTCCCTCTTTCAGCACAGACAGCCCATCTGTGTTCAACTGAGTTTGGGTCAAAGCATCTGCAAGTATTTCATTATTTAGACAAGTTAACCTACTTAAACAAAAACATTATCAGCTACTGCAGGATGATTTGAAATGACATAAATCCTCCCAACACCAAACAAACAATAACAAAAAGCAGAAACTGATGGTAATAAGTGTGCAGCATCAAAAGACTTCCAACAGCAACCACCATTTACCTATAAATTATTTCTTCCAGCACCTACTAATGTGCATAGGAGCATATCATCAGAAATTGTTGCCTTGGGAGCTTGGAAATTCCTGTGTTTTTCAACCTGCAAGCTTCAGGTTTGCAGCTGAGGAACAGCCAGTGGGATAATGAATTTCAGCCTGTCAGTGACAGCCCAGTTTCTATGAGCTGTCTCACACAGACCCTTCAGAGGAGATCATACACCCCACTGGGACCGGCAGAGCCAGTGGAAACCTGCCAACTTTTGACTAAATTTGAGAAGGAAAGGGAATTTCTATTTCCAGGGGAAAAAAATTAATTTGCAATTTTGTTCTGTAGATCTGTTCCAAAAACCAGCAAAAGAACAATTTTGATTTTTTAAAAAAAGTTTCCCAAAATGTCTTCAGTTAAATCAAAATGTTTCATGTTAAATAATACTTTTTTCTCCAATATGGAATACTTTCCCACTGAAAGGTCATTTCAAAACAAAAACTTGTAATGCTATTTTCCAATATATCTAAAACATTCCCTTTGATCTAGTCAACAAATCTGAGCAATCACAACAAAATAAAATAAATAAAATATGTGTTCCATGAAAACCACAATACTGGAAAAAGGTAGAGTCTGACAGATGCTAGAAAGATCTTTAATAAGCTCTATCCCTGATCTACTGGGTGAAAATTACCTTTTCACAGCCAACTAAGCCAGCAACTGTAGAGAGGATGAATTTGTGGAAATATGAAAGCTTCCAAAAAGAACTGAAGCAGGACACCTCAAAAATGTACATAAATCCTACTGAAGAATCCCATTTTGGAATCACAGAGCAAAGTACATGGACAAGATACTGAGATTTGGGGGTTTGTCAACAAAAGGGTATTCAGACAGAAACCAGTTAATGTTTGCAGAGCTGAGATAAAAGTTTTGTCCTTATTGAACCTCAAATATAAAATGTAGAAAGTGATAATGGCTTACTTTAATGTAATAAAGAGCATAAGGTTCCTACTAAGTGAGTAAGAAGAACAATTAACCTTGTGGTGCATCAATACGTCAGGTCTGAAATATTTGTAAACGAGGTAATTAGGATGTTTTCAGTTTAACACACCACTCAAGCAAGCCCGGGTTCCCCAGGAGCCTTGCAAAGCCAATGGATTATCTTGAGGAATTTAAGTTCACTGGTGTTATATGAGACATATATTATGTTAGCCAGCAAAATACCACACACAACTAATTAGTCCCGTTTACAAGTGCACGTGGATGGTTTAGAGACAAACCCCATTCAGTGAGAGTGCTGTTTGGTTAGAATCAAATCTGATCTGCATCTACCAAGTTACAGAGGCAGGTGACGGTCTGGATTTGCAGAGATTTGCTTGTTAAAGGTGCGTCTTTAATGCCAATTCTTTCTGATATACACTACAATAAAAGTTCTATCCAACAGAAAGAAAATCTAAGTACAACAAAACCTATTTAACAAGCCCAGTTCAAGCTTTACCTCATTCTGCCTTGGAAAAGATGGGCAGGTACAAACAAATCCAAACCTCTCTCTGGAAGAGACCGTTCTCCTGCAAGCCAGCTGTGGTTCAGCAGCCACAGAGTTACCCTGGCACCCTCTCTGCCACGCCATCCTTTCATGGGAAATAGGAAGGATCACCAAGAAACAACTGCACTGATATTTTCTGATAGTTTAAGAGGACTTTGCACAGGTTATGTGTCTCAGAATAGCTCAATGGATGTAAAAAAATGATTTAAAGGCCATAGATTTAAAGGCCACAGGGGAACAGTTTTATCTGAATACCAGTCTTGATATTTCACTTAAATATAATCACTTAGTGCTTGACTCTGATAGCTA
>JAWWEW010000036.1:12708898-12791140 GCA_035583185.1 Anabacerthia variegaticeps
GGGGAACAGTTTTATCTGAATACCAGTCTTGATATTTCACTTAAATATAATCACTTAGTGCTTGACTCTGATAGCTAAGGTGACTTTTTTCCTCCCTTATTCAACTCAATGAAAGGGTCCCTTGGGTATTTTCATATTCCCAGGTGCCTTCATTAATTGGGTAATTCATGTGCTATTGTTTCTCCAGTACCATTGCTGGCACTTATGGTTATGCAAAAGCATTTAAAAATTACTTGCAGCAACTAGTTCTGCAACAACACAAAGCCATGGGAAGGAGCAAACTTGTCCACTCAGGATCTTGTGGAGATTAACAATACAGAAGGGTGAACAGGGAATGAGAGGATTCTTTCACATTTGTGCAAAATAATTTGCAGTCCCTGTCCAGCTCTCTGCACAGTGACCTTGCGTTGTCCAAGTTAATGAGATTTTGGAGAAAAAAACCCATGCAAATTAATAAGCCAGCATATTTTTCAGGCCATGAGCATTGGTCAATATATGTCCTTTTCTGTGATATATGCAGGGTTTGGTACATGGTTGATTCTTGCTTATCATCATTGAATGGAAAACAGTCCTTCCACTACACAGCATATTCTCCTTGAGGTTTAATGCACGTGAACCCCCCAGCAGAGTTACCTGTGGCCAGGAGTGAGGGATGAAAGGGCTGGGAAGACTGAGGACCCAGGGAAGAGTAAACAGGAGGGGCAGCGTGGGCAGGGATTTGAACGAGGAATATTGACTGCAGGGGACTCCTTCAAACACTAGCCCGGCTATGATGGTGGCCTGCAGCAGACAGCCCTGCCTCAGCCTTTGTTATATAAATATGAATCAGCAAGTGCTCCAGATTTGCTACCAACTGGCAGCCACTCTTGCCTGCTGTTTTGTTCAGCCTGCTCTGCCTAGTGGAAATCAAGCATTTTTATAACATTTCAAAAATGTGAATCTTCTCTGCAGGTTTCAATAACACAAGCTAGTTCAAACAGCCCATTTGTAAATATTTCAAACTCCTCTTATCCAGTGAAGAACAGAAAGTTAAATAATTTCTCCTCATGCCCTTTCACTACTTAAGTTTGATCAGCTTCTACTTGTGCTAAATGAGTGCAACTTTATTTCTGCCTTTTGCTTTCCATTTCTTTATTTAAAGCCCACTTCAACAGAATCAGTTCCCCATCTGCTAAGGGAAAGGCCAAGCAAACAGCACATCCTCCCTAATAAGCAAATCCTCATGGGCACCTTAGGGTAAAAATTCAGCCACAGACATACTCATTGAGCAAACAGAAATTCAGGGGTATTTTTCCAGTCTCCACGCTTCAGTTCCAGTACAGACCAAGGATTTTAACTAATGTTGGGAGGTTCATGGCTTCTCTTTCTTTCTGGTAATCTACTTACTTAGAAGCCCATCTGATAGTGCACCCCGACCCACATCCAGATACTCCCTTGGATCAGGAGACCGAGCAGCCACACGGTGACGGATGAAGCACCTCCCTGTGCCCCATGACCAGCTCTGGTTGCTGCAGCAAAGCCACACAGCTCCTCTTGCTGCTCCCCAGAGGAGCAGGAGCCCAGCTGGGCTGTTGGCTCCCACCACGCCAGAGCAGAGGGAGCCCCCCATGCAGCCGCCTCCACACCTGCTCCCAGCACGCCGGGAAGGATCCCTGGCACAGCCTCCTGCACCCTGAGACTCAGCACTGGGAGCCCAGGGGGAAGACACCCCACTGGGACTGCTGAAGTCAGATTAAGCTCGTGGGCTAATGGTGAGAAGGAACCGATCAACCCTGCTGGGCTGGAGCTGCTCCCTGCAGGAGCTGGGCAATGTTCCTGTGCCACACTCAGCAGCACATCCTTTATCATCTTATCGGTGTCCAGATTTTCTTCAGCAGCTCCCAGATAGCAAATCTGAATGTCAAAAATATCAGATCATTGCTTTCCTGACAAATGGAACAGCAGATAACTTGCTAAATATAGAAGAGGCATTGGTGTATTACAGACCATCCTGCTACATATGCCTTAAAAAATTTCCATAGTGCAGGAAAAATTCTGACCAGCATTGTGAGGGATTTGTTGGTCCAGTTATCTCTGCACAGTCAGCTGAGGGGACTCACTCAAAATTTTAGCTTCCCATACCCAGTGGATCTTTGGACCTTTGAATTCCAGAAACTTTCAGGAGATTGGGTGACTGGTTTCCCAGCTTTTGAACTGGCAGTGCTGTTGAAGCAGGGCAAGAGAAGAGAAAAATAGGTTTAGTCCGGAGCATTTTCTCAGAAAGAATGGACAAAAAGGAAGTGTCACTGCCGTGAGCTGGCAGAGTACTTTTAACACAGCTCCTAATCCCAGGGGTCAGGGAAGTGTGCTGTTCCACCAGAAAACCTATTAGCAGAAAGGAGACATCCCCTCAATCTATCCACAGAGAGGGTTAATGGGGTTCCTTAATTAGGTACAATGGAGAGGGGATTTTGGAATTTTATATTTTAGCTCTGCAGTCAAACAAGACCTTAACACCCCCAGGGCATTGTCTTTAACAAGATACAGCAATGTGAATAAATCTACAACTAGAGAGTGTAATAGGGAGAAACCAGAACCAGCCGGTGTGGAAAGCACTGTCACAGAGACCATTTACAATCTGCAACCCGAGTTTTGCCAGACTTAATCTTCTTCACATCACTGTCAGCGCTGAATTTTACTTATTGGGCTACACACACCGCAGCCTGGCACCAGCTCTGTGTCCAGGTGCCAGCAGGAACTGCTGGATGCAGAAAACCTTCCACTGGAGGGAGTTTGATGGCTGAGAGAGAGAAGCCATCCCACTCTGCTGGCCACAGGACCCACTCTGCAGCTGAACTGCACACAAAGATGTGAATATTTGATACTTAAATGAATCAAAGCAAAGCCAAAGCGCTCTCATTCTGTGGGATCTGAAACCTTCTGCAGGACAAAGGTACAAGAGCTCCCTGTCATAAAGCTCCTGTTTAATCTTTCAGTGTTTCACCTCCCATTAGGAAGGAGAAAACTCTTATTCACATATTTAAGGCCATTGGTTTGAAAGAGCATTTTCAACAGTCCAGAGCACATTCTCTGCTGTCCTAAAATCACTGGAGTTCCTAATTGTCTTTGACCTAGATCCTACATGGAGGTTTCTCAACTCCCTTTCAAAAGAACATGATCAAAGGGGGTTCAGCACCTCTGAAAATTAGGGCGAATTCTTAACTGTTGCCTTGACCAGGGCTCAGGCTTCATCCTGCTTCTGAGGGAGGTAGATGGAGGAACAATAAAGGAAGGGCAGAGTATGACACAGGAAAAAACCTGTGACATTACAACAGTTTTTGGAAGCTGATTCAAAGCCTTTATTCCTCAGAAGAGGTTAGGGGCTCTGAGCAAAAAAATACTGCTATGAGGTGTTGAGTAATAAGGTCATAATCCTTCCCTGTTCTTACTGGTGTAGGTCAGGAAGAACCTCAGACAAGGTAAACCCTGGTAAACTAAAACCAGCCAGTCACCACAAATACCCTCACAGGCAAAGCCTGTTCCTACCTGGCACGTGAAGTAAATGAAGCCATAGGTGCAGCAGCTCTAAAGACCAAATACTACTTTTCTCTCCCATTCCTTAAGCAGATGGACAGCTAAAAAAAGCAAGTATTGCTAGATAATCCCCAGCAAGGGAATGCTGGATTATGAGGGTGCCTATTGAAATGAGAGGTGTGGCATTTCTCAGTTACATTTTTCTGCTCCAGCTGCTAAGCCTGTACCTGTGGGTGTCTGTATAAACTGAAGGCAGATCTGCCCCTCCTCGAGAGTGGATGTGCATGGTATTGCTGTAGGTTGTCAGGAGAGGGGCTTGTTTTGGCAACACAAAGACATCTCTGTGCAGTACTTGCAGCAGTTTTATGCTGCTGCCTGGTGCTATTAGAAGAGATGCAGCAAATGCAGAGACCATGATGGGAGCGCTTTGGGATGCCAAGGGAAGGTGCTCCTGTGGTGTGGGGACCAGCACTCATGTTCCATGCTGCTTCATGACAGAACAGCTCCTCTTCAGTTCACACAGGAGAGTAACAGTTCCAGAGAGATCTCCAAAGAGAACATGACACACAAGGGTTTAGACCTCGAAAATCAGGATGTAGGCTCAAATCCATGTACTGTCCAGCCCTGTTCCAACTCCACCACCTCCAGTCCCTGGTCAGAAGCATTCCTCTGTGGGAACGCTCATGTTCCAAACATTTCCCACACAGCCACAACATGTCTTTTCCTTCTATGGGATTTGGGATGGAGAAGAGGACTTTTTCACTGACCCAATCTAAACTGCCACGTGGTAAAGGAGTTTTCCCTACAACTTCTGGGCCTTAGGCAGCCCTGTCTCCTGACTGCACAGCCCTACACGTGAGCTCATGTGCTGCAGCACTAAGCTTATGGAGGAGAAAAGGGGTTAAAACAACTAATAACTATCTCCTCTGATAGCATAAAGATGCACATCAAAACATGCGTTGTTCTGCATGTTAATCACTTCAAGAGCCTTTCTTTAAAAAGTAGCTAATGAAAAGGGTCTCAGCATTTATTTATACTTAGCTCACATGAGAGAAGGAATGAAAAGGGCAAACTAAATGAAGCTTTTCTGTCCTCTGACATCGATGCAACAGGAGTAATACTAAAGAAGGCAATGCACTTCCAAGGGCAATGTTTGTTCCAGAGAGGGTGAAACCCCCCAGAAAGTTATAAAAGAGCAGCTTTTACGTATTGATCATCCTGGTAACACATTCCAGTCTAACTACAATTGTAAAATTGATTGTGGATCTACAGAACACAGATTTCCAGTGCCCTGCATTTATTGCAAAGAATTGAAATCTTAGCTGGCCTATGGAGTCTTTCATTAGACAATTCAAATTCTAGACAAGAGTTTACATAGTCTGCTTTGTCTGCAAGTTGAATTTGCTTCTGCTTCATTTTGCATTATCCACTGAACAAAAAATTGAAAGCTTTATAGCAATGGCATGTTAAAAGCATGTATTAGCTGTGGCATGAAATGCTTTCTCATTCTCCTTCTTAATGGGGAAAAACCACCCCAGAGTTTGACTTAAAATACACCACCTAGTAATTCTGAGCAACCAGGTTCTGTCATTAGAGTTGGAAAACAAAAACTGCATGCCATAATAAAATCCTATTACAGCTATTGTAAGGGGGATAATGCAACATTAGCTTTCATTGGTTAAAATGAGAGGAAAAAGGATTTGTATTAACTCATGTTCTGTTAATATCAGGAGTAACCTTGTAAAAAACCAAAAAAACCAAGAGGAAGAGGATATAAACTTGCTTTGTAAACAAATCCAACCTAGGCCTGCCTATTCTTTGCTCCCATTTGGGTTAGCATCTCAACTTCTGTTTGAACTTCACATTTCTTCCTACCAATGAGCAGAGGAAGGAAAGCAAAGTCAGCCTGACCACCAAACTGCCAGCGTGGGAATAAAGATAAGTTTGTGTTCTCTAGTACTTTGCAGGGCTTAAATTATGATAAATGTTGTGCCATAATACAGCATCTAGTTGAATGTAATTGCTTTGACTAAGTCTAGAAAGAAATTCATTTACTCCAAATCAAATTACACCGAGGACTTTAGGGTAGAATTTTTAACTATTGTTGAATCCAAATGCTTAAATACTGTAGTGCGTCTATTAGTCTACAGTGAGAGTACACTAACATTTAGCATATTGAGTGACTCGGCCCTGTAACTCCTTTATTAATGGCTTTCTCCAAGGCACAGCAATCACCAGCCATCTGAAACAGGCAGCATTTATTTCAGAAACTGCTACAGTTACATGCACAGAAAAACAAGCTCTGCACTGCTCATCCCAGCAGATTTGCAGGATACAGGATTTTTAATAACTGAGTAAACTGGGTTTCATGAGCTAGTCACAAACAGAGTAGTTCTTCTGGCTGATTGCAGATGCAGAGAATTTCACTGCTAAGTTTCCTACCAGGACTAATAGTTCAAACTCTGCCTCAGATCCCTGGTCCTGTGGCAATCCATACATCACCTCAGTATGGGACCAGGGTTCAAATTTCTGGGTACATGACAACGCCACCACGTAAAAGCACCTTCCTTTTGTGCAAAAATGCTGCTGCCTGACCAGCCAGTACCCTTAAATCTGTGATAAAGCAGGCCTTAAGCAGCTTGTTCTCCTAATGCTGCCAAGAAGTTAGAAGATTTACCCTCTTCTATTGCTATTTATTATTTGTATTTATTGTTTGAGTGGACAACTATTAATCTGAAGAGGTTTTCTTCAATCAACAACCAGAGTCCTGGTATTTTTAATCAATAATGTGAAAATGAATTCCAAAGCCTTCATAAATGAGACCAAAAAAACCCCAGTAAAAACCAGAAACAAAACACTTGCCCAAACACAAACCCACAACCTCCTTGAGAACCAGCTAAGCAAAAACCTAAATGAAAGTCAGTAATTTATGTAGAAAATTTCATCCCCTCTAAGCCTCCTTGTTATATATGTTATACATGTGTGATCAAAGTACATATGAGTCTCCTATCAGGGACTATTAACAGATTTCTAGAAGAAAAGCATCCAAAGGTCTGAAACAAAAATAAATTCTTGGTAGTTTCCAAAAATGAGAAAACACCACCCAACCCAGCTCTGAGATGAGATGGCATCCACAAAGTTGTCTCCAAAGCATCCATAATGTGATAAAACACAAGCAGAGTATGGACAATGATTCCCTCTGCTCCTGTAAATGGATATCTGATAGTCTTGAGGGGGTTTCTAGTACAGTTCATCAATTCTTATCATATTTAATTTGGTTACTCTCAAGAGAGCTGCAGGGAAAGTGGTGAGAGCTGAGCAGATAATTCCCCAGAGAAACCAACATCTCTCTCATGTTCAGCACATGACACATCAGTGCTTGATGCTTAGGAAGAACATCCCAAGCTTTGGGCAAAGCCATTGGTCAGATGGATACACATAAGAGGTGCAAAGATCTTGGACTGTGTTAAAATATAATTAAAATATATATTATTATAAATTAGATTGTAAGGATCTGATTCTGATCCATATAGCATGAAAGACACCCTGATACAACATAGAAAGAGATCAGAAGAAACAAAAAATACCCTGAATCTTCAGGGTTTTTTTTTGTAAACCAGATCAACCTGAGCTTTTGTTCAGTTCTGACCAGCTTGGCTCAACTTTCCCTTTGCTCCATCTCTGAGGAACCTGGCTGCTTTGTCCTCATCTTGCGGGATGTCATGGTGGAGTCTGGGACAAGCACCAAGCACAAGTGGATTCAAACAGGGAACTACAAAAAATGAAAAGCTCCTCACAGCGAAGGCTGAGCAGAAAAGCTGCCAGAACTTACACTGAAATCAAGAGGATCATAGAGTGAAATGAATTCTGGCAAGGTCAAAAAGCATTAGCAAACTTCAGAGGAGCTTCTGTGCTTCCAGCTGCTCGCATCCATTCCTTCATCCCTACTCCTTGATGTGCCCATCACCCTTGGACAGGCTGCTCCGAGCTCTGAGCCTGTTTGAAGTTTGCCTTTCACAAATACTAACATGGCAAAGGTGAGTAATAGGGCTGTTGTATTGGCTGTTGCACTGTACAAATGGGCTTTGAAAAACATTTATAGCTACTTTCTAGCCCCTAGCACCTCCTTCTTCTTCAATAACTCTCTGAAATATAACTCTTTTTTAATTAAGGTCTCAGCCTCTGCTTCTTGCTTTCATCATGTCTCAGTCTCGTATTTAAAACTAAATCCTGTTCTTGTCCTACAAAGATCCAAAGGCCCTAAAGGAAAGTCTGTAATGATGTACAAAAAGTACTTAATACTTTATTTTCAATTAGATTAAAACTCAGAAAAACTATCCAAAAACATCAGTTAACCGTCTGGTCCTGTAAATTAATCTTTTAGACAGACACAAACTAAAACCGTGGCTGTTCCTTGAACTGGAGGAAGAATATTCCTTACAAATTACAGTGCCACTGACTGTTTCCCTTGCAGGATTAAGCACTGTAATTCAAGGGATATAAATATTTAGATTACTGGAAGAGCTGTAGGGTAGCCTGAACTCTTGCACCCATTTATGATGCTACAATTCCTTCTCCGAGGGAACCCCTCTCCAGCCAAGGTGCACCTTGCAGGCCCAAGGTCAGAATGCTCCTGTTCCCACTCCCTTGGCCAATGCCCAGAGAGCCGTGGTTTGGGAGCACACAAACACACTGACAGCCCGAGGTTGGTCCCTGCGGGAGGTGCTGCAGCTGCCTTGAACACAAACTCACAATTCCCCACCTCTGATCCGCAGCAAGTTCATCAAACCCGAAGCATTTCAAAGCGAACATCTGCCGCCAGGGAGGATTTGCTGACAAATCTGTTTCCTCACAAAGTTTCTGCACTAATCTTGGTGTAAGTATGTCAAAATCCCAAATTCCACCCACTTTCGATCCAAGCATTTACAAACATTCTCATTACTGTTTCAAAGAGCCGTCCCTTAATTGCTGTGAGTTCCAAATATGAAGGTAAAAAAAGTGTGTTGCCACAAAGCTGTCTGATAGTTTTAACAGATGCTTCTTTCCTCCTTACCAAGTAATTGGCATAATGAGCGTGAGCTGGCATTGTGTTTGTGGTCCACGTCAAGAAGATTACGCTCTATGTGGGCTTTTTTCCTCAGGATCTGCTTGTCTGCTGACTGACAGCCAAAAGAAGCATGTTAAGGCTTTTTGAATTCCAAAAATTGTGTAACAAGCTGTGGAGATTGCAGAAAGATAACAACTTTCTTACTAACCAGTTTTTACTGCAGACTGACATATTTATTGAAAGACTTTTTTCCCGGATGCATATTTCCCTTTGCTCTCTTGAGAACTTGCCACCTCAAAAAAAATAAACCAAAGGGGGAAATGATTCACAACTTCTGAAAATGGTAAAATAGGACCATTAGAGATTGAAAGGCTGTCCTTGAATATCAAGTGTCTAATGTCCATGAGTACTTCTATCCAGTGTTATAGACTGACTTGTGGGCAGGAACAGAACTCAATGTGATACCTGAACACTGGAAAACAACCCAGTCCAGTGAGACTTGATTAAAACACATAGCAGTGGAATGCCCTTCAGCTGCAGGTAAAAGGGGATCAGAAGTCAGCACAGACCGAGAAAAGTACTCAAAAAGTACAAAATAAGCAGCAGGTTGCTGATGAGGCAGTAAAACAACTGTGATTATGACTCCTGCAGAGGAGAGACAGCAAAGACAGTGACCTTGTAAAATGGGTGAGGTTTGAAGCAACACCAACTGTCTAATAGAGTTGTCTTGCGTGATATATTACCTTCAGGCTATGTTTGGACATAATTGAGATTCATGTAGCAAGAGGGGAGGGCTCCATTCTGCTGGATGGATTTGATTTTCAGAGAGAGAATAATGTGAGTGAATCGCTCACTTGGGCAGGTGTAACCAACCTGCCACATCCCAGCAGGCAACTGAGGGCTGCCGATTAATTGGGTCCATTAAACTTCATCTCTGAGCCCAGACTTCTCAAACCTCAAAGACATCTTATTAATCCCTGGATTTTCTTATGGGCAAACAGTGAGCTTGCACCACAAACTTTCAGTGCAACTTTGGGCCTTAGGAAGTGAGGACAGGACCAGTCAGGGAGCACTTCAGTCCAGTTTTTCACTGATGCCCAGATTGGAGAGGAGCAGTTTTAAGCCTGCTATAACAGCAGAGAAGTCATAGCAGGTGGGCAACCATTGCTCCTTCCCATCTCCCTCATATAAACCTCATCAGCTGGGAATCCAATTCGTTCTCACTTTACCAAGAGAAAACTTTTTGCAGCTGGGGATGATGGTGAAGTGTTTGTGTAAGTCTGTGTGAAAAGTGCATGAACTTATTGAATAGACTCAATAACCATGATGATGCATTTCTTTGGTACCTGAGTAACTGACCCGGTCCTGACTGTATTTGCATTCTTAATGTGCTAGAAATATTAAAAATCCTAAAGAGACTGCTGTAAATCTATTTAGAAGCATAATGAAACAAAACTCAAGTTTGAATAGGGAATGCATTGATTTTCTGTGTCAGAAATGAAGCAATTTAGTGTTTCTTTTACTCAAGGTGCTACTGTTCTGTGCCAGCACTAATTAAATTCTAATGTGTTCTGAGCACAGAAATTATGTTGCCTCATAATAAAGTAACTATATCAAATTGAGAGGTAGACACATTAATGGCCTGATCAGTTGCATTAACATAAACCAACATTGGTTGTCATTGCACAAGTACATTTTTCATTAGAATTTACTTTTCTGGATGCTTTTAAAAATAGGCTACTAAACAGAGGGGATAGAAGGAGGAGTTATTAAGTATTTTGCAACTCTATGTGAAGAATTAGGGACTGCGGAAAAGAAACTGAAAATTGTTTGGAGCTTTAAAATCACATTAAAAACTAATTCCCAGGACAGAAAAAGTTTGTTGAGCTGTACTTGTTTTCCTTTGCATGTGCAACTGGTTGCACACAGTCCTGCAAAACTGAAGGAGTTTCTCCTCTTCTCCAAGAATGCTGAAGTCATTCTAAAGTCTTTTGGACTGTGCTGTTAACACACACAGAGCAACATGAGCTGCCTGGGATTCTGTATTGCAAAGTACCAAAAGCGGAAATAAAAAGTGTTGTGGGCAAAGTGCCAATTTCATTGAATTCATCAATTTGCAGAACATCTGCACCTGTTAGAATCCCCCAACTGATATGCTTTAAATTAAAAAATTCAGCATGAAGGGTTATTTGCAGAAAAGAAAGTGGTGAATTTAAACACAATTATCTTTCCAAAGCAGTTTTTCAGCTCTTGCTTTCAGGGGGAAACTGAGGTTAGGTAAAGAGCTTGAACCAACACCCCTCATTTCAAAGGCCAAGTCTGCTTTAACAATTGACTTTGGACATCCCGAGCCTGTGCCTCAGTTTACCTTTCTGTAAACCTTGAGGAATATCCAACTCCCAGGGCTCTGCCAGCTGTTGAAATAATGTACTAACATGTTCCTTGGCCACAATTAGCTGTAGACATGCATGTGGCAACAGCCCATGAGGAAATCTGGTTGAGATTGATGGGCACAGTTAAGCCCAAAGCTTTGGGCTGGTGTGCAGATGAGCACTCCCGTCACCTCAGCGAGGCTGATCAGGCAGATGGGCTCTGCCAGCAGCAATGTGTCTTGGCTGTCAAGCAGCCTGAACTCTCCAGCCACCTCCACAACACACAGCCACACATATGAGCACCCAGAGAAATTAATATGGATATTAGACTTCGCCATTCGTTATCCTGTCATCATTTTAAAGCCCAATTTTGAGGTGAGAGGACACATGGCAGCTTTTTAATTACCACTTGCCCCAGTTACTGCAATCACAGACCCATAAAGGGATCCCAGCATAAATTGTTTTTAGCTAATAAATATCAGTCAGGGATAAATAATGGACCAGAGCTCTTTCACCTTTTTATTAATCTATGATGTTTGCTGTAAAAGTCTTGATGGAAGGAGCTCTGCCCTTGCAGGCAATGAGGTGCAAAGGAATGCAGCGAGTTCTTGGGATCTGCTGGGACTGAGGCTTCAGCAGTGACTGATGGGGTGTCCTGATGTGTCAGTGGCAGGTGTGAGACAGGGAGGAAAATGTTCCACTGCCAACGTGGGCAATATTCACAAACATTTATTTGTTGTAATTTTTGCAAGGTTCACCTCAAATCCCAGAAGTTCTTTACATCAGTAGGAAACAGGGACTATGTTAGGGTTTTTGGGGAGGAGAGGAGCGTGACTATGAGCCCAGCACACAGTACTGGACCTTCAGAGTGGGGTTGTCATTTTGCATTGGCACATTTGTGTGCTTGAGAGATGAAACTGCAACCATGTCATATTAAGAACATTTGACTAAAAAACATCAGCTATTTGCTCAGCTGGTGTCATTCTGAGCAAATGGATGATTCACCTCCTGACCAAGATGATAGCTTTATATAGGTATTCCACACAAGAATTTATGGAAATGATTTGTACCTCCCTTTAATCCTTAAAGCCTTCAGAAGATCCTATATTCCCACTGCTCATATTTCACTATGACATCTATATCTCTCTCACATCCCACAAAGAAGAACAAGCTTCCCTTTTTAAACTTCTAAATTTTTACCTTTTCTCAACACCCATCAACTTTGCAGAGAGAACACCTTCCTAAGGTGCTAAACTAACTGAGGCTTAAACTTTTTGGAATCCTTTGCCTCTTCCTTTTCCTTTCAGGTTTTCTTCACTTCTTAAAACAAAAAATCCTTGAAAGCTGAAGATGTAATTATGTCTCTGTCTGGAGGCAGTCACAGCTCATGGCACTTTCTGACTGGCAGTAGAGGACTTCGGTCCTCCAAGCAGCACATTCTCCTCCTGTCTCCTCCTAAGAACAACCTTGAAAATTTTAACTCCAAAATTAGAATTCTGAACTTGCTCCAGAGTGCCTCAAAAAAAACAGTATGTGAAATAGCTGTTTCTTGTCAGGCTCCTAAAATCCCTAGCAGTTAAACATAATTTTTTAAAGGCTTTATTTGCTATCAAGCACCTGAATCCTGTATATTTTACAAGCTAATGAGCTAGGTTTTGAGGAGAAAATGTAGCTGTTAGGAATATTAACTGAAGTTATGCTTACTGCCGGAGCATGTGTAGGGTGTGTGTGTAAAAATCTTGCTTTAATGTCTAATCTTGGAGTAAGTCCCAGAAGAGATTGATTCAATTTCCATTCATTATGAGAGCAAAACTTAAAATTACTCTGATGTATAGACAGTCACTATTCCCAGCATCTTTCAGGCAGCAGAGATTAGTGATGTGTGGCGGGGCCTACGATGGTTTGTAATAAAGAACCTTAAAATTATGGTGCAGGGTGTATTAATGGCAAAGCTGAAGGATTGGGCTTGTGTTACAACATGGGCTCTGTAACTGACAGCTTTCATTAGCAGGTCTCCAAGCCACAAATCCGAAATCCCCAACTGCTCATCCCTTTCATATGAAAGGGTACTTAGGAGAAACTCTAAATTATAATTCCTGCTTTGTGTTGCCTTGGGAACTAAAGCACAAGTTTTGATTAAAAAATATCATAACTTAAAATATATATTTTTTTATACAATACTTAAGGGAAATTAGAACATGCACACATTATCTGGTTTCATATCTGCCTTCAAGGTCCTTCTTGTCCCTGACCCACGTGTTGTAAATACTCTTGTTGAGGCAAGCTCTATAAACCAAAAGAACTACAATGCCTGAAATAAATGAATCTTCATTCCAGAATCAGGGACTTCCTCTGATCTTCAGCTGCAGAAAACAAACCTCTTGAAAGTGTTTTATGAAATTCATCTTGCTGTATTTTGAAATTATGATTGTATGTGGAAAAACTCACGATGAATCTGTAACCAGCCCTGGAGATACATCCAAGGCTTGGGAAACACCTTGTCCTCTGTGAGCATCAGGTTCACTGAACAGAATGTGTGCCAGGGTAAGATATAAACACGAATTTGTCTCATTCCTAATGAGATCAGCTCTAGAAAGGATGGTTCAAGTAGGTTCAGGAACCCATTCTAACCTCTGCTTTGTACCACATCAACTTCACTTCTGCAGGCTCCACTGCTCCTTCCAGCATGAGACACGGCATTTACGAAGAACCCAGTGCCCCCCTCATGCAGAAATTAGTCCATAATTTAGATAAACACTCTCCAAAACATTTCATAACCATTGGGCATGACCAAAATAATTTTCCTGGTTTTAATTAATAGTTTTAATAACTAAATTAATTATTCTATATGGTGACCTAACTATGGGCTACATATACCAAATAAGTGTGTCTTAAACTATAGTTTAACCCCATAATTGAAAATATGGTTTCAGCAAAGTTCATGCATCAGCCTAGCAGTGGGTTGGCCTCCTTGGGAAAGGACCAAAGTCAGGACCTGACTCACCAATGGTGTGCACTTCTATGTGCTTGTGTGGAAGTTTAATGTGTTGATATTTAATGAAAAATACTTGTCCCTCAATCAAATTTACTTCTCAACCTAATTTTGCACTTTGCCTGTTTCACAGGTAATTTTGTGGCCCGGTCTTAATGCGACTTTTTGCTAAATGTCTAAAAAATATTACTGCCAATTTTGTAGATAAGGGCTGGAATAGACCTTGCATCACTGGAAAGAACCTTGGGAGCCCCAGCTAATTCCATTCTTCTGCCTCCCTGCTGTCAAAATGCAAAGTACCTTCAGAGGTTCAGTCATAAGAGGAAGCATCACTGCAGTCATGTGTGATTTACAAGAGTGTCAGGACAGTTACAGCTGGGATTTACTGCCATGCTAATTTGTTTTGAGTGATGAAATACTTGTCCTGTCTATTAGTGCCACAGAGACTTAATTGTCAGCATTGCTTGGCCAAAGGCAAACAAAGCCTTTGCAGAACAGCAGAAGGTAAATGTGCTGCAGGAGCCCGGGGGTTTGCAGAGGCTCTGAAGCTGCCCAGAACTGACTCACACGCAGTTAAGCTGCCTTTTGTAAAGGGTTAATGAGTGACCAGTGTGATGTTAAAGGGTAACAAAAAGTTCCCAGGGACATGGATGTTACAAACGTGTTACAGGCAATAATTGGGACTCATCCACAGTAAGACACAGGCACACAAACAACCCAAACCTGACAGTTCTAATTAAAGGTTAATTTTTGAAGTCCAACTACAACTTCTTCAATTTTCCTTTAGGAATTCACTTCTTATATTTAAAGTGTGACAAAAGCCTTACCATTTTCTAGTTTTGATTACTTCAGTCCCAAATCTAACAGCCCTTAGAATGTTGATAAAATTCTTGGATTTTATCTGAAATTAGGAAAACCGGAGCCCTGCTGACTAAGGCTCCTCTAAGAGAATACATCTGACTTGGAACTCACTGGGGCTCAAACTGGCAAGGGAAACACACCTTATGAAGTATCTACATTCAATCCAAAAACTTATCTCCTAAATTAGGAACCAACGTGCTAAAACCACTCAGAATACTGACATTTTACATTTTGCATGGAACACAGACATTTCACACACGATGTTCCCAGATGACAAACACACACTTTGGGTTAAAGTGCCCAGCCCCAGAATGTAGCCATCCTTAAGCCCATGACATACACAGTCCATCTTGAACTATTACAGCATGTTATATTTGTCTTCATCCTCTTCCTAACTCTTTAAACCATCACAAAGGAAATATATGTCTACTATAAACCATCAGGAATTGATACAAATTCAAATTACACAACAGGTCTGCAACACAATGAACAGTAAGTGCTGTACTAAGCACCTCCAAATAAGAAACTTCCTCTGTCTCATTAAATCACATAATTGAACATGAATGTTTGACTCTGAAAGGTTTATTACTCTAAACACTATTGATTAATAGTAAACCACTGCATTTCTTAATTTACAATCAAGTCAATCAGTTCCTAAGCCATTATACAGCCCTACAAGAGCCTGACAGATGTTGGAACAGAGCTCTGGGATATCTGCACAGGGGAGAAGGGTTGCCACTCTCAGTTAAGTGTGTCTTTTTCCTCATTCCCAGGAACTCTGATTGACAGAAATGCTTGGTTAAACACCAGCTGATCTTTCTATCACTTGAACAGTTTTGTGGGTTTTTCAACCCATTTCCCAAATTAGTTTGCTCAGATTCCACACACCCTCCCCTAGATTCAACTGGTCGAACTCTATCCTCTCAAACTGCATGTCAAAAGTCTAGTTAACAAATCTTTATTTTCTTTTTTTTTTTGAGTGGGGGGCAGAAGGAAGAAAAAACTATGCTGCCTATTCACTTCTAACAATATATTTGCAATTTATGAAACCAATTAGGCTTTTATGGCTGCTTTGTCACAGGATTTTTGCAGACTTGCATCAAGTCCTACCATGCAATGCCTCAAGTGGAAATGTTATCAATCTATTGACAAGACTGTAAAACAAGACTGGAGACTCGAGATCCAATAAAGTAAATGAGAGAGAATCTCTTAATTGCAACAGCATTAGGTCGAATCAAAGATAACAGATTCAAAGCAAGGATAAAGGATTTAGTATTTAATGCCAGAAGGTCATTTTTCCTGTATATTATTTACTTTCTTCAGCCCCAGAGGGAGCAATTTGTGTCAGTAGGGTATTGTACATCTTCAGATCCTATCTGGGAAAGTCATTTTAAAGAGAACTACATACTGGAACTGGATGTAAAATCCAGCCACTCTTTGTAGATTTACTAACATTATGATTCCAACACTAAAAATGTATTGCCTGTAGAGCAGGGCTAAGTAAGCAGTATGAGGGTGGTGACAGACAACTGAATTAAGTGTTCATCTTTTAGTTATCACATGCATTGTTCACAAGGAGATTATTTTTCCAGCACAGTCTAATGCAATTACTCCACACAATCACCATTACAGTTTGCCTACCATATAAAAATTTAATGCTATGTTCCAAAACCCATTGTCTTGGAAGAGAACCTGAAATCAGCCTGAACAAGTTTCACATGAAGATGCATTTTCTCACACTTTGGTGGATTTTTGAACAACTAGAAACCTGTATTTTTTAATCAAAGGTAGCAGCTTATCTCAAGTTAAGAGAGTCTTGCAGAGCTCCTGACTTTGGTTGCACATGATGTAACAGTATGACTTGAGCAATGTTTGATGAGCTTCCTGTTTATGCTGAAATATTTAATATCCATCAGTCTATTACACTTTTGGCAGGCCAGAGACTTGGAGGTGGAAGTCAGCCCAAGGGAGAGTCAGTGACTTATCAAGCCACTTTGTGCCCAGTGTAAAACTATGACTTGCTCCACCGAGCATGACTGAACTCAGCTCTAGTTAAGGGGTTTTTTAATAACCAGGGGTCATTATCAAATCTAGAAAGCAGAGATATTTATCTGAGATCCAGAGGTGAAATGCTTCTTCACGAGTTAATGCTTTTACAAGCTATTCTTGGAAATTACTAAATGCTTTGGTGTAACACATGATTGTAGCAATTTTTTTAGGGTGAAGAAACCCTGCTGATTTATTATTTTAAATGAATAAATTTCCAAAGACTATTAAAACCAGAATTAATTCATAATTAAAATTCTATGGTGCCAAATCAAGCACTCAGATTCTAGGAAATTTCAAGCCTTGAGTTTCCTTCAGTTTTATTAACTCAGCTACAATGAATACTGTATTTATTGACATTCTGAACATTTAGCATTAGGCAACTGGAATGTCTCTCTCAATATAGAAATTAGGGGATGAACTGCTTTATTATCTAACCACAGTACCTAAGCTCTGAGGACCTCCTTCCCAAGACCTCTGCAATCACAGTCTGTAAATCTGTACCATGTGCAGGTCCTTTCTACCCTCACTTCATGAGGGTGTCTCCTTTGCCATGGACCGGGGCAGCAGAGATGTTATAAAATATAATGTATCAGCCTGTTTAGTGCAGGAAGCATTTGTTAAAGAAAACAAACAAATCCATAAACACAAGCTGACAGGCTTCCCACACAGCTTGAGCTACAGATTTGTCTTGGTTTTTTTTATTTTTTAATCTAGAATTTCTGGAGAGCCCACAGAGACATCTTGTGCCTGGATAATATATAGCAAGGGCTCAGTACCGAACAGTGGTCACAGTTCCCCGTCCTCTGCCCCAGTCCTCTTGGAACAGCAGGAGCACAGACAGGAGACATACCAGTGTCACAGCTTGTGAGGGTAAAGTTATCACCTCCCTAGTGTGTAGATGGAGCAAGAGAAGGTGGTGGTGGAAGCTCCTGCTACTGGGAACCGAGATGGGATAGGGCAGCATCCAGTCTTTTTTCGTTAGGTAGCATCTTTCAATATTTTTGAGTAATCATATCTTATTCCATAAAGTATCTTATCTAATAGCTCCTGGTAGACATCAGTTCTGGAATCAAACAGTGGTACACACTGGTAACTGCATTGCAGCAAGGAAACCTTTAGACAACATTACTGAGCTTTGAAACCAAACATTCAGATTGCTTTTGGAGTGCTATTTTTCAGTGGAATTCTCAGGTTAAGTTACAGAACAGGAGCTAAGTAACACTGCAGAGTTTAAATATTTCAGGTAGTGACAATGAGATGAAGTACAAGTGTTGTGAGCTGTCTGGAGCACCCTGAGTGTGCTTTAGCCATAGGCAGCAAGAGGGGCTGGAGGCAACCTGAGAGATGGCAGAGCCAGACAGAGTGATTCCTGTTAGTCTAATTCATCAGAGCATGAAGTGGTTCCCATTTCCCCTGTTAAGTATCTGTGCCTCACTCAAAACCACTAGCATTCTCCAGACTTGATACTTACATGAGTTGGGAATCCAGAGTCAAATTACACTGCAATTTTCTATTGCTATGGCTGCCTCTGTGTGAGCATGGGAAGAAAGGAAGGGCTGTAGGCAGAGGTTCAGGACGTGAGACAGCTCCACACCGAGGGGCACAGTGTCTGCAATCCCACAGAGAGCAACGGGGGGAATTAACCCCAGGGACAAAAGTGCTCCCTCTGGCATTACCTGCCGGGGAGAGCAAGCTCAGAGTGGTCCAACAGCAGCTGGTTTCTCAGAGGACTCATTGTCTATCTGAGTGTGAGGGTTTTAGAGGACCTTTTGAAGAGTTCCTGCTGTTGGGAGAGGTCCGGCTACCCACAAATGGGTTCACAGGACACTTTGGGTCCTGCAGAGCTGCAGTAAAACTGGAGTACCCTTGTGAGATGCCCAATTTCCTCACATAACCATCAGATCACACTGCACCCCACAGCACCCTCAGTCTGGACAGTTCACAGCAGGTGGATGGGAAGATTTTTGTGCACACACATCACAGGTCACAAACACTCCCCAAGAGAGCTCTCCTGATGCCATTTGTAAAGGCAATGAACAAAGTTTTGCTGGTGTTGCTCGCCAGCTGCGCAACTCGACTCACCTGTAGGTACATGGCTCACAGTGAGCATCACACAACAGCTGCCATCACCCAACCTCCCTGATTTCACAGGCATGCAAGGCTTAGAAAACCTATTTTTGTGCAGTTACTGCTACACAGGATGATAATTCAGAGAAGCATGCACTAGACTGGAAGAGAATGTGTAAGAAGCTCTGGAAAAGTAGCCCTGCAGCTATACTGGCAATGAAAAGGGAGTTCTGTTACTCAGCCAACAGTGAGGTCACAGAAGGCGAGGCTGGCACAGAATTTACTTATCCCCACTCTCATCAGAGAAGGCTCCTGAAGTTTATCACTGCTCAAAGGTACATTAATCTTTCAGAGATGAGAAGAGTGAGAGTAACTGATTTTTAAAGGTAGACACATGATGAAGTAATTGCAAGTTTGCCTGGACAAGAAAATGCCACACATGCTCTCCCTCTCTCTCCTGAAAATTAGAAGGAAAATATCAGCCTCCTGACTGAGTGTGGCATGTGGAAACTTCAGATTGGCTCTTGGCCTGTCTGGGAAGGGTAGATATCTTGCCAGAGGGAAAAAAAAAGTAGGAGAGATGCTGGATAAGTGTCACAGTTCCAAGCTTGGACAGATGCAGAAAACAATTGTTTTAATTTCCATCTATTTAGCAATTTTGCAAACCCTTAGGCAAATAAATTAATTTATCCCCAAGCCCCTGGAATAGGACCTTTCTGTGATCTAACCAAATGCTCCTCAGAAAGGGAACTGTGTCCCACTCTCAGTCAGAGGAGCAGATAAAACCTCTGCCACTTTGTTTAGCCCGGCTGGATTTCAGAGTGCTGAGCTGACCACCCACTTCCTCCTCAGAAAGAAGACAGTCACATTCTTGTGGTGCTCACATCTTTATCCAGACTCTTTAGTCTGCGTGATTTCAGCAGCCAGGCACCTACTTTGGGTAAAATGGTTTTTTTCTACCTTTAATGGATATTCACAAGAGTAAATTATGACTTACTATCAGTAGATAAACAGGTTTCTCATGTGGATTGTGGGGTAGGTCAAGCACTCTATAACACTTCCCTTTCCAGCAAAATGCATTCATTACTTGGCATAAAGAAAAAAGAATCTGAGTAATAGCCAAGGAGGCACAAAAGGAAAATGATTTAGCTTTAAATTTAATTATTTCCACACTTGCATGATATTTACACAAGCCTAATTTTATTAGGCTTGATTTTCTCCCAGGATATTTTTGTCTGCTACAGCCATTTCAACAAAGGGAATTTGGAGGCACATTAAAGTGCTCTTCTGGTTCATTCACACTTTACACAGAGGGAAATTGCTATCCAGAAGGCAATGCTGTGCACTTCACCCAGCATTGAAGTTATTCCTGATGTACAAAACAGAAACCCACTGAGATTATGCTGATGTTAAGTTGGCATAAGGTCAGAATCAGGCTTTTTAAAAAGTATTGATAACAACAACAATGCACTCATTGTTTCCAGCTGCATTTCACCTTTAAAATGTCATATTTAAACCTGAAACAACATGGGGCAATTCATCTTTGGACTCACACAGAGCTCTGCTTTCTTGATACAAATTAGCTGTATGGAATCAAAGCACCACTGAAAACAAAACATTTTTTAATTTTTTTAAAATATTTTTAAAGGACAAAGTACTTTGTGAAGGATGAAGGGCAGAAAATTGGCTTTTCTTCAGTAAACTCCCAGAGATGTTGCAGGTAACTTCTTTTTTTTTTAAAATGAGAACCCTAATAAAATTATTGTTGTATCAAACAATCTCATTTCATTTGATTTGTCATATCAGTGTGACTGATCTCTCTTCACTGATCTATGCCATTCCAATCTTGCAAGCCATAATCAGGCAATCTTGTCTTGACAGGACTACTAAGGAGTTGAGAATGACAAGAATATAGTTTATAATGTAAATCTCTTCCTGGCTTTCACAGGTGCTCTAGGGCTGCCTCAATAATTCACATTCTAATCAGTCGAAATTTGTGACAGATTAATGGTACAAATTATATGTGAGCACTGAAAAACACAGAGTACATAATCATATCAAAGTCAGCAGGACATTCAGAAAAGGACAGCAACCAAGCATGCCTTCAGTGCAGGCAATGTTAAATATCGAAATTTCACTGCTGTGTACAGTGGTGCGCCATGAAAACCACCTGACATCTCATCTGATAACACACTGGAATATAAAGAAACTAAGGAAAAAATTTCTGCACTTTTCAAGCAATTTCCTCCTGGAGTGGATCAAGTCAGCCATTGCCTCTGAACAGGTAAAGCTTGTGCTTACAGAAAGAGATCAGTGGTATGAGCCAGCAGGACTTTGGGTATTTGAGGAACCACACTTAGCTGTCAGTTTTCTTTTCAATACTTTTCAATACTTTCAATACTTTCAATACTTTCAATACTTTTCAATACTGTCCTGGCAGAAGGCCAGGACCCAAAAACCTGACAGTTTGCCTCTGAAGATTATTCTGTTCTTGTCCTTGGGGCACTGAACACACACTCTGCACCCAACAATAAAAAAACCCACCTCTGGGCCAGCCCCAGGTATTCTCCTTTCAGCATTTTATATTAATCAAGTGTTCTGGCTTTAAGAGATAACATGCCCGGCCAACAACATCCCTTAATAGTCCTCGTTCAGTCACTGTGTGTCTGCAGCTCTGGCTGGCTCACCAGCCTCGAGGTGCTGGGCAGCAGAGGAGTTGCAGCCACAGCTGCAGAAACTGGGAGCATTCCCATCCAGCCAGGGCTCTGTGCTCTAAGGAGACACTTATTCCTTAGAAAAAAACCAGTTTTTAACTTCTCCCCGGGAAACAGTTCCCACACCATTTGCTGCAAGTAGGGCAGTCTTGAAATATCTCAGAAGCTGCAACAGACAAGGTGTAACATGATCTGAAACCGCTTGGAAATGAGGTACGTGAACATTTCAGAGGAGTAACTAAGGGTAGAGCCAAGAAAGAACCCAAGAGCCTGCTGTTGTCAAGAGCAACTCCACTTCCCCCTCATGCAACCATGTCTGAGGTCTCCCAGTTTCTTTCAGCCCTCCTGTATATGTACCACACTTGCTGTTTGCTGCCACATTAGAGCTTATAGAACATACTGACATATGTAAATGATATTTTCCCAACAACAGAATTCCAAAATTTACAAATCCAAGAGATATAACCCTGAGAATGGGGTGACAGAGATGGAAAACAAGTTCTCATGTAAGATCCTAGCTCTCTTTAAATCCCAAAGCTGAGAGCTTTGCTCTATCTGAGTTCCAGCCCTTTGCCTTTCCAACAGCAGTGGCATTCATGTCTCTGCTGCGCTACTGAAGAGTTTGCAACCAAAAAGCTCATCCATCTCAAAGCATTGCAAGAGACTAAAGTAGATCAAAACAGCATTTGGGTCATTTGATAATTTACTGTGGCACAAGAAGATTAAAAACAGTTCTCATCTCTTTTGGCTCCTTTCATATATTCATTATTTTGTAGCTGTCATGCCATACAGTTCCCACTTCCAGTGGAGATCTGCCAAATGACATAAACCTTCATGAGAAAGAGTTATTGCACTCCCAGCATTAGACAGCTGGATAAAAGTAGATTCCCCAGCAGCCTCTCACAGTCCTTGCTCCAGGTGCAGGATTTCTAAAAGTCTGTCTGTGGCACCGGAAGTATTTGAAAGGCACCGAGTCCAGCCCAGCCAAAGCAGGCCCAGCTGACACAGAGCACCTTGTCTGCCTGGAGTACCTCTGTCCCATCACGCCAAAGCTGCTGGTTGGCAAGAGCAGCTTTTTATCAACATCATACATAATTATGATAGCAAATTGGTTTCAATGAACACATCACATTGAACACCACTGCCTGTTAATTTAAATCCAGACTGTCTCACCACAGAATAGATGCTGTGTGGCTTTTCTATTGGCACTGGTGTGCAGCTCTAACCACCTCACTTCCTCACCTGCCTTAAGCCCTAATGGGCCTTTCTCCCTCCTACCTCACACTCCACCCTTAGCAGCAAACTCCAGCACAAATGCTGCATTTGGAAGGAGACAAGTGAGCCAGTGTGACTGGATAGAGCTGAACTGACTCTAATTCTACTGGATAATGTGGCTTTTTTTGGCAGGGCAAGAGCCTTTATTCCCTGTTGTTAATAGCCGTGTACTCCCATACACCATTCAATAATGATAAGAGGCTTTAACTGTAGATATTATATCATCCCTAAGAAACTGTCCCATAGAATTCAGTAGAAATTGGCAGATATTAAATTAGCTGACACTTGTTTATTCCTTGAACCATACCTTTGAAGCCATAGCTGACTGCAATATTCTGATGGTCGATGCATGATTCTCTATTACTTTCCATCTATTACACACGGAACAAAAGGCCAGAAAGTGCAGACATCAAGGGGAAAAATTCTAGTTCCACTACATTAGCTAAAGCTGTCTACTATTGAAAGCAATGATAGGTAATCTATAAAATAATTTCAACAACCCCAGGATAAAAGAATCCCACTATCAGTGCAACACAGTAGGACTAGTGGCTGGAAGAGAATTTATTCTACAGTGAAAGCCAAAAAAAAAAAGATGATGTTTTTAGAATATAAACCACACATTTATGATGTACAGAACAGCATCTTCAGAAATCACTGTGCATGAATTAAGGAAGTTTCAGTCAAGATCAAAGTTTGGGTGACATCTCAAGGTTAAACAGGAAGGACAAAACTGCCTATCAACAAAAGGAACACTCTAGAAACCAAGTCTTACAACTTAGCAAACACTCTGGACAAGGAGCCCAGCTTAACCTGCTGCATTTAGCCTAAATTAAGTTTCCAAACAACCCTTCAAAACAAGTCAGTATTTTTTTATTCTGTGTTATGAAGCAGAGTCAGAAATTCAGAACTCTTTTCTTTGTCCCTGGTAACTGTTAGAGCAGCAAACTTTCAAACTGTCTCCATTTGGTGAAGAACCTCAACCAAGTCAGGGAACAGTCCCCGAGGTGGGTCAGGCTCTTGGCAGAGGCAGGACAGACACACACCCCCAGCAGGGCCCTTATGCTTGCACATCAGCGAGGAGCAAATGTTAGCTCTGTGCTGCTGAGAGTCTCCCTTATGGTAACATATTCCTGGGTCACGGGAGCCACACACATCATTTGTGATGCAGAACCAGCACAGAAACCTCCACACAGAATGCCAAGCCCTGCCCTCCCTTTCTGTTCTTTGGCAAACTGGGATTTTCCCTGAGCGCTGACACAACCTATTACATTAAAGGGCCTGCACAGCCTTATTTTTTGGTAAAATTTGCAACTAATATTTATGACTAAGTCTATTATTAGGGATTTTAAAGTAAATTAAGGACTTGGCACTGTTAGTTTTACAGTCAGACTTGATGATCTTAAGAGTCTTTTCCACCCTAAACACTTCCATGACTCCCCATACACTTTCCAGAGAAGAGCATGGATAGCAGCAATTATGTTACGTGGTAGGCAATCACAGCAAAGAGAAAGAAGTTGAAGAGTTTGCAAGTGTCCTTTTGTAGGACTCATCTATTGGTCTTCCAGTGTTACCCACTATCATTAACACCAAATGTAACTATGAGTATTGCCATTGAAGCTGCCAAACACTGCTGCATCATTCCTGGGGAAAATGGGGAAAGAATCAACCATGGAGGAGGAATTCAGCACATCTATACAGCTCTAGGAGATCCATGAGAGTGGGAGGGCTGAAGCTGTGGATGGAGATACTCAGGGCTGGCTCCAAAGGAGACATGAAGAGAGCACAGCCAAAGCTAGCAGGATGTGGATGAGGGATTCAGCTGCTTGGAAAGCTCTACAGAGGGCTGTGTTGCACTGTAGAAAGTCCCCTGACACAGAGTTAGAGACCTCCAAAAAAGAGAATCACAAAGATTACCACAAGTTATTCATTTTAACTTAGCTTATTTTAGGAAGCTTCCCCCCCACCTCCTTAAACTGCAAAGAACATTTCTCTGCTGCTCTAAATTGGGAACTAATGCTAAGCAGGATGAGTGAAGTGAGAAAATTTGGTGTCAGATATTTTAGTTATGGCTTCCTAGAAAGTCAAACATTTTTCTGCCATTTAGTGCAATTAATTAAATAGATATACTCAGAGAATTCCATGTGGTAGGTATAAACGAGGCAGTCTTGTTAATCCAGACCGATATGAAATTGCCCTTTAAATAGTATTAGAATTCTTTTAAATCATTTTTCTTATTCACAGCTGTATTTCCATTCTTTAGTTAAACAGGCTAACAAAGTATTAAAATAGAAGGTACTTTTTTTCTAATAATTATAATGATGTCTTTTTATCATTTGAACCAAGACAGTTTCTACAGGGTTTTATAAATGATTTTGCTCCAATTCCAAATAAATGCCCAGATTTTGATATTACAATAGAGTGACTTATCACACTAAGTGAAAATCACTTTTAACTTCCCTAACCCAGGAAAAAGACCTGTGAGAGAGGATCAAGTTCAAAAAGGGAACGACTCTCATAGCATGGAATGTTTCATTCCCTGTCAGAGCCCACGTAACAAAGGCAAAGGCAGCAACAGCACAAAACTCTCGAGGAACTTGGCTTTATTGTCTCGACTGCCACCTGTTTGTGTATTAGACACTGGTACAATCACTGTCCTCCTACAGCAGCTCCACTGAGCACCCAGCACCGTGTCTGTCACCAGCACAGCCTGCCCAAAACACCAGCAGGAGGGTTTGACTCACTTCTCCACCACACACACTAAACATCAGGGAAAGAACAAGTTCCAGAGGTGAAGGTGGCTGTTCCCACCTCATTCCTGGTTCTCCTGGTCTTCTCCAAAGCTCTGGGCAGGCAGTGTCAAGGCAGACACAGCCTGGTAACAGCTAGTAAGGAGGTGTGGCTGAGCCTCCCAACCTGAACTCCTTCCACGTTCTGCCCCCTCCCATCTGCTTCCTTGTATGTCCTTTCCACTCAGCTCTGGGCAGCCCAGGTTTGGTAGGACTTGGGAGAGGGGAGTTACAGAAAAGCAGTGATAAAGACCCCAACAAACAGAAATGGGAAGCTTACAGAGACATTTTCTGGCCAAATATCTTCCATTTACAGCAGAACAGCCAATTCAACAGCCGGTTCAATTTAGCAGGATGAGGAATCCAGCCCTTTGATTCCTCATCTGAATCTCTGCAGAGTCAAACATTAAAAATGATTCAAGGCAGAGATAACACAGTTGCAGTCCTGGCCAAACCTCTTCAGCTGCTCATCATTCAGATATATTTTTGAATTCCTGAGCAGTGTAGGAAGCAGCAGTAAAGCTTGTAGTTTATGCCTGGCCCAGTTACAAATGGAGACAAGCTATTTCCTTCTCTTTCCAAGAACTCATTCAATTGAATCCAGTTTTGAAAGCTTTGGAGAATAATTTAAAATACAAGGAATTTTAGGTTCTTTCTGAGTCTTCACAGTGCCTTGACACTGGCATTATTCATCCACATCTTGTCAGTGGCTTGGAGACTACAAACTCATGCAGAACTAATAGCAAAGCAGCTTCTTTGATTACATTGTGAAGGTGTAGCTTGTGTAAGCAAATATCTGGCAAACATTCCCACTTCTGTGAAGCTCTTGCAGATACTTACTTCAAGTGGAAGTATTTTTAGTATAATTGCCATTAAATGAATTATAGGAAGCCAATATAATTTTATAACTGGTGAAAAATATTGCTACTTTACATCATTAAATTGATTTTTAGAACTGCTGCAATAGCATTTTGCCTATATATTGTCTGTCAATATATCTGAGATTCATAAAAATAGGCCAGTTTCATAGAACACTTGAAATGCAGTTTATGTGCAGCCAGAGACGTTTTATATTCTGCAATGTGAGCTTTCCATTCTTCAATGTGTGCTCATCATACCATATACAACACATATCGGGAATACAGAACTTTTCCCTCCACATTTACTGCCATGTCATTTGCCAGTGACACTGTCAGCTATTCAGACATCCTTAAGCATCTCTTTCAGCCCAGCCATGGTATATGTGGACCTACAGCAGAATTTTTGGAAGATCAGCACAAAGTTATACCTCGAGACATTGTCTGCACTAGCTGTTTATCTGGCAGGGATTGCTTTTCTCATCACAAACACCGATTCATGTTTTCAGGGCAGGCAGAGCAGAAATTCCATCCCCAGCCTGTCCCTGCCTTCCCACTCGCCACCTGTTTGCTTGCTGGGGGACAGAGCAGCCAGGAGGAACTCCCCATCTCTGCTGAGCTGCCCCTTCTCACAGCGCTCAGCAGGGCAGGGATGCTGGAGCTGCTTCCCTCTTCTACCTTGTTTCCCTGCAGGAATACCAAACACTAGTCACCCTCACACCCAATATGATTAATTAGCAAAGCAGCAAGTCTGAAAATCTCTAGATGCTGACAGATGGCCAGGGCTCTCAGGAACAAGCAGCCAGGACTCTGCTTCCTGTTTGTTTATTGCTGCAAACAACATCCCCAGCCCCACACTCGCACCTCCCCTGCAGTCATTAACCTGCATGGCAAAGCCTGTGTGGAGCTGCAGCCACGGGCACTCGTGTGCTGAGGGTCTGTGTGCCACAGCCCTGGTCCCACCCGCACAGATGTCACCTGTCCCTTGCAAAGAACAGCTCAGCAGCCAGTGGGGAGAGCAACAGAAGGCAGCCTGGGAGGGTGAGGAGCTTAAGCAAGAGCTGACCCCTCTGAATAATCAGGAGAAAGAGGTGGCAGTGAAAAGCCCCATAATCTAATGTCTACTGCTCTTGGTCATCCGGGATGGCCCGTAATTCTGTTTGTAAGCCATGCAGAACTTATTTTGTTCAGTATTTTTAGACTGGTCATGAACTGTTGGCTCAATAATTTGACAGTTTAATTCACAGGAGAAACCATCCCAGAACGCTAATGAGTGCTAGGAGACACTGGATTTTGATGCGTGGCCCATTGCTGCTCTTGCCATGCTGGCAAAGGGCAGTCTCAACAAACAAGCATAAACTGATTCAAGCACTAAACATGGCAAGAGAAATAAATCTGTCAGTGTTCTTTTTCAGAAGAAAATGCTTAAAACAACCAACTTTAATATCTAAGATCAGCAGTGAGGGCTGAGTTCACATTTGTATTCTGTTTCGAGGGGAGAAACCTTCCTCTTGCTTGAGCAGTCAGTGGAAGACAAATGAGTGGCTACTGTCACTGCTGATGCAAATGACCAGCAAAGACGAGGGACACCAGCAGGCAAAGGAAGGCCTAAGCCATGTCCATAGGACTAAGAGCCAAAAAACCCCCAAACAAACAAGCAACAGGAGTACCCAACATCCTCCCCCACAAAAAAGCCCCCAGGAGGGAACATAATGCATGTTTTTAAATAAAATAATTCTCTGCTGATGACTTCCCCTTTGGCTCTACAGTGATTCTGTTATCAAGCTTCCCTAATGACAAAGAAAAATAAATTCTTGTTTGCCATTCTTTTACTTCAGATAATCTGCTCTAATTGAGTGTTTTACTGAGCAATCAATTGCACTTCACTCACTTTCCTGGATTTGAATTACAGAATAAGAAGCAAAAAAGAGCTTGCTTGCTAAGACCACATTGTTTTCATCCTATTGTTAGGATTAAGTTCACCATGGGCAAAGGATTCCTTTGCAACATTTAAGCTCTATTCTGAGCAGAAAAAAGGAGACCTTGTGCTTCTTTGCACAAAATCGGAACCATCCCTTCTTAACAACCACTTCTGAGAAGTTCTGGAAAACTCAGCACAATCCCCAGAGGAATGACAGCTCACACAGAAGCATTAAGGGCTGCCCCATTTCAAACGGGATGTGGTTCTTCTATTTATTGTGGCCACTGCAAAATAAACTGTTGCAGAACACCTCAGGAAGCACAGTGCAAACAAGCAAGTGAAGAAACAGCTGAAGTCAAAGAGTGTTGCCCTGTAATTTATATACAACAGGCATCACACAAAAGATGCCATATTTATGATTTAATAGAATTTAGTATTTTAAAAGTCAGAATTAGCTTTCAATGCATCCTATTGTGATTCTGTAATGTGTTAACTTATGCATAAAGGCATTTTTAATATTAGGTCTGACTTCAATGTCTCATCTAATTGAATGGGGAGGGAAAAACAGGAGTTTGTAGATATGCCACCACAGTGGCCAGTTACAAGGGGTTTTATGGCTCTCTTGTAATGAAATCATCAAGTCTGTGGGTAAAAGACAGCAGTATTTTATAGCATGTAAAGGACCACAATAAGCTTGGTCTCAGACTGATCCCAGCTCCTTTATGTCCTGGAGCTGCTGAAAGGGATGACTTTGGCATTTATGGAATATGTTCTGATAAGTGATATTTGTTTCCCACTGCTGCTGGCAGCCAACCAACTTTGGCAAATGCCAATTTAAACATTTGCCTGAAACAGCCACTTTGCATTTGCAGCTATCAGACCAAGTGGCCCCCTGTGACTGGATGATCAAAAGTAAGTTAACAATATATTCATGTAATAAGTTTGGGGGCATTTTGCCTTGGTTGCAGAAAAAGCTACTGAAAGAGACTCGGAAAAGTAAATATTGTATAAAATTGACCAGCGTGAGGTTTAGCTTGGGATGCCTGTCATTCTAATGATAAAGCTGTGTACTCATCTTCACCTGAAAGATTCAGTGTGCTGTTTATTTATTTGACTGCCAGCTCTGCAATATACTGCAACACAACAATCTTTGTGCTTACAAGCAGACTTCTTGAAACTGCTGCCTCTCATTATGCATTTTCCATCACAGGGAAAGCATATTTAATTCCTTTCATTTAGCCCATTTGCTTCAGGATCTTTGAAAACACAAGTGAATGTGAAAGTCCAACAAGGACAGTATTTGCTTTCCAAACAGCAGATTTGAATGGTTAAATGGTGTGAAAATAATTTGCAGTATAATTATTTATCTTTATGCCTGTATGCCCTGCCTGTTAGTGGAAGTTCTTTCAGACATGGACTGTTTCTTATCAAGGGGTCTACAGTAAAACAGAAGAGACAGAAAAGGCATGACTTTTGCTCGAACAGGCTCTTCAACAGAATGTCCACTCTGCTTGGTTTTTAAGTCTCCAGGGCAGCTCAGTGTCTCTAATAAATAGTAATTAAAGGTAAAGAGGAATAAAACCAGGAGACATTTTGCTCAAGAGAAAGGACAGGACAATACCCTCCATTTTAAAGCAGGTATATTAAAATGATATCTGCTCTGGCTTTGTACCAAGCTGCTTGCAGACTTATTTAAAAGGAACAAGCCATTTTAATTAGCTCTCCCTGGACTCATGAACATGTGTGTCCCAGGTGGTGGGGGAGCAGAGAGAAATAAATATATATATACTTAAATGAAGAGCAGGCTGGCCTTGTTGCAAGCTCTCAGCTCTGTGTAATCACTTTGAACAATACAAGTCCACAGTGACCTCTGTTGTTCCTTTCATAGTGGAGATTAAAAGATGAAACCCTCGTTCTGCAGCTGGTGAACATGCTGTGAGCAGGGAAATCAATGACTCTTTCAGACAGGTCTCTGTGCAAAGATGGTTATCAGACATGAAATAATTAATTTTAATTCAACTGTTTAAAAATAGACACTACAAAGAGAGAAATGGTCTTTTCTTACAAAAACAAGGCAAAAGGGTTTTTTTTTTAAAGCCAGAAAAATCAGATGCCTCACATCTTAGAATAGACCTTCAATTATATATTTTTTCCACTTTTGTGCTTATGTGCTTCTTTTGTGCACTGAATCTTGCAGGAGAATGTCAAGCAATCCCCTCCCTCCTCTGCTGTTGTCCAGTTTCTCAAGGGTAGCTATCACCATCACCACATCACACAAGTCCCATGAGCTGTGGGTTTTCAGGGACAGGGATCTATCCAAAGGCAGCTTCACGGGGTGGTGGAGCATTAGAACAGAACCATCCCTGGGTTACTTTTGATATGTTAAACAGCTCCATATTTCATCAGTACCTGCAACTTCTCCTGTTCTTTCACCTGAAGACTATTAGGAAAACATGCAGCACTTTCCCATACTGCAGATACAGACCCCTAAGACACAGCAAAGCCCATGTAAGACCTGAGGGTCCTGGTTCCTCTAGGAGACAGTATATGGCAATATATTTCAATAAGTTGGAATCTCTCTTGACTGCACATCAGCCTTACTACTCATGCTAAGAATGCAGCACGCAGGGGTTGGACACTCCCCTGCACAGATGTGAGACTGGACTCAACCATGCCAAGCTTTCCTCAGCATTTAGGTTGAGTACAGCTCTTCCCACAGCCCAGCACCTTCTGTGTTACTGAGGTTTAAAAGTCAACATCATCTGAACTTGGAACTGAACCAATGTCATTTGAATGCTCCAGCCACGCTCCCTGCAAGGGGAACCTTTGAAGGCTTGTTTGCCTTCTGTGCTATCCCAAGCTGCTCAGGAGCGATAAGGAATTCCTCATGAAAAGAAGCTCAAGACATTATTTATTTTTCCTTCATGTGTAACAATAACAAACTGTATATTGATCCCTTTCTTGGAAAATAGCCTCCATTTGTGACTCAGGAACAGCATCCAGGTTAATTGCACAGTGCAGTTTGTTGTTTGACCTTCTACTTTTATCTTTCCTGGCCATTTCTACAATTCCTTCAGGGAGCACCAAATGTTTGAGTAGGTGATACCACAAAACTGGATAGAGAGGAGCAAACAGCAGTGAACTTCTGTAAACACTGAGCATAACTAAGCAATACAAGAATTCAACAGCAGTCCTCAGGCTGGAGCTCACATGTCCCACATGGATAGAGCACAGTTTATTTGTTTAAACACAGGAACATTTACAAAGACCATCAACTAAGCAAAGTGCCAATAATAAGCCATCGCACAAATGAAAGTGAACCACACAGCAGGACTGAGTTTCCAGTGTTTGTGCCTGTAATGGAAAAGCAATCCTCCTGTTCCTAACACAAGGCCTGGAATTTTACCAGCACAGCTTAAATCAAGCCCCCCAGATGAAGGTATCAACAGATCCAGCAGATGCTTGTTAAAAAACATTCAGTACTGAACCTTACAATTTCAACCTGAGCATATTTACCAGTGCAGTTCTTCCCATTTGGAAGTCATCCAAAAGTTTTGATTTTCTTATGGATGCTCTCACTATTCAGGAGTCTCCAAGCCATTGCTTTTTCCCTGCAGTTTTTGCAGCTCTAGATGTGATGCTTGTTGCCTAACCCACCTCTCTGGGGCACAAACTGTTCTGTGAATATAAGGAGAGAGCTGATGGAGCGCTGTAACCGATTATGTGAGATTGTCTGGCATCAACTATTGCTCAAATCCAGTTATATAAGGCTCTGAAGTATTTAGAATAACTAAAAATAACCCCTCCTCCAGCTGGCTCCTCTCTGAACCATTCCCATCTAAATAACAGTAACAATGGTGGGGCAGAGGTTGTTGCCAGATACAGCCTGGGTGGAGGGGGGCAGAGGGGCTGTAAAATCACCTGCACACTGCAGTGAACAGACCTGCTCAGAAAACCCAATATATCATTTCATTATTGATGGCAAAGGCAACACATGCTTGGCCATGTCTTGAACTGCTCCTTCTATGGGGCACAACACTCAAAACCACCACCTGTCTGCCAATGCAGCAACTCCTTTAGTCATGGATGTTACTACACACAAGGCCCAAAGGAATGGCAGGCAAGACACATCAATCTCCAAGAAAGGTAAAGTAACTAAAATTTCCAGGTGAAGCATCCTTATTTTCCTTCCCCACCAACACTGCTGGCATGCCCTTGGCATGCTGGAGTCCTATCCCCCTTTTATGGAAGTTAGAAGGACTTCTCCTGACCTGAACTTACACTTTGAGGTACAACACCTAGGCAGGTCCAGGTCACAATTCTAACAAGGATTTACGCACCTCTTGGTGAAGTTTCACCTGTCCCTTTCCACACTTTCACCTCTAACACCACAATTTGCTTAGCAGGAGGGATTTTTTCCCCTCTGCACTTTGCACAGCACCAAATACAACTGGCCCATCGAGCTCCAAAGAAACCCCAGGAACTCCCATCACACAAAGGGCAGAGGTGGCAGATGGATAACACCAGTGATTTCACAGCAAAGGAGGAATTCCACAGTGTCCCAGGCTGATCCAGCAGTGACTCACCACAGTGATTCTGCCTCCATTCCCATAATAGCTCTGCAGCATAACTACACTTCTAAGCCATCAGGAGCAATATTAAATGAATATTTTTCAGAATATGTGTCTGGGGCAAAAGCTGCAGCCATAATGTGAACAATTTAAATATCCCCCCTCATGCAGGGATCTAGGACAAAGCTCTATGTACCAGCCATCTCCTACTATTTTGAATACTTGAGCTGAAGCAGGTCTATTCAACCACAATGAATTGCACCCTTGGTGACCCCTGGGAGGTGAGAAACTGTTTGATTATTTAAATTATAGGAACTGAACAGGTACATTCAAAATTCGGGAAAAATACTTGTTCCCTTTGATAATAGTTTTATTTATTAATGAAAGCCATCGTGCTTTAATGTCGTCTAAATTAGCCTCAGTTAATTTGTGAATTAATCAGGTGTGTTCCTGGTAATTTCTTTCTCCTATTACACTTTTCAAGAATCTTCAAATGATGAAAGGCATTTTAGTGCAAAGAAATGAAGAGGTCTCTTTATAATAGACATTTAAGATAAGAATAGAATAGATACAGAAGTCACAAGGGTGAATCTCATCAAACTGCTTTGAAACCATATATTAGAAGTCAATTACTATATCAAAGTCACCACACATCATCAAATATCTTCATTACCCAGCATTTTAGTTTTGTTTTTAGTTTCCAAAAGTGATAAAGGCTAATGCAATCTCAAGTTTTTCACCAAACTCCAAACCACCCCCAGCAGCAAATTAGACTACCCAGACACTAAAAAGGGTATATGAGTGGGGAAATATTTCTAAAAATATTGTGTCTATGCCTGGACCTCAGCGAAACCTTTGAAGACCAAATTAATTATCTTCTACTTCTTGTTAGAACTTTATTTGCACCTGAAGGTGGCCAGACCCACAGGGATTAAGGGGTTTGTGTTGGCATTTTGCAACAGGGTGGATTTCAGCCACCACAAAAAGGAACAAAACAACAAGCAACCAAACCTATGAATGAAGCTCCTCAGGGTGCTGCACTTTGCAGCACCAGGCCCTAAGTCTACAGTACAGTGTCCTTACAGCCACAACATGACACTTGTGCCCAGAATGATTTTTGGGGTGTGCTGGGGGAATGCATGCATTTACTGATCAAAAAAAGAATGGAAAGCAGCCAGCAGATTTTCTAGGTGGGATGCCAAGGGGGAAAATTACAAAAAAGTCCCAGAAACGAAGAGCACAAAACTGCATTTCTTTCTCCACCTTCCAAGAACTGCCAGGAGGAGTCTTTGCAGCTGATGTATATGGTGAGCCTGTTTTATCTAAATCAACTTGGTACAGTGTATTACACATTCTTTACTATTACTCTGATGTTTCCAAAAAAGCTCTATAATCTGATACGAAACTACATCTTATTTTACCACAGAAGGAGAAAAAAAAAAAAGAAAAAAAGGTACTGATGCCACTGACATTTTTGAGAACACATGATCTATTTTGATAGCACATTGTATTTACAAAGCCTGTCCCCAGGCAGGCTATGCTAAAATGAATTTGCAATCAAAAGGCATGCGGTCAGGATAACTGGGAATAATTGTGGTACCTTTCTTTCTAACTGTACAGAAATGACAGAAGATCCAGAACATGCATCCAAATATATATCCTCAGAATTTAATTACAGAGAATTATTCTTGCCTACCTAGGATAATTGCAACATTATGTTTTGATGGCTGTTAGCATCACATATGCTTACAGATTAATAGTGTTTCTTCCATGTCTGCTTTTGATTTAATCAGGCCATCACTCATTACAATCATGCATGGCTGGTTCCACAAGATGAGAATGCATAAAAAACAACTTGCCTTGTAACAAACAGACCTGGAGCTCCGTGGCTCTGGCAGTCTGCTGAGTCTGTTCTCAGCTGCAATAGTGAATTCACCAGTGCTGTTGACAAAACCCACACCCAATGTGACAGCAGGCACCAGGAGATGCTTCAGCCAGGGGTGCTGAACCCAGTGGCCATTTCCGGCCAGAATTTCCTCATGCATCTTGTACTGCCAATCTACTGAAGGCAGTGCCTGTCTCACTCATGCAAAGCTCTTTAGCCCATAGCTCATGAAAGGACCCTTAAACACACACCTGGATAGCCCAGGAGTGACAGCACGAGTGACTTGGGATTTGCTGGCACACAGCTAAGCCACAGGTATGTTTGTGGTCAGCCCTTCCCAAGGCTTTTGGTCAGCTGTGTGGTCTGGCACCTGAGTACTTCTGTGCTGTTGCAACAGCTTCAAAACATGTGGGAACACCTGGGGATTTTTGTGGTCCATATATAAATATACATTAAAAAACCATAAAAGCTACTTTTAAGCACATGAGTGGTAACAGTGGGACTAGAGTTTCACATAGAATTAGACATAGGTTTAGCTACTGTGCCAAAACAGAGACTGTATCTGCATTTGATATCAGCACTCAAGTCCTGAGCACCACAGAGCAACTCATAATGGTACTTTTAAAAACAACAAAAGATATATCACTAAAGTAAAGACACCTGAACGATTCTCCAAACTCTACAACATCACCAAACAATTGAGCTAACATTCAACTTCAACTCAGTTTCATAAATGTTGGCTGATCAAACTTATCTAAGGCTCCCCACTCCGCATTGTTCAGAGCTGGTATTTAATTGGAGAATCTTTTTCCTCTATCTTCTCCCTCCTTCCTTCATTCTACAGAAATACAATCCCTCTGAAATTAAGCTTCAATACCTAAGACACACATCTTTTAACCCAACCCAGAAGCCACAATCATACCCATAGAAACAAGTAATTCATAAAGCAAAATACACTCAGTGCCTGAATGCTAATGCAGCAATTAATCATTCTGATATCCTTGCTCTCTCCTCTGCTCATTTTCCCTTGATTTTCTGATGTCAGAACCAACTCAGTATAACACCACATTTTGAAAAAAATCATCTTTCAAGTAGCAACATGAAACATTTCATAGAGGAAAGCAAGAAAATCAATACACATTATAGCATTCATGGTATAGCAAGCACCACAGTTAAGGTTGCAAAGACACATGTGCCAAACTCCTTTTTCCACTCCCTCAGAGAGAAGCAAAACCAACCTTTAAAAACAGCAGTTTTCGTCACAAAACCTGCTGGGGGAAAAGGGTGCAACTTCTTCCTGACATCCAGAACATCCACTCCTGCAACTGTGCAACCATACCCAGGGATTTGAGGGGGAACAACTCCTGAGTACCCCTCACAAACTGTGTGCCAGCATGAGGGGCATGAGGCAAAGCTCTTCCACTAGCACAGCGTGGCACAAAAAGTACCACCGAGGAGGCCAAGAGTGACTACAAAGCAAAAAGAGAACAAGGACCAGAACAATTTCCACCAACAATACATATTTTGAGGATTTTACACAAGTTCTTTTGTTTAAATCGTCCCTTACCTTTGGAAGCACAACGGGAGGCTCTGGCAGCAGCGGGTCGTGAGGGAAGGTTCTGGTGCCAGTTTGCCCCAATATCCCCTCAGCACAGGTGAGGCCAATCCAAGGCTCTGATTAGCCTGATTAGCTCCACCTGGGCAACAGCTTGCACCTGGAGCTCGTTTGGGAGCACTGCTACGTGTGGGGCACGTCTGGACATGGGTGGCCCTCACTGGGAGGGTGGGGTGTTCAGTGCAGCTGTATGAGCTGCATGGCTTGTCTATGGGGTGTGTAGGGTGCAGTGCTCACACCTGAGGGGCATTGCTCATGTGGGGTGCACTGCTCACGCATGGGGTACATGGTCATACATGGGGTGCACTGCTTATGTTGGGTACATGGTCATACATGGGGTGCACTACTCATACATGAGGCTCACTGCTGATAGGGATTTACATGGTTATACATGGGGTGCACTGCTCACACGTGGGGTACACTGATCCTGTATAGGGTGCACTGCTCACACGTGGGGTACACCCATCATGTATAGCGTGCACTGATCACATGTGGGGTACACTGATCCTGTATAGGGTGTACTGCTCACAGAGGGGCATGGTCATACATGAGGTGCACTGCTCATGTGGGGTACATGGTCATACATGGGATGCAGTGCTCACACGTGGGGTACATGGTCACACATGGGTACAGTGCTCACACCCAGGGCACACTCGCGTGCCCCGTGCAGTGCTGGCACAAGGGTCACACAGCTGGCAGATGTGCCACCCTGGGAGTGGGTGACAGCTCTCTGGGTTGCTCAGCGACAGCGTCCTGCCCTCGGGGTACCTTCAGCCAGCAAAGATGAAAGTTCCCACCTCATGTTTTAATGCATTCAGCATGGAGAGGCACACGTGGCAATTAACACTCATTTATAAGAACAACAAAATGATTAATCAGCTGGGATTGCAAATGACGTACTTGCACTTGAGGTTCATTTTGGTTTGCACTGTGCATGGTATTTAGCCAAATCTGTGATTAAAGGCCAAGTTCTGAGGCCCTGAAGAACAAACTTCAGCTTTGATGTGGCTGATAAAGGCAGGATTTTTCACAGAGTTAGGTTTTGTGGGGGAGTAAAAAGAAATTAGGTGTTTTGCTTTTTGTCAGTGATTATGAAATCCAGGAGCATTTTAAATTCAATGAGGGTTTGTCTCCATCACAGTGCTGCATATGGGACACAGGATTTTATTAGCAGAGGAGGGAAGGGGGAGAACACAGGGCAAGATTGAAACTAAAATGCAGAAATCATAGTGACAGGAAAACAGTGTTTGCTATTTCAGGTTAAAGGAGCTTATGCACTGTAGTATTGATCCCAATGTATCCAGAGAACAGCATGCATATTCAGCTATAGAAGCAATGAGTAAAATCATCTTGCATTACTCAGTGCTTGTTTGTAATGATATTTATCACTTTTTTATCATTGTGGCTCTCTGGTTTTTCAACAAGCAGTTCATCTTGATTTATGGACAAGAAGTAGGCCAGAAACAGAGAAGCTCCAGGGGACCCTGCTGGGCTCAGGAGGCAGCCCACCTGCAGTAGGGGTGCACACCCATACTCAAGCACAACTTATAATTTTCCCTCCCCAGTGTCTCTCCCTGTACAATTTGCTGCCTCATCTCTTTGGCTAAGCCTGACACTTCCTGCCATGCTTTTGGTTATTTCCCTGTCTTACTCCTGAGTAATTCTGTTGTACTTTGCCAGACTTTTGCATCCAAGGCTATCAAATGCAATTCCCCTCCCAGTGCAGAGGGCAAAGCCAGATCTATGATCACATCTATCCCTGCTTCACACACGGTTGGCAGCACCTCACTGCATGCAGATATTACCATACTGAGCTTTTCCTTGCAGTGGTGCAAAGCCACTTCACATGAGTTTTCACTCTGTCATTCAAACTATGTCGAATTGGCAAGGTTTATTCTCAAAAAGAATTTTAATAGAAAAATGATAAAGTTCACAACAGGTATTATTTGCATGAGATCACTGAACTAACGCGCGTGACATTTGCTCTGTCAACCATCGATTTGTAGATGAGCAGCAACAGTCAAGGACTTCATACTTCAGTCTGAGCCTTGCTAAGAATAGTTCTCCTGATAATTAAACACTAATGTTCTTTCATGAGTACATTATAATGAAATAAATTGCTTCAAGGGAACAATAAACTACAGGCAGCATCTGACGCATTTTAACAGCACAGAGCATTTGGCTGCTGCAAGATTCACTCGAAGAGGAGAACGGTAATAACATCTCAGAAACAATTTAGAAAACAATCTTCTGAACTTTCAGTGTTTGTAACAGCAAAGTGGGACACTCTGAGGTGTGATTTTACTCAATCTCAATGACTCAGTGCCACCTGGGATGGAAACACAGATGCTGCCCATCTGCGACGCAGAGTATCACTGCAGGGACAGCACAGTGACTCTGGGGTCAGGGGGAGCTTAGGGTGGGTTTGGGACATGTGTTGTGTCCTGGGGACATCCTCAAACATTTATCTTCAGTTTTTCTTGCATAACTCTTATTGTAGCATTTCTCTGGTGTATTTTGGACATGAAGACTGTCTATAACTCAGCTGGGTTAACATTATGCTCTATGGTGCAGGTAGCTCAGGTGATGTTTTAGTGGTGGACTTGGCAGTGCAGGATTTATTTTGTGTTTTATGACCTTAAAGGTCTTTTCCAACCCAATTGATTCTATAATACGGCTGTGAGAGCCCTAACCCAAACCAACCATGCTTTGGGTTAATGTGCTTCTTCCCTGCAAGGAAACACTTGACTCCTCAGCCCCTATAGTTTAACTGAATTCTTGTGGTGCTGGATATTCGGAACTGTAAGGAGCTTTCACAAGACTCCAGGTATTTTTATACGAGTGTGAGGCTCAGGCTCCCTCTGAAGAGGGAGGTGTTGAGACCCCCGTGCTGTCAAGGGAGTCTGTGTGGCCAGGGCAGCTCCCTACAGCTGTGGAGCATCTCTTAGGACACAGCTCCCAACAAATTCAATACAAATGCCAGACAAAAGCCAGGCTCCTCACACTGCAACACTTATTTGTTTTCTAAAGCAGGTTAGATGACATTATCTTTGTAGTTTCCTCCTACTTAAGGTGTGCTATAGAAATATTTATAAAGAATCGAGGTGTATTGCACACATGTTTTCAATGAAATGAAATTGTGCATGCGCCTCTCTAATTTAAGATATTATCCTGCCATTATCAAGCCCTTTAGATGTAAGCAGTGAGCACAGCAGTCAAAAAATAAAAAAAAATCTGTCTAGTCTCTCGCTGCAGGGCAGCAGGAAGGGGTTTGTCTGTCTTGACTACTTTAACATTTGAAAGTACATATTTCTGTCATAATGCTTCTAAAAGTAACTGGGTTGAGCTTCCTCTGCTTGCAAATTGTTAGCTGCTACAAAGAGTTGATCCTATGCATGTTTTAAAAGAATAAAGCATATTCATTTTTATAGTGCCATTTCCAAGCAGTGATAAACATGCTTACCATAAGCATGGTATAGCACCGGGAATGTAAGCTGCTCATGTTAAACACTATCTGGCATCCTGCTCAGAAAAGCTATTGTGACTGTTGCTAGGAATATAAAAGTATACAGAGATCATGTTGACTCATGTGGAACAAGAAGGAGAAATCTTTCTTCTACTGCTCTTTGAGAGTGGCACAATTGCTTGTACATTGGCCTTTATCCAAGACAGATGGATTATCACTAGAACAAATTTCAGTAAACCTTCCTTGCATTTACATAATGTAAGTTTCTAACATTTAACCAATTAAAAGAATTGGTGCTTATAGCTTTAAGGAACTTGTAGGTTAATTATGACTCTCTCTGTGGAGATGATGGAAGTGATAAAATAAAGCACTTTGGTGCTTAAGGAACCTGCTCACTGGTTTGCACTACATGGAGCAGACTACTTTGTGAAGGACTTTTTTGCTTGAGGAAGAACAGTCAGGGTTGAATGTCTACTTGTTTTCAATACACAAATCCCCTTCCCTGGTATCTATTCTGTCAGTGGAAGTCTTTTAGGACTCCACTGATTTCATTAAAGTTATGAAGATATAGTTTTGTTTTATATGAAGAAGCTCAAGACAGTGTATCTTGGCTGTATTCAAAATGTTACCCCTTTATTTGAACTCTACATGTCCTCACAGTTCAGACAAATAGGTCTTTTGCAAGAGTGTTCCAAACCTTGCAGAACAGAAATTCCTATTTAACCAGCATCACGTTTGCTAAATGTGCAGTTTCTAGAAAGGCAATGCCCCATGGAAATGCCAGGAAGCAACTTTTAAAGTGCTTAACATTTCTGGAAAGGGTTGGTTGCACCATGTGTGGAAGGGTGGCACTCCCTGAAATCGTGGTAGAGTAGGAGACGTGGTACCGCTGGATGGAACGGGCAGGGAACACACACAAATCCACCAGCAGGAACAAAGCTGCATTTTGGTTGAAATGTTGTGACTCAGGATAGAATAAGTTCAGAAAGTATTAAAAATTTTTTTTCAATTGTCTCTGTTTCCTTTCTTGTTGTGACTCATTTAGTTTTGAAGATGATTTTTCTGTTCAGGATAAGAAAATACACATTAAAACTGTGTTGGAGAAGTGAGCGGGTTCTGGCACAGAGAGTTCAAAAATAATGAAAAAATACAGCAGGCAACTGAATTGTAACTCCGAAAAGCTTCAGTGGGTTCTCCTATTTACACTGAATGCAGGCTATGCCAAATGTTTGCAAAATTTAATAAGCATTTTTTATTACTATAACAGGGCATAAAGGCTTCAATCATCACCCACTGAAATTCAAAACAACTCTTGCTGTGTTGGGGGCTGCACAAAGATCAAATCAGTAGTCAGTGCTAATAAAATCAAACAAAAAAGGAAATCAGATCAGGGAAAAAAGAGAGAGGGGGGAAAAAAAGGTGAAGTCTTTATGATTTATCAGCTGATTTATCCAAGGACATTCAGAAAGTCTTCAACTGGACCAAGCATTCAAATCCAGAGCTCTGTAGCCCCGTTATCTCAGTCCTTAAAGAACTTCCTGTTTCAAAATGCAAAGAAAGCTTTCCTGACCTGTTACTTCTTTTGTTCTGCCTAATTTTGTTACTTTAAACTACAAAAATGTTTTCTAACCATGGAACTTATCCAAAAACATTTAGAGGACATTGAGTTTTCCTTTGTGAAAACTATTAATGAACATTAAAGCTCCATCTTTTAATTTCTCAACAAGAGATCAAATTTAAGATAGTTAGTCTAAACAAACAAAAAAAAATTCCTTTTTCTGTGAAATGCAGCTCTGTGTTTACTCACCTTTTTATCCTCCTTTTCTTTTCCATCTTGTTCTGTTATATAAAAATAGGTCTCCTGGTGAGTAATATCAGTTAATAGCAATTACTTAAAGTATATTTTGTTTAGTAGAGAAGCAAAAATTGTCCTTGATTTCTTGACATGTTCTGTAATCCATGTCATATGGATGGCTCCATAACTCTTTCTAATGCCTAATAAAATATACTATTGAATAGCACACTCATTGCATGTTAAACTGAGAATTCTCTTGCCTAAGAACTGTGTTTGGTTTGAAAACAATGAAACCAGCATGGAGTTATGAATTACAACCAGTTTTCTGCATTTCTGATTCATAAAAATACGTTTTTGTGCTGTCTCCTTAGCCGGCATTTGAACTTTTCATCCAGCCTGTGCCAATTGAATGCAATCAAAACACATTGTCTGTATTTACTGGTACATAAGAAGATGTCTCATTGTTTCTAAATTTGGCCCCACATACATGTTTAGAAGGTTGTTTTTGATTCTTCTTGTCATTCTTTGTTTTATTTTGTTCTCTAGGTCAGGGCTGACAAAATTTGAATTTCCTCCTGTAAATGTTTTTGAGTTTCTTTGTACTTTCCTGTGTACTGTTTTGGTATTCCAAATAAATAAATTTGGACTTTATATATATCTGTGTTTTGTTTGGTATTCCTATTCCTCTCCCTCTCCTGCCAGTTTCTTACAAGAGATGATTACATATGGCACAGCCTATTTCAGAATAAACCCAGCAACACAGCCTTTATTCCTTTCCACGATTCCAACATTCCTTAAATCTCTGGTAGCACCAACTACCTGCACACAAATAATTTTCTTTTTGCCCTATAGAATGTAATTTATAAAAGCACCAGAGCAGCAGTAACTTCAGCAGTGCATTGTGATGGGGAGAGGTAACAAAGAATTGTCATCATCTAATGGAGCAAAAATGACCAGCATTTCTTGTCACCACTCGTCATTGTTAATCCAGATTAACAGTCCAAAGGTTCAGCACACAGAGGAGGGACAATAAAGAGGCAGTTTCTGCTGAATGGCTTGTGATATGACAAGGAATTAGCCCACAATGCTGTTCTCACCCCACAGCCACTTGCTGGGCCTGGAAATGACAGCAGAGATTGCCTGGACTTGGTAGGAACCCATGGCTTTATTGGCACGAGCCTGATAAATACACAGAACCCATCAGACCAGGGCCACAACTGACCCTCAGGTAGAACACATTAGAAAATCCAGGTACTGATCACCACTATCATAATGAAAACACTTTGTTAATGATGGGATAAATTTAGCTGATGCCACCAGGTTTAGTGGATACAGAATACTCCCGGATGTCGCAGTGCTGGAAGGAAACAATTCAGGACAATGTGAGAAACGTCTCTGCCGTGCTAGATTTCCACAGAAGCAAAGTTCAACAGCTATTTTCAGTTTGAGTGACTTTGACGCGAAGAACAAGAGGAAAAAAGATGGAACAAACCAGGATTTCCTGAACGTGTTGCTGCAGGTGGGTGTCTGTGGCTGCCTACCCTGAGCTCAGACACCCAGGCAGCAGAGCCTGTCGGAGCTGAAAGGTGCAGGACACAGAAATACAGGCAAACAGCCACAAAAATGAGTGCAGGAGAGTTTGATGGAATAATACACTCTAGTACAATCATTTAATATTCTCTGAGGAAGAATAAAAGAGACAAACTTTATGAATTCCCATTGGAAAACAAGAAATAGTGGATTTCTTATTTAACAGCTTGTCTGATGGGTTCTGCCTTTTTAACAATTTTTGGAATGCAATCTTTCATCATTAGGTTTCAATAATGCACTTTTAAAATGGGATTATGTGGCAGAGGATATGGGGATTATAGAAAGAGGCTAAGAAAAGGCTAATATAAAGCAAGAATCAAAAATGCTAATTGTATAATATTGGCTCAAAATTAAATCTGTGGGATTTATATTTCACAGATAAAAAAAATATTTTCTATTTTGGGTGAGTAGAAGCCAAGACATTCTAATCCAATTTTTTTTAAGTGAAAAGGTATAATTTTGCTGCTCAGATAATGGAAAATATATGAACAGCAAGAACAGAGACTGAAATAGAAGATACTTATCCTGGGATTTGTTTACTTCACGAAGGTTCCAATTTGCTTCACAACTATACTGATGTAGATCAGGAAAAGTTTAAGTGAACTTAATAATATTTGCCACTTCAATGCTCAAATAAGCCAGACAGAAACAGACTGGATCTTGCAATCATGTAAATAGAAAGTGCATAAGGGATTTACACAATCTGAAGTTTATCTAGCAGCCACAGATCGGAAAAAGGAGATAGAAAGGTTACTGTTACACCACGTTGGCTCCAAATGGTGTGATATTTTAGCAAACGCATCTGTGTACTTGGAAGACCCAAGAAACAGGCAAAGTGGGATGTCCCAGAGCCTTCCAGTGTGGAGCTGAATGCTAAGCAGAGCTGATTTAGAGGCAGGGCATGGAAGTGGCGCCAGCCCCAAGGCGCCCGTGTGCTAACGGGCTGGAGCTCCCTGGGTGACAGATGAAAGCACTCTGCAGTGCCATGTTTGTCACAAGGGCCCAAGGGCTCACATTTCACCTCTCCTATTTGTCTCCCAGAGCTTGATTTGTTAACCTTGTAGTGGCCTGTCTTTTCCTCAGTGTTGTACACGAAGTAATTAGGGTTTGACGCTAGAGTGGCTGCCAGGGTACCTGCCGGAGCTGGGAGGATGATGCACACACGGCATTACAGACACGTGCCTGCAGTTGTGATGGCTCCAGTCATCTGCTTCTTTCACAGCTCACAACTTTGGGGGCTTTATTAGCCAGACTGCTCAGTGGGGATCGTTGCTGGAGTTCCCTCCTGCAGATGGATGTTGGGAGAGACCCATTTTCAGTGCTAGAGGAACACTTGGGGTGCTGACTCTAACGTGAAGGTTTCTCATGTGCCAATCTGCACTGCCGTCCTTGTGGCTTATATGAGCAACTCAAACGAGGTGAAAGTAGTCTGGAGGAACAGATTTCAGTGTGAACCGGCTCTTCCACCTCTGCCCAGGCTTGTCCACGGATCACTTCTGGGCTGAAGCCAGAAGTAACATGTGGGCAGCACAGAGAGAGCTGAAGATGGTTTTAGGAGAGCCTTAGGAGCTCAGGGGGTAAGTCTTTATAATATCGAGTCCTACACACTGCAGGCTGCTTTTGAAAATGGAAAGTGGAAGCGTGAAGTCTGTAGAAAATTTTGTCTCTTTTGCTTAATGGTTGGTGGGGTCACACTGCCTTTTCTGAGGGCAGCACCAGACACAGATGGGCTGTGGTCAGTCAGCTGGCTCTTATGCTCCTCTTTTCCATCCCTTGCTGTCTCCGAAGTACAAAGGAGTACTCACAGTGGCTGAGGTCTTTCAGTGTGTTATCATGCCCAGAACTCAACCTGCAGCCAATACTTTTAACCTCATGATACTGTATTTTTGAGAAAGCAAGCTGGCAGAATCACAGTCCAGCATCAATAAATGCTTCCGCTTACATATGTATGTGTGGAGAAATTAAAAAGTAGAGTTTAGGTTTGTTTGGCCTCTGATTTGATGCAGAATACATGAGGACAACAAGTGAATTAATTTTACATATGTAAAGTTGCCCACGTGCCTTTAAGATGGAGCTCATGCATGAATTGGGCACTCATTCACGAATTAATTGGGTGTTCATGCATAACTTAATTGGGTGCTCATATGTAAATTAATAATGCACTTGTTGTTTTAGAGACCCCACTGAGCTCTAGATGGAAGACCAGGATCACCTGATCACCACAGGAGATATGGGATGTGTGCTGGACCACTAGAGGTTCTACTAAAAGAGACTTTATTCTGTGTAGAACTTCATAGATCTGGGCTGCTGGTGCAATGAATGACATGTCTGAGCAGTTATTCAATCAGATACACCTTCGGGAGGATTTTCTGATCACACCGCCAAACAAAAGCTACTCCAATTGTATTAGCAGCCTCCTCCTACTGTCAGCATGCAAAGAGTCATGATCAAGACTTCTAAACGCAAGAATTTTAGATCATTTGCAATATTAGGTCCTTTCAATGACTGCAAAATCTGAATTAAGAGCCACTGAAAAAGCTTTTGCACTGAGTAAAGTGCAGGTAGAATCACAGTAAGAGACAGGAGAGGAACGGAGAATTTTCACTTACAATGTTCAATGTTTTCTGACTAAATGTGGAAATACAATGATAATTAAGCCCTCCAGTTTTATTTTCCACCTAATAGCCAGGCTTCACTTGCAATCCTGATTTAGAGTTCTGCTGCAGCCTTTAAATATTGTTGCCCACATTTATTTCAGGCTTTGGTTGTTCTTTCCCCCTTATGCACCTGCCACAGGCTGCTCCTCCCTCATAAGCTTTTTAAGGGTTTGTTTGTATAAATGAGGTTTGGGTCAGCTCACGTACAGCTGTTTTGGGATGTTTGAGACATCAGATGGTGCTTTGTAGGCATCAGAAGAACTGACACATTGGGGGTCTCTGTTTTCCATTATCACCTTTTAATTCAAATGCAGGCGTTTATTAACACCTTTGTGCAACAAAGGAGAGATATTTTCTGGTTTATGTAAATGTAGAAGTGCCCTGGGACTGGCAGAGTTCTAGTGGGGACAGCACTGCAGCAGGTGACAGTGTGACAGTGTCAGCTCCAAAGGGAAGGTGGAAAACTATAGAAATTGAGAAATTCTGGTGTGTTTGGCTTACACAGGGTATCTGCAGGTGTAGAAAAAGAGATGGCTCTTCTTCCTACACCCAGCCACACAAACTCCTGTATCTCATGACTGGCCTGAGCTCACTCTTCTCTATCTCCTGACCCCAGCCTGGCTGGGCACAGCTAAACATGAGAAGAAGCGAGGAGTGAGGGGAAGGTGTTTTAAGATTTGGTATTGTTTTTCATTATCCTAAATAATTTTCCCCAAGTGAAGCCTGTTTTGCCTGTGACAGTAATTCCTGAGGGATCTCTCCCTGTGCTTCCCTCAGTGCATGAGCCTTGTGTTGTACTCCCTTTCCCCCACCCAGCTGAGGAGGGGAGGGATGGAGTGGCTTTGGAGGACACCTGATGTCCCGCCAGGGTCAGCCCATCACAAATTCGAGCACAAACTTTTGTTCCTTCTGCTGCCTCGATGCCATAACCTGAGAGGCTTTGAGAAACATCTCACTGCTCCTTCAGTGGCTTCTTTCTCCAATTCTGTCATGTAAACAGTTATCAGTGGGTAATCCATACAGGGTATGGTCAAAACCAATGAAATTAACTCGTTTCTCTGGTAATTTGAAACATTATTTTCTCCCTGGGCACTCCTGAGTGCCTCCTCGTGTAAGCTCAGGGTTCCTGTTAATTAACATTGCAGACCACAACGCTGTCTTGTGGTTGTTCTGTTACTTTGAAATGACTCCTTTTGGGAAGGAAACCAAAACCCCTCCATTGATCTTTTAACTCTAAGATACAAAATACATTTTCTCTCCCCTGGTGGTCTGTTGTCTGCAGCTTGTCTATTAACTCACCAAGGTCCAAGCATTCAGTCAGGCTGCAAGTACAAACACGTTTCTGAGCAGGGGGGAGGCTTTTTTTGCTTTTTCTGGGTTTTCTTTCTCGGAAGTCTGATCAGCTCTTTCTTTGACAAAGAAAATAAACTTGGTCTAAAATTGATTTTTTCTTAACTGTCTTTTGCTTTTGACAAATTCTTGATTGTGGTGCATCACTTTGGACTTTAGGGGCTACTCAAGTATCTGCAGTTTTCTGCTCATTCAACTTCTTTCAGTTAACTTTGTGGTTAAAAAGGCAAGGATTTGTAGTTGATTAATGAGGGAAATTACATTGTTTATTATTACTATTGGTATGGCTATTCACGTTATTTTTGCAAACTCGAAAGTTTTCTTGACAGAATTGTGTTTCTAACTTCTTTGCTTTTCCATACAGCCTCATGATTTTAATACAAGACAACAGATGAGGTGAAGTGATAGAGTGGGACACAGAAATTTTGTGGGATGCAGGATCAAGACAATTTCAAGCATGTGGCAAGAGAATGAGGCCTGAGATTTATGAGACCCTCCAGCTTGGCAGGATGGATATTAAGGCAACTTCCACCTTCTCACATCTGAACCCACCAGGACTTTGGCCTTCCTACGCAAGAGCAGCAGGTAGTTTAGATGCAGCTAAAATTCTTGGCATCCTTTAGACTTTGAAATGCTTCCTGCTGTTCATCTCTTCTTGCTGCCACCACTGTCCTCATCCTTTCCATTTTTCTTGTCTTTATTCTTTTTCCATCTAGAGAGCCTCTGTGTAACCTGTAGACATGAAACCCTGCAGAATTTAATAAACTTTCTGTGCTGGCAGCACCTCCCCAAAGGGCCACAGCTTGAGAGGCAACGGGAAGTTTTAGGTAGATATTCCAACCCTCAATTCCAACTTTTCCTACACAGGTCTGAAGTCTCTCACCCCCCACATTATCCATGTTGACCTTTATTATTTGTGACACATTTTTCATCTTTTTATTTCTGGCACCAAGGTATGGGGCTTTTCTCTTTTGTTTGTAGCTTGGGTAGCTGCCATGGTTACCTACCCAGCTCACAGGGACTGCAGCTCTTTGCTGACCCTCCTTCTCCTACTCTGGATGAATTTACAGAGACTGTTGAAAAGTTTGATTTCAATTAACTATCACTGGTGACTACTAAAGGTAGGAAAACAATTACTTTACCATAAAATTGAATCCATATCATGCTGTACAGTATTTTATAGACTGAGCAGGTATGGGGTACAATTTACAGAAGAAAAGAGGATCTAAGAGGATGAAACATCACTGAGATCAGGTTAAGAGATACTTGACCAGAGAAGGTCAGCAAAACTTTCAAAAGTTTTGGGTAGAGAAAACTGCTGCTTTCTCAGCTGGTGATGACTGAAAACTCCTCGTTCAACCTTACACCTCACATCTGAGCATTTTACATCTGTGTAACAGCAAGAAGACCAAGGAATATGAGAAAAGAGAACTTAGGAAGATGGCAGGAGGATCTCTGTGCTGGGCTGTTGTTGGTTGTTAAAACATTCACAGCTTCTAACCAGAATGTTTAATTTCAAAACACTTTCTTATAAGGTCAGTCATCCTTGAAGAAACTTTGGGACTTGAATATGAATATAAAAGGATAAGGTAGAAATAGTAACTGTAAGTAAATATGAAAAGGTGCTATTTTTTCAGTAAAACATTTCCCTTTCTTTTGAAACTATTTGTGTAGCCTTGAAGGAAGCAAAAAAGTGTTGAAAAGAGATTCTTATGTTATTCCAGCATAGTATTTCATTTTTGAGTGATACCAGAAACAGCATCTCACATGCCAAGTGATCAGTAGCAGGAATTCTCCCTGTTCTGATCAATTTTGCATGTGGCAACTTCTTGTTTTAAAAAGGAAGATGGAGGCTTTAGCAAAGGCTGTCTGAGACTGTGTGGAGGTATTTGTGATGAATTTGCAATACTAATGCAGTGGCAAAGACTGATTTAAGTAAGTACATGAAAGTGAACTCCTACGTTCAGTTTCCCTCTGCAGATTTAATACAAACCCTTCCACCTGCCCATTGCAAATCTCCACTGCAACATCTCCATGGACTCTCAAACTGCATGATCATGAGCATGGGCAAAGTGGGCAGAGGGTTAAATGCTTGAGGATGAAGGAAGGTTGCCTGATTCTGAAGTTTCAAAAATCTATTGGGTGCAATACTGAGGTACTACAAGAGAGTACAATACACTTTTTAACACATTTTTGGTCTTGAGGAAAGACCAAACGTTCATCCAGTTTGAAGTTTGTCCCATTCTAAAATCTGTGGAACTTCTCAGGATACCTGTAGAAGTACACTTGGCCTCAAGCATTCTTGTCTGTGCCTCTCCTGTGCTGTAATGCACAGATAAACATTGCAGATCACTCCACAAGTGGCAGGTATTTCCCTGGAAATTAATATCCCTTATTCTCTCCTTTCCCCTGAAAGGGTTTTTTGCTATTTCTGTGTGATTTGTTCTTATTATTCCTGATCTTGATGCTGGCTATGAACTAGGTTACCTTTAATTTAGCTGCATCAAGCTGTTCACCAGGGAAGCATCAACAGCTTTATACAGGTCAGATGGGCAACCAACATCTATAGAAAGCAGCTCTGAGGGCAGAATGCCATTTAAAGCCCTGTTCAATTAGCATTCCCTTTCTGCCTCTCAGGTCATGGAACATCTGCAAAGTGCTCTGCTCCCACACAGGCTCTTATGATTCTGTACCAAACCTGCCTTACTGTTTGCACTCAGCAAGGGGCAGTTGTTTCAGGAGTTCAGACCCAAAATTTGGCAAAGGACAGAATATTTATAGAAGGTGTTATAAAGCCCTGCCCTCTGGTACGTGAGCAACTGCTGTACGAGGAGAAGTGGGAGACTGTGAGCCAGAACACCAGACTGAAAGCCAAACCATCTCCTTCAGTGTCACTGGTAAGCCCAGAACTAAGCCTGGGAATGAGAAATGAAGTTAGATTTGGTGTGTGGATGGGCATTTCATGGAGCTTTACAGTATTAGGACATCCTGAGCTTATGTAGCAGTTAATTTATTGCTGGCTCAATTGAATTATGCATGAGACCTTCCACCTCAGACTACTGAGCTTCCTTTACAGTTGTGATCCCAGTTTTGGAAGGACTGCAATAAACCTCTTCAGTACCTACGCTGAAACATTCTGAATGTCATCTCGCATAAGTATTCTGAAATATACAATGGTGATTGCACATTATTGAAATGTTGCTGAGATTTGGCAAGTATTTAATGGCGCTTTCCATATTTTCCCCTGAATTTTTATCATTGCAATCAATTCCAACTATGATGTAACATTCAGATCTTAATAGGGCTGTAAGCAAGCATTCATTTCCTTTATAATTTCTATTAATTACAGAGCAGCTAATGCATTTTAAGAGTCTGCTATTAATTCATTTACATTGGCTGTCTTTTTAATTGCCTATTAAGTACCTGTACTCATTTGAGAGATTTATGTGGAATTGTTGCCAAAAATGTCTTCTGCAACTGCACCAGCTTCTTTTCCTGCCTGAGTTCCCTATTGTTTCATGCCATATTTATCATGGTTACTTTCCTTTTGCACAGCTAGCCTTTTAGCAGCTTAGATCTAAAAGCATTTAAAGCAATTATTCTCTTTAATTATATTCCTCCGTTTCTCTTTCTTCTGATATTAAAAAAAACCCCAACATCAAATAACCCAGGCACAACAGCAAATCAACAGATTTGGTCAGGTGTTGGTCAGGCATTAATTATTTACAATGAATAACTGTGAAATCTATAAACTTGTCCCTGCAGCCCTATTTTCTCCTGTTTAAGCCAGGAGGGAGAGAACACTGCCCTCCATTTATCATGGCTGAGTGCTCCAAAGATCTGAAAAACCAAACTTTGGCTTCCCAGGCTCAACTGAGCATCACACAGGAGGTCACGAGACCAGGTGAGAATGAGGAATAAAACTGGGAGCAGCAAATGAACATAAAGAACTGAAAACATGTCGATTTGGCCCAAACCACCACCCTACCAGGGTTAGCGCAAACTGGGGAGCGCCATGTCCAAACCAGAAACTTTTCCTTGGTGATATTGTCAGAAATTCTGTGAAGAATTTCTAAATGCACAGAGATGAGATAAGTTAAATAATTGTAAAATATCATGACTTACTCTCTTTTGAAGCCGAGTCCATTAGAAGCACATCCCTGCACAACCTTGCACTTTACAGAAAGGCATTTTCCAGGGGGAAGAATATTCCAGTGGAAAATTTGTCTGTGTCTATCAGTAATTGGCTGATGGCCTGAAGCAGGACTGCTTATACCTTTTTCCCCCTTCTGTAATCTTATCTAACATAGCTGTGGATGTTCTTATTATCCATACAAATGTCTAATCCCTTTTGAATCCTACTAAGTCTTTATCTGTCCCACAGGGTAAATTTTCTTTGTGTAAAAACCCTGATTCCTTTTAGCCTTTTTAAAATTTGTAAGTGATCCATCTCGCTTGTCCTTGTATTGTGAGAAAGGGTAAATAGGAGCTTCGTTCACCTGCTGTGTATTGTTTTGCATCCCACTTATACAGTCTTATTTTATGAGGTTCTCCACTAGGATAATTTTCTAAATCCTTTTCATTTCATAGGGAGGCTGTATGTTTAAATAGGACCTTTTTCTCCCTTTGGATGGAGATGGGAATAAAACTGAGCGATGTGAAATACATAATTTGATTCACCAGAACTGTAATTTTATGCAAGTATAATTCCATTGAAATCAGCATCTCCTAATGGGTGAGGCTTGTCCATCTGGTCCGTCTGTGTCTGGAATGGCACCACAGCATTTTCTGTCCTTTTCTGCTTATTAGCTAGGATTTTGGTGCTTTTTTTGAAGCACAGCTGTACACTGAGCAGAAGGCTTCCTGCAACTATCCAAAGCAATTCCCAAGTCTTTCTGTGACCTGGTTCCAAATAATTTGGACACTAACACCATGTCTAAGCAGAAAGCTCTAAGAGAGGCAATCTCTGGGCTCATTTCACTGCCTGAAACGTGCTTGGCAAGGAACAGAAGCTGAATGGGGGAGGAGGGAGAGACCACATGTGGCTGTTTATTTTAAGACATGTAAATGGCTGCCAATATTTTTGTTCTATAACACTTTATATCAGCAATTTGAATATTAGTAATAGATCAAGTCATATTTTATTTTGATGATATCCAGAGGACCCCTCTTAACTTTCACAAGGTGCACTTAACAAATGCATCAGCCACAATGCTGTGGTAGTGTGGATGAATGGAAGTTCATTATCCCCCCTGTACAGATGAGGCCATGGCACTCAGGGAGAGTTAATGTTATGCCTCATAAGAAGTCCTTGTGAAGGTGGAAATTGAATCTGAAGTTCCCAAGTCACAGGCTGAAACTTTGCACACAAACCACTGTTCCTTATTCCTTAGAGAAAACAAAGACAAGCTGAGAGAAACCAACATCCCTTAATTTCCTTGTACACCGTTTAACTGTCCTATGTCCATCTACTTCTACTAGTTAGAGGGCTTGAAACTGTTTGCTTATCTTCCTTTCTCAAACTTGGTATCCTTGGGGGGCTGGCACACTCGAGAGAGAGATGTTTAACACAGAGATAATCCACTCATAATGACACACAAGTCTTAAGGAAGGCAAAATGCTTTAATGCACAGAGTGGCTTCTGAATAGTAATTAATGAACACACATGAGGCGTTCCAGAAATGCTCAGCTCCACAAAAGAAGCAGAGGCAACAGAGATAAGGCAGCTCTTTTTCAGCCAGCACTGCTGATAATTGAGTGACCTTGTCAGAAATTATAGATGTTTACTGATTCAGCAGAGAATACATGAGGAGAAAAAAAAGGAAAGACAAAATTACCTTTATATGTCAAACCAACTACAAAACAATCCCAGCTTAAGGTAGAAGAATTAAAAAAACTGTCACCTAAATCTGTATTTTCAGAAGCCAGTATATAATGGAACTAATATGAGAAAAGCTTGAAGAATACCTTTGTGCATTTTTGCATTTTTATATATGCGAGTCAAGAAAATGTAGAGTTTAGGGCTGCTTATTTAACAGCTGTACAATAGGAGCATTAATGTGATTTGGCTTGAGAAATGCACATTTCAGGCAAAAAGAATTATTTGTATCAATATTACTACACAGAGGGTAGAGAAGTGTAAAAGAAGAATGATAATAAAAATAGCAGCAAGCAATTTCATACTGTTTAAATAAATGGGGGAAAACTGCCTGATGACTGCAATTAATTCATTACTATGTTACCAATTACAGGACTGTGGCTGTGCATCCTAATGATGAGGCAGGGCAGTACAGGACAAAGTGCATTGGTGTGGCTATTTTTGACTCTCGGATTTGAACCCTCATTCCTTGTCAGGAGCAGCACCTGCATAGGGCAGGCTGTGCCTTCTGCTGAGGAACAGGACAGCCCCCAGCTCCTCCTGGAGCCTTTGTGGGGCTGATGGAGTGGGCAACCAGGCAGGCAGAGATAGTGCTGTCCTATTGATGAGGCCAGGAGTTCTCTTCATTTCAAGGTATTTTTTAAACATCACTTCTGCAAAACTCTCACAGTGTCAGGAATGTGAATGACCAGCACACGGTGTGACCTCTCCCCACGGCCCAGAATAGAAGGGGACGAGCTGCTCACAGGAAATCATTTGTCAGCATGAGAAAAGCCCAGGCTCACTGTTGTTGGCATATGAATAATGCTGAGGTGTTTGTTAGGAATGCAGGTTGTGGTGATCCCACATGCCAGGAGAAGTCAAGGGGTGCAAAAGCTCCCAGGATCACACGTGTTTGCCACACCAATGCAGCACCCACGCGTGGACAACTGCTCAGTCAGGCAAGGAGGGATTGGCTGCTCGTACATAAATTATTTGAGTACTCACACCTAAATTAATTGGGTGCTCCGTGAATAAATCAATTTGGTGCTCGTGCATCAGGTCATTGGGCATTCATGCACAAATGAATTGTGCACACATGCATAAAGCAACTGGGTGCTCATGCATAAAGTGACTGGGTGCTCCTGTGTGAAGGAATGGTGGGATCATGCACAAAGTAAATGGGAATTTATTAACACCTTTGTGCAAAAAAGGGAGAAATATCCTCTTGCTTAAGTAAGTTTATTTTTGAGGAAAAAAATCTGGCAGAATCAGTCACAGAAAGGACTTTTTCCGGGTCTAGGAGTTGGCAGTCCTGAAGGAAAGGCAATTTGGGCACTTCTAAGAATTGTCATACCTTTTACAGGCACAGCTTTCTTCAGAGGAATTCTGTAGTAACATCACAACAAATACAGATCTGAAATCAGCAAAGAGGAGCACAAGGGCAGTGAGGAGAGCCTCATCTGGAAAGGATTTCCCAACCTCTGCAGCGAGATGGGTTCATTGCAGGACTTTCTCCTTCCTTAGTGTTAGACCTGAACAAGTGGAAATGGGACCCCTTGAACTACTCTGCCATTTCCAGTTCACATAAGCATGATGTTGCTCACACTATTTAAGCAATTTGATTTCCTTGGTTTTTGTATCTTTCTCCAGTCACCTGCCATGATAAAGTGCCTGAACAGAGACATTTAGAGACAAAAAAGATTCTGTGTTTCATATTAATTAAAATGGCATTTTACATAATAAACTAATTATGACATTTACTTGATCCTATACTCCAGAAGCAAGTATCATAATTTCAAGTATATGTTTTATTAAATGATTACATCTATGCTTTACATAAAAAAACTTCATTCAGCCTTAGCTATCACACTGCATTAATCTTCTCCAGAATAGCTGTTTTACCACCTCAAATTGCCGAAATGCTTCTGCAAAGAGGCAGAGCTGAAGGAATCAGGTGCAGCTCAGAGCTCTGCCCTGTGTTCCAGCAATTCCCACCCCACTGTTGTGCCCAAGGCCTCTTCAACAGTCCTTGAAAACAACTTCAACAAAGAAACAGAACAAACAACAAAAACACCTCCACACAGAGCCTGAGAAATGTTTAAGGTGAGCGTTTCACTGGCCTTGGCAGTATTTGCATTTCCTTAAATGTGCTGGCTGTAAAACATACCTGGCAAACTAATGACAGTATGAATTTTAAATGATGCACCAGATCTCTATGAGTTTAAATCAATGTGGCATAATTAACACTGTTTCCTCACAGATAAAGGTCTTCTGTGCTGTCAACATTTTTTAATATACTTCAGTCTGAATAGAATATTCTTTTGGCAATAGATATTCGTTGGCAGGAGAAATTACTCATGACCTTTTAGCTTATACAAATAATTCAGGCTTCTTTTTTTCATTTTTTAAGTCTGCACACTGCATTTTCCAGAATCAGTGGCAAAACATAATGGAAATAATTCTATTTGAGCATTCAGGGCAGGGTTGTTGTTTTCATGCAGGAGAAAAATACTGTGCCCTTTTTTTAGGGCTATAGTTTCATTATTAGACCATGCAAATTATTAGGCAGCATGTGTGCCATAGGTATCATAATATTTGCGATATTTTCAATATGTCCTGAGGGGTTTTGGCAAAGTTCTATAAGCAGCAGGTTCTAACTTGCACAGTTTTGTATATTTTGTCCCTCACAAGGCACGGGTGGCAGCAAAGAGAAACATTGATTAATGTCACTCCCAAAGACACCTTTGTGCCATCACGTTGTTCTGAGGAACTGCCTGTGTGGATTTTGTGGGGTTCTGTATAGGCAAGTAGAGAGAAGGATTAACAGCAGAGGAGCCAAGCTCAGAAATTCTGGTTCATGGCTCAGTCTCTGCTTGTGATACAGCAGATCTCAAGCTGTTCAATACCAAAGAGCCAGAGATGGAGAGCAGATGTTCCCTTCAAGACCCAGATGTGCCTGTGGAAGAGGTTATTGCCCCTCAGTGCTCATTAATGACCCTCCTGATCTGCTGGGAGAGGAGTTCACACGAATCACTTCATTTGTTTAGGGCAAAAATTAACCAGACTGTCTCACATCACCTATTTAAATTATCTAAATGAAACCTTGCAAGGCTTTGCTAAATTATTGGAGAGAGTAAACTTCTGCCAAAAAGTAGAAGGCAAGTGATCTCTCCTATCACTGAAGCCAGAAAAAGCAACGTTTGCCCTCCTCAGTTTGGTATCTGTGTTCACACATCGAGTGGGAAACAGGTCAGAGTCTAAAACACACACCTAGTGACACACCTTGATAAACTGGCATGCAAAGTTAGCTCGGTGCTTTCCCAAATACTGACTGACCAACATTCATAAAGACAGCACTAAATAGAAAGTTTTTACTCCTTAGCTGTCTTCAGACACTCTGTTTGATCAGCGTGGATAACAATGACACACAAGTGGAGTTTGCTCCCATTCTTGGGTGTTCCTGATGAAATCTGAAGTGCATTTTCCAAAATAGATACTGGAGTGAATATTCATTAGTTATTATACCACTTAGAGATATGGATAAAGTTGTAAATAAGGGTTAAAAGTAATTTTGTATAAACTTTGGGGGTTAGATGTACTTGAATTCGGGCACTTTGTCCAAGTTAACATTTGGCAAAGTAAGCAAAAGCTAACCCTGGAAGGAGGAAAAAACGTCTTTTTTGCTGACACCATGTGCTACTTAATGAGAACAGAACAGGGCTGTTAAAAGTTGTATTTTTCAGCATGTGTGCTCAAGAACAAGGCAGAATTACCATCAGTTCAGAAAGCCAGGGTTCAGCATCACAACTATTTTCTGCTGGCTGCTTTTGCAGCTGAAACACGTCCGTCCTTAGATCAGTTGCACCGCTGGTGTCAGCACTGGGTAATTTTCACCGTGTACACGAGGGCTGTTGGAATTGCAAAGAATACAACAGCAGCAGCAATTAGGGCCTGGTAGAGATGGCTGGCAACCCTGCAGCAAGACACAGAATCACTCAGATTTCAAAGTACTTGGCATTCATTAAGAATGGAGAGTGAGGCCATTTTTCCATGTAGAAAACTGGAAAGATTTAGATATTTCTATAGACAGGGAAGTCTTGGAGACATGCAAAATCTCCATTACAGATATCTAGTTTCTAGATTTGTCTTTCTTTCTTGTGTGTATAAGCACATTTTAGGCAGAAATAACCAAATCTGAGTCAATTTCTTCATATTAGGAATACAAAAAAAACCCTCAAGCCAACCCACACCTTGGGCTCTCATCTGGAGTGAAACACCTTGTCAACATTTCAATAAAATCTGAATTCTGTGCAGTAAAGTAGAAACTTAGATGACAAATAATTTCATTCCCAAACTCAACACCCACACCCCTCCCAACCATGCAATCCTGCCCAGCTTGAGTAGCTGGTTCTATAAAACCAGGGGAGAGGTCTTACAGTCACTTATTATAAAATACACTCCCTGCTTCTGCTGTCTGGTGGAATGAACCACCTGCCACTCATTGGTGTATTTTTCAGGTTAATGAAGTTTTGCAATAGCACAGCCCTAGGTGAGCAGCCTGACACATTCCATTCATGCTGTACCATTACCACTGGATGGCATTAGTTAGTTGTGCTGCAGGAATGGCTGTGAAAGGGATCAATTAAATCTGTACAGCTTTTGCCAATGAGGATTAAAGCATTAAACTGGGAGTTATCATTGTATTATCAGGTGAGGGCTACTGGTATTGTGTGTGCCTCACAATGTGAAGCAGTTTTCATGACCACAGACACTGAGAGAAAGCTGTGCCTCATGTTGTTTACATACAAAAGGACAAATAACCTTGTCGTGTCAGAAATAAGCTATAATACAATAATACTCCAGTTGACTTTTCCCTCACACATTGGCATTTCAACTCCTGTTATGATAAGCTTCATAACATATAAATTCCAGCTCCAGCAGTGGAAACCACCACAGGTCAAAGCCTTAATGCCAGCAACCAAGCTTCAGAGCACTTCCAAAATCCAAAGGCACTTTAAATTGAGTGTTTCAATCTAGTTGATTGCTAGAGTTCTTTCTCTGACTGCCATGTGTTGGAGAGTCATGCCAAAAGCCACAATAATCCAGCTGAAAAATAAATACCCACAAACACATCCCATTTTTAACCCATTCAGCCAGAGCCACATCATGGCATATCAGAGTGCTTTGTTCCCTGCTGGGATCAAAATCTGTCCCTGGGTGGTGGATTCTCTAGGAAGGACTCAGTTCCCACAGTGTTCCCTCTTTTACTTTGGAACACTGAGAGGGGGAAAAAATAACACACCTCCCAAGGGATCTCTGAACTCTTTTCCCCCACTCTTTCCCCAAAATGTCTTCTCTTACAGGTATTTTCACAGGAAAGAGATGACATTGAGCTACAGAACTCTTCACTTGCCCCTGAGAGGGACATCAAATACAGCCCCATTCCATGGAGAAATTACTGCCAAGTGCACAGAGCAGCATGAAAGTGAAGGAGGTGGGAGAGCAGCTTTGCAATCAGGTGTTCATCAGAGAACAGAAACCTTGGGAAGGTGCTAAATCATCTCCCAGTGTAGCCTTGCCTTTTCCAGGCCAGCTTAGACAGTATCGTGGTGATCCAACACATTGACATAAAAACCCAGAGAGGAGAGGGAGAAAATGAGAAGAAAAAAAATGTAGAAAAGAGAAGATGGAACAAATCCCCTGGAAACATCCAAATATAAAATTTAAAAAATATATGAAAACACACTAAACTAAAGTGTGATTATTAAGCCAAGTTCATGACTTGTTGACATGGCATTCAACTGCTTGGGGCTGGAAGTGCTGATGCAAGAGAATCACAGTAAATAATCTGACTATTCTTGATTGTTTCACGTTTTGAGGGAAACACATCCTTTGTAAAGCAGTTTTAAATGATCAGTGAAAAAATAAGGGACTCTTTGCCTTGTACCATGGTACAGATTGGGCTGACATAAAACTGTTTTCTGTTTGCTCTAAGTCTAACATTTATTGCTTTCGGACTTAAAAACACCTGAAGTATCAAGAACACAGAACTTGAGAGCAGTGCTTTGTTTCTTTATAACCTGTAATTTAAAGAAAATGTGTTTGGTAGAGAAGAGGAGGTTCTTTTATTTATTGAAGAAGCTCCTTGTTATGTTCCCCTTGCATAAGACCTAAGTTATATTGATCAAATCATCATTCCACTGGATGTTCATTTTTATTAGGTAAGGGCTGACAGAATGATTATTATGAGCAATTTCTGAACACTGGCATTCAGGATGGTACAAAAAGTGCCTTTCACGCTGCAGGTTTCCTCAAATTGCTAGCACAAAGCCTAGGAATGGGTAATGCAATCTGTTACTGCCACAAAATTCAAGGGAATTGCCTGGATTGAAGTAGGATTAAAGCCTTGCATGAACAATTTTAGGACTGGAATAACACGATGGCATTTATAAGACAGAATGTGAGTGTGCACATTAAGGCACTGGCTGTGATCACTCTGTTCCTCTTTGTGGAGGAAGACACTGCCCCAGCAAAGGAGAGGATCAGGGAGTGGGGGCACAAGAAATGGTGCCGCTTGGCAACTGGAAAGATGAATGGTGTGAATTTCCAGTGAACCGGGATCTCTCCAGATGGAAATGGGGAATATGGTGATGAGAAACAGCCTGGTTTTTTTGCAGAGGGCTGGTGGAGCTTCGGCTCTGTGCAGGCACAGTTCTGGTCATTCCCAACCCTGCAGGACTCGGGCAGAGAAGAACACCTGCAGAGAAAGGCTCCTAAGGACATACAGGAAACAAATCTTACCTCAGGAGAGAGGTTTAAAGGATTTTCTTAACAGGAGAGTGATGATACAAATGTTATCTAAAAATCACATAAACCATGAAACCAACCCTTGTAAATACCCACAAATGAGCTAGGTAAGGTAACAGCGATTGGTACAAGCACAAAAAGTTACTTAAAGGGATTGTGAATATTTTTAAGCTTCAGGTTAAGAGAAAACAGTGAATGAGAGAAGTGAAGGTTGAAAATAGCTCTGCAAAAGAAGGCAGACTCCACACATCCTGAGCAGTGCCAATAAAGCTTAGGGATCACATGGCTGCAATGGTTGTAGCGTGGCCTCAGTGCTCAGCGTGTTCCTGGTTCTTGTTAATCTACAGGTTCTTGTTAATCTGAAAATAACCTCAGAAGGGCATTTTTAAGAAAGCCAGCGTGCCAGCCCTGCTTGTGTTGCTGTCTTCAATGTGCATCTAGAAACCCCCGAGCCAGGATAATTAAAGGGCAAATATATTCAGAGCGGTAAATCATGAAATATAAACAACAGTTTACCGAAGGGAATGTAAGAGTTGCTCAGTCACTGTCACAGCCCTGCTTTGTTTCAGAGGTGTGGGTACATCCCCTGTAAACTTTCTGGACACCTTCCCTTGCTTTCACACTTTCTTTTACCTCACATCCAACCAAAAGAGAAAATATAGTAGCAAATATCTCTTCTATAAGAGAATCTAAATGTAATGTATTTATGAATCACATTAATAATGGAATAAGGAACTGATGAATAAGAATGAAAACATTTACATAGCAAGAAGAAGCAGCTTTTACTATGCATTATTAATAGCCTAATAATGACAATATGAAATAATAATTAACAAAGGCACAACTATTATCACCCAAACAAGAAAAAGCTTGACTTAACAAGGAATCCTAAGTAACAGATATGCTAATCTCATTTTCCTATTTCTGGAAACATTTTCCGTTACTTTTCAAAAACTCATTATCAAAGTCACAAGTAGGAAACTACTCAAGCATTGCAATATTTTGGTTGTAAAACAATTTGATAGTTATTATAAAGTTTTTCTCATCTCTCTGTGGGAGAACAGGATGAATTCATTTATGCAAGAGTAATTTCTTCCACAGCCATTTTACGAGATGATTTATTTGTAGAGCAGGACAGACAATAATAAAGTCTCAGATTTAAATAGCGCCTTTCATCCCAAAGGATCCCAAAGTACTTTACAAGATATATCTCTACCCAGGAATAACGTCACCCTGCTCTGGAGTGATAGATGGTACCTGTTTAGCAGCATGCACAGAAATGCTCTGTAGCAGTTTAAAGCAGGCAGTGAGGAACACCAGAGCCAGCAGAAACCACAGGTGGGATTAAATACACTCCTAATAAGTATATCAAAACTCTTCCAAGGTATCACAGCAAACATCCTTTTTCAAGAACTACCACATGGGTTGGAAGTCCCTGAATGCACCTCTGCTGATGCTGGTACACAATTCAGAGACACTCCCATCTCAGCAGGACACACCATTTCTGTGTTTAACATTCCTAAAGGCACGACAATGTTCTTGGAAATGCCCCCTCTTGCTCAGAGTTGATTCTTCCAGCAATACAGCACACCATACTGCTCCACCCATGCAGAGGAACCCCCCCCTGCACACGTTCGGGTACTATTTCCCCATTACAAATCCCCACTTTCATATACTCTAAAGATTTTGAGGACTAAAAAAGAATTTCGGCTGACTAGTGCAGGCAGCCAATCCCCACCATCATATTTAGCAACAAATGCCAAAATAGGCCAGGTAACCTAAGAGACATGGTTATATAAGTGACCAAAGCCCCACCAAAAACATTAAACAGCAATTCAGTGTTTGTAGCAGCAGGTGACCAGCGTGTTCTCAGCCATCCTCCTGCTCAGAAAATGGGGTGCTAAACAATAGCCACATCCACCTGTTCCCATGCTTTGCCTTATCCAAAATACACTGCAGGCAGCCAAAAGACTTCCAGTGACTTTGCTGGCTTTGGGCCACATGTTTCCTTTGTCAAGAGTTTCGGAGAAGAGAAAGCTCTTTTTTCTTTTATTTTTTCCATTTTATCATGTAATAGTTGATTATCCTTTTTGGCCTGGAGTTGCTCTGTTCACCCCAAAGGACTCGTTACTGAGCCCCCACAGCTGCCAACAGCAGAACTGAATGCAGACAGGGTTGTTACTTGCAGACACTGTTGATGACAGCATTTTAAAACCATCAGCAATTTAATACAGGATAATTTATGCTACACTTGGCAAACATTTTTAATGACACATGAGTGGTAGGTGGTGCAGTCCCTCAAAAAAAAAAAAAGAAAGGAAAAAAGGATCCCACACACAGAGTTGCTACAGCACTGAGGTTTCCCATTGAACAATTATTTAGGTCATAAGAATTACAGACAGGGAATTTAAGCATGGATTAATAAAAAAGCAATTTCCACTATCAGTGTTTTTCAGTATGCTTGATAATCCTTTGCTTTTTATGAGATATAACTACCCTCACCCTCGGGTCAATACCCAGATGGTTTGCATAAGGCGTACAGAGGATAATAAATTGGGGTTGCCATTTTCTGATCTTTGTTTAGTCCTAAAGCAATCTGTTATGTGACAGTCCCTCACTTGATAAAATATCAACTTCAGTTGATTTTACAAAATTTACGATTTCTTGTTGAGGAACAGGAACAGTGATTTGGGGTTTTCATTTTGGTTTATTCCTTAAATAAAGAATTATTCTTTATGTGGCAGAGATGTGCCAAAGGTCTGTACAAATAATTATTCTTTAGGTGGCACTTGGAAATGTGGTTTGGGGTGACTATTGCAATGCTGGGTTGACAGTTGGAGTAGATAAACTTGAAGATCTCCTCCAGCCTTGATGGTTTGTGATTCTGTGAAACATGGTCCCTTTTTTAACTATGCACCCTGCAGTTCCCATGTCCTTCTTGAGACACACTGGGCTGTGAGAGACACATATACCTGAGCTGAGAGGGTGAATGAACCATTCAAGTGTGGAGCAAACCACAGAGCTGTCCTGGCACAAGGACAGTACACTCAAACTCGTGCCTGTACTTGAGTTTCATTACAGGACTCTGTTCCTACACGTGGCAAAATGCAGCAGGAGCCTTTATCCATTTACAGCACATGGCTCAAAAGGGACAAGGTATGTATTTCTTGTTTTCCACAGCTAAGTTCAGAGAACAGCAATTCCATTTCTTAACTTCTTGATGTTTCTGCATAGGCTTCCATCCCATGGTAACAACAAAAGAGCTTCCAGACATTTGGAGGAGCCACTCGTATCTTCAGATTTCAAGTCTGAGCTTTATTTTTCCAAACCTTTCTCTTTCTCCCTCTGTCTCTCGAGGAATGGATAAACTTTCAGAGGCAGATGTTTTGTAAAGGTCACTCCATTTTTAAGTATGAGCACAATAATCCAGTAAAGGATGAACTGTAATGCTAAGTGTTTCCTGACAAAATGTAATTAGTTACTACACTTTTCCTTGCCTAAGATCACATTAAAGTATATTTTTTAATTTTTGCAAACCTAAACAAAGCAAAGATGAGCAAAAGGTTTGTACAAGGGATTGTCAATCAAAGCCCTATTTATCTAAGGGGAGGCCTAAAACTTGCTGGCAACAGCTGATGTAGGAGGATTTATTAAGGTCAGGTTTAAAATTTATGGTAACTGGCCATCCCTAAAAACTTATAATTTGACATATTTGACTGATTATGCCCAGTTGGTGAATTTTTTTCCATACAACTCATTAGCAATAGCAACAGACTTTTGCAAGGGCACAGAGATATTTCCATTCAGAGGATTTTTATGACACTTGATTGGCACTTCTGGACAATACTGCATCATAAATATGTAAATATAAAAACATTTATTTTTCCATGCAAAACCAGGACTTCTCTGGATGTCTTTTCCAATATCTGCATGAAGCAAAGCAGTGGGTTCCAGCATACAGAAATACCGTGTGCTACAGGTTAGAAAACAGAAGAGAAGTGTATAAGAGAGAGAGGGGAGAAGCTCCTTTATTAACATACTGCTCTTCATCTCCAGCCCATTGGCATTCTCATCTCTTGGGAAAACAACATTCCTGGTGGTTTGAATTGCCGTGGGAGATTTAACCACCCTCAGACTGAAACACCTCATCCAAAAACCGAAGAACTCCAGCACTAATAAGCTTTTAAAATGTATGGAGATACTCTTTACAAATTGATTTAGAGTGTTACTCAATTAGGAGAAAAAAATACATTATACAATGCCATTAAATGTTGAGAAGCAGCATAAATGTCTTGATTCCAGTCACTTCCTACAATGATGAGAACAACAGAAGAAAATTTTTCCTTTCTGTTGATGATTCCCAATGAGTTTCTCCAATGAAATTAAAGCATGAAACCCAGGCAGGCACAACGAAACATGCAATCAATCATGTGAACCATCAGAGGTGTCTGGAATTGTCTACCAGACAAAGTTGTTGAGGCAAAAACATCGGGGTCATTAAAAATCGTGATAGCATCTTGTGGTTAATGGAGTACTACAGAGCAAGGAAATGAGCCTTGAGAAGCTGAATGCCCTTTACTCAATCCCCAAACATTATTTCTTCTTGTCCTTATGTTCTAAATTAATATCTTGTTTTCCAACCAGTGTAGCATTTCCATTACAATCACATGCCACTTTGGTTTAGCAGACTCATTAACCAAGCTATTTACATTAATTACCAGGCAGGCCATTCTCCCGGCATCCTTCCTAATCCCCTGGCCTGGAAGGGCGTGCTCGGGGGGACCGTGGCCCACCAGCAGCATCCCCAAGGGGTCATCAGCACTGTTCCTGCCCAGCCCTGATCTGCACCCCAACAGCTCCAGCCCGTGGTGACCTGTGGCTCCACACTTGTATCAGCTGCATCATTTTCAGCCCACCACAGACAGGTGTTGGGAGCAACACAGCTGGGTTACCCTCTGCAAAGAGCAGAAATAAGTCAGCTCTGAGGGGGAATGAGACAAGGAGTTGGCAGGGTCTGTCTCACAGAGTCCTGTGGATGCATCCATCGCCCTGCAAAGCCACTCCCCAGCTGGTGGTTAGGTGGTGATGGCACAGGGGTTACTCCAGAGCCCACCCGAGGCCCAGGTTTGTCCTGGTGGTCACAGGGATTTTCTTGGACAAACAAGCAAGCAGTCATTCCTGCAGTTTCTCTGGAGCTGAGCAATCAGGTCCAACACACCCAGCCTGAGGAGGATTTTCAGAACAGCAAAGTTGACAGACTGTAACCTCATTCCTTGCAATTGCAGACGAATTTGACCTGGGATGGAAGCACCATCACAGAGAGAGGAAAGTATTCATCAGCTTCTAGCATGGTGAAAATTGCTGGTAGCAAGCACTGATTACTGTGAAACAAGTGTCCAAGGGCTCTGTGTTTTTCAGGGAGCAATTGGAAGAAGAATGGTAGACAAGATGTTTCATATTTGAGCTACAGAACTAAAGGCATGGACTACTGGAGCTGTATGAATGTCCTGGTGTGACACAGCCTGAAGTTCAGCACTGTGTTGACTGAGGGAAGAGAAGACCACAGGGCCACTATTTTTATTCGCAACTACAGAATTTTCACAGGTAAGAAAGCTAGAGGAAACTAGTCTGACCATTTATTTTGTTAAAAATAGAAGGCAGCCTGCAGGGGCTCCCTCAGGGCTTTCTGTTTGGTTTTAGTTTGCTTATGTGGCTTTTTTAATACACCAAGCCTTCTACAACAAAACAAGACAAAATCAAACAAACAAACAAAACACACAAGCAAAACCAAAACAAAACCCCCACTCCAAATCTAAACCCACCTTCTTTTGACAGGCAGCAAATGAACCAAAGTCCTTGGTAAATTCTTTTCATGACTTGCAGAGGGTAGGGGGGTAACTTTATCAGTCAAATATAAAAAGCACTGTAAAAAAAGTTAACAAATTCATTTGGTGAGATCTACTTTACATAAACTATTATAAAATACCTCATTCTGCTGTTCCTTTAGACTTACTAAACACTGACATGCTATCAGTTTGCTTTTGTTTCCCTAAAGTTTCCCTGCTCTTTGAAGGCTCAATGAAACCCAACAGTAATCACCCAGGGTTTCTTGGCCAATCCTTCAGAAGTCGAGGCTGCAGCCAAACCTGATTTGCCAATTTCAATATGACAGCTTTATTGCCTGCTGTTTAGCATCTGCCATAATTATCGCAGCTATAGGAAAATATTTTGTCATTATATGAGAATTTCTCATCTGTGGAAATGTTTCTGCACAGCATCTAGTAAAGTATTCTTACACAGTCTCCAATTATTCAAATTTCTACTCTTAATTCTTTCTCTAAATCAATGTGACTCATAATTATTTTAAGCTTTATGAAATTAGTTATTTTAGAAGCACTGCTGTACATTCCATGACAGATTTGGACTTTATTCTGTTTGCATATTACAAATATAATCTAGCTATAATCATCTACTCCTAAAATACCACAATTTTTTAGTCCTCTAATGTATCAGTCTTTTGCTCCCAACACCCTAATTTTGAGCTAAATGTGCTTTTTCTTTTCACCATTTTCACTTTGCTGTCATGCATTGTGGTATCCAGCTCATGTTGAGCATTCTCCAGCCAAATGTCTGGAATGGCAGCTCTCCACGGCACGGAAAAAGGCTCTGTCAAGGGTACATCCCTTTTGCCTGGGACTAATTTCTTTCGATCTTCAGAGGCAAACCCTGAAACTTTCAGCTGAGACTCATGAATCCTCCAGGCTTTGAGATGGAGCTCCCTCAGTGGTGTTTAAGAGGAAGCAGAATTGTCTCAGAGAATGCCTTGAATTTGGTATTTCACCTTCACGCCTGGCAAGCGCAGTACAAATTACGTGGCTTTTGTGCACATGGAGGGCAATCGAATTTGAAGCCGAAGAGTAAATGCATCCCTAGGAAATCTCAGAGGCCAAATCAGAGGCTGAATGTGCTCTGCCATTTCGGGAGGTTCCGTAAGCACCATGCACTAAACCAGAGAAGTGTTGATTTTAAGCTGGGCAAAGAAGATAGGAGAATTCTTAAAAGTGTGGTTTGCTTCTGCTCCAAGTGGTTGAGCACAGCAGTGATCCACTGCTCCCTGAGAAGAAATACACGTTCTCTCTCAGGCCAGAAGAATTTCATCAAAAGTGTGGTATTACATCAATGTGCTCAAACCCAGGAAAATATTGTTTTCTGGCATGCTTTTTAGCAGATTTTTCAAAGGACTTGGCTATTTCCCACATTTAAGTCCTATTGGTTTCAAAGTTATGCCAAAATTCAGCATATAGCAACAAATAAAAAAATGAAGATAATAGGCTAGAAGACTGCAAGGGAGGAAAGCAACTGGCCACAGTTTAGTGCCTGTTATGAACTGGCAGATTTGTCAGACAAATACAAAGATAATGGGAAAGAAAACCAACTTGATAATTTTGTGCAACACAGAATTTGCATGCAAACCTTGCTTAACTCTGCTTCTTCAATCACAAGGGCATGTAACCAACAGGGTGGACAAGTAGTGATTAAAAACACAAGTAAATAAAAATATGCATCCCTTGACATTTTGAAAAAACCCACAGATGTCACATCTATGCAATTATTGTGCCTTAAAATGGACCATGCTGCAACTGAAAATGAGAAATGGCATTTACTTACTCATAGTTTTAATAACATAGGCAGATATTGTATAATGTGTGTCAAATGCCATTTGGCTCAGCAGAATCTAATTAATCTTAGTTCTTTCCACCATATCTTCTGTTACGCATATTCAATAGTATGTGTATTATGGGGGAAATGCCTGGTAGCTGTCCTAGTTACCTTGAGGAATCTCTCATTTCCACTGCTTTAAGAGTCCTAGGTATTGTAAGGCCTGGTTCAAGGTGACCATGAACAGGCCTCTCTAACCAGCCTTAAACCAACACTTCAGTTCCCAGTTTGCAAAGGGGATAGGACAGAACTAGCACTGACTTCCCAGAAGAGATGAAGTGCTCAGAGTCTCATACACCGGGCTCTAATGGGAGAAATTTGATTTTCTTTTCCATGACTGCTCTACAGAGAGCCCAGCTGCCTAAAACAAAGTTACAGCCATGCCTGACATGATTTCATTTACCAGCAGACAGGCATTGTTAGCATCTTGCTGCAGTCCTGGGCTCAGAGTCAAGACAACAGGGATGTGGTTCCATTTCTCTTGCCTGACCTTCTGCAAGTCCCTTCACCAGTTCCGTGACTTCTACATAAATAAAAAGGCTGTATGTCTCAAAAATATCTGGTGGCTTAGGAATCCACATCTTACAGGAAGTTAATGCTGCTGGGGCTCTGAATTCATCCCAGCACATTTCAAAAACATAACCCAGTGTCACTCACTGCTCTTTCTAAAGATCTGTGGTAGCTGTGGACCATAAGTACTATGGAAGAGCTAAATATATATCAATAAGTTGTTACAAATGCAGTAGTTTTAACAAACCAGTAAAAAGGAACTTGTGAATTTAATTTGGGAATATGTGATAGAAGTGCTGCTCTTCTCCTTTGGGACACAGGAGGTCTTTGGGAATTTCTCATTTGTCTTATAGCAAAGAGTGAGAACCTTGAGTAAGACCACCTAAAATAGACACCCAGCCCAAAAGGCAAGGATTTGGAGAGCTAGAAGAGGTTGTTTTCCACCACTGCCTCTTGGCATCAAAAATGTCCAGCTATTTGAATCAGCTTTCATGAATTTAGGAGCAATAAATCACGCTACAGTTAATTTACTTAGGATTTTCTCCTAAGTTAATTTTTATATCATACTTAAGGCAAACCAAAGCATTTATTTGCAAGGTTCAAGAATGTCATATAATATAATTTCCGTTGCAACCCTCTTTTAACAGCAGTGTTTCACTTGTATTAAATTATATTTAGGTAAAAAAGACAAGTTAAAGGAACTATTTTCACCACAGTAACTTATGCTAGTGATGAATGTGAGGGGCATGGTGCAAATCCCTGAACTACAGACCTGAGCCCTTTAACAGGCCTGGGGGCCAGGAAGGATTTTTGGTAGTTTTAAGAGAATTCCACAAATGTTAACCTGTCTTTATAATTCAGCTTTAAATGAGTGTAAAGGCTAAAGCCTTATTTTTACGCCATACCAAGAATTAAAATTCACACTGAAAATACACATCTTCACCCCTCCTCTTTTAGCTCTCACAGTCACTGTACCTCTCTTTTTTCTTATGAGGACAGGAGAAGAAAGAGATTTTAATACTAAAGAGAAAGGTAAAGTAATTCTAATGAAATGTGTTCTCCTGGAAACAATTGTAAGTGTTTTAAAGACAGACCCCCATGGAAAGATCCTATTTTTATCCTGAAACAGTCTCCTCTCTGTCAGTGTCTCACAGTTTGAATCTAAGAAGCCACAAAGCACTTGAAAAGAACTTTGCCCAGCTTTAGGAAAAAAGAGACTTGGAAAACAGAAAAATCATCTCTGTTTTTTAAAGAACACTTGAAAAATAACTGCTGACAAAACACAACAGCAGCCCACAAAAAACCCACTGCTTAGCAGTGCTGCTAATCTGCGATGAGGGACAATAAAAAGAGATTTTTAAAAGGAGATTGCTGTGCCTCACATGCCATTTTATTAACTGCTGTGTGGTGTGTAACTACAGGCAATGCAGACCTAAACTGTGGGTTTGGGACCTGATCTTAAAACCAATTAATTGAGGGTAAGGCTTGATAATGATTCAGTCTGGGACAAGCTCATGGTCTCCCTGTCCCTCCAACCCCACGAGACTCCAAGTGCATGTGCTGTATGGCCAGGTAGCCACAGAGACCTGGAAGGTAAAAGAAACGTGGTCAGAAGTGAAATCTTCTGTCTCTCCACTACAGCTCAGGTATGTGGAACCTTCACAGCACATGCTGACCATCCCGTATTCTCCACGGCTTTTAATTCAGTGTAAGGAAGCACCTGAAGGACTGGATCTTTCTAAATGTCACTGCTCCAGGAGAACACTCCCAGTGGCAGCAAAAATCTGGGGCTCAGAACATATGATAGGGCCTTCAGAGCACAGGGTCATCACAGAACTGCTCTTGGTGAGAAATGGATTAGAGAGAATCGAAGCCTAGAAGCCAAGAGAAGACAGCAGGCACACACATTTCACTTCAGCCTTTTCCTTAAGTGCATCAGGTCCTGGATTTCAGAACTCTTGCTGCTGCTCTACTTTTATTAATGTTATCTTTCAGAGAGCTGTCATATCTAAAACTGTTTTTAGGTCTCCACCCTCCACAGCAGTTTGCAACATCCAGGTGTGGAACGGGGCACAGCCCAGTTCAGTCACACCAGTAACAATGCAGGGGATTCAGACACAACACACCTCTCTCAAGTCAAATACTGATGAGAGATGAGAGGTCCGGGTAAATTTTTTTATGAATGTCAAAACTCCTAAATGTCGCTCTAAACACAATAAAAACCGAAGTCATCTATTCACTCCTAGGCATGGCAGATGAGAGACATACCCAGCTCCTAAGAAAAATGACACAGAGACATTAGGAGTCATGAGCAGTTTGTGATTTCAGCTCTAAGTCACATGAATTTCTAATGCCAATCATCCAAACACTAATTCTCTTGAGATTATTTCTAGGATACAAAGGGGAAAATAAAAATTATATTGAAATTGCCTTAAGAAGCAAAACCAATCTGCTTCAGTCACAGCCTGCCAGAAGGTGTTTGCCCAAGTTCAGTGTCTGGGAAGTCTGCTCCGCTCCTTTGTGCTCCCTTTGCCATAGCAATTGATGTCAAGTGCGAGCCATTGGAAAGTTTAGAAAGCCAGCAAACAAGCTGTAAACAAGTGGCTGAGGTAGAGGGAAATGTTTTATTGCTGGCATCTTGCATCAGGTTCAGAGCCGGGTGTTTTAAACTGCACTGCACAGTTACACTGTGCATTGATTTATAGTGTTTATGGCAACCAATATTAGATGAGTGTACAGTGTAAAAGAGTGTCAGCCCTGCATTACAATCGCTGTGTCTTGCTCCATCTGTGTGATTTACAGGAAAACACATTCTGTCATCAAGCCTCTTTTATTTTTTTTTTCTCTTTAGGAAATCTGACTTGAGTTCAGTGTTAAATGATGATTGCTCACAAACTGGAAAGGGTGAACAATTGCGAGTGCAACAGAAGCTGAAACCCTCGGGGACTTATAATTTTATTTGTGGTATGAAACAATTTCACTTTTAGATGGATGTGCACAACTTGTGGGAGGAAAAGGAAACAAGAACCATGAGAGATGGAATAGCTGAAATACAATAGGATCCAATATTCTGTGCTTTTGATCAAAACATAAAGATGAATAATCCGGGACCAAGAGGCAGTGTTAGCTTGCAGCAGACAGGGTTATTAATGTAGCGAAATGCATCGCTGAACGGGAGACATTCCCATGATAAACTGCAGGTAAATCATAAAACCAACACTGTTTGGATTATTAATTGGATGCCTTTTTATTTGTCTTTCCGGGCCATTGGCCTTATCCTCATATTAATGATGCCTCTGAGAGTCTCTTTTGGAGTATTTTGAAGTGTATGATCCAAATTTTAGAGTGTTGAGTGATAATAAAGTCAAGGACATCCATGTTTATTAACAGAGGAAGGTCTCTAGCAAAGTGGAAACAAAGGCTAAATGCAGAAGTCTTTTCATAGTTTCGTTCATTTGAAGGAACCAGAAAACCAACTTGGAACTACTCCTTCCTCAGCATGCAAATTGCCTGTGAGCAGGCAGAGCTGAACCGTTCCCTGATTGCCTCACTTTGGCTGGTTCAGAAACATTCAGGAGGAGAAGAGAATGTTGTGCCATCTGCATCTGTGAGCCAACCTGCAAACATTTCCTGTCTGACCCAGGCAAAACACACAGGCAAGGTTTCTTACACTTTTCTATCTCTTTATGAAAATGTACATGGAATGGGATGATCTGGCCCTCCGAAAATCTTCCCAGGGAACACACAGCCCATTTTCACATGGGCAGACTTACAGCTTCCAGACAGAGCTGAGTTCCTTTGAAAATAGAATAAGAAATAAAAAATGGGATAACTTGACATGCCAGTGCCTAAGATGACTTGCTGCATTTGCACAATAAACAGCAGCTGGGAGCTGTATCCCAAATAAATATTCAAAATTATTTAATTGACAAATACATCTCTTAAAGGAGGAGAGAAGTGTCACTCCCTCCACAAGGTGAAACCAATTAAAGTTTCTACCGTTTCTATTGGAAAAGAAAAACAATCCAGCAACAAGAGTAAGTAGCAATTATAGGTATTTCTTGACAAAAAGAGATGGTTGACAAAAAAAGCAAAAATAGTTGAAAATTTTTATGAAAAAGGAAAGTACTTCATCTTCCTTAGGAGGGAGAGCTTGAATTATGACTGCAACTTAGAGGTTTTGTGAGTGGAATTGTTCTTTTATGACTGTACTTTATAGCACAGAGGAGTAAGAAGGAACGAATACACACTGAGCACATGAACAGGGGAGGATATGAGAACACACACTTGGCCACTGCAGACTGCAGGTTATATGGGAGACTTCTGTGTCCTCTGAGTTGGTTTAGGATTTTTCAATCCATTCACCCTTCTATATGTATAATGAAAAACTGCGAGGTAACAGATACAAGCTACTCCTTCAATTCAACAGGAAAGAAAACACAAACAACTCCAACTCCCATTTTGCTGACAGCTGAACTGGTATTAGCCAATCTCTGAGCATATCTGAAGGCCTGTAATATTCAGAAGGCTTGTAGTTCACGCCCTGCCACCACCCTTAAATTCACATTTTGTTCCACTTTAGGCATTTTCAGTGTTTTAACCAGCAGCTACATTCTTGCAGGATATTTCAGAGGGACCTTGAAGTGGAAAGCTGAAATCTCCCCTTCAGTCTCTGGTAAGGATCCAGGCAGAAGCATATACAGGCAAATTAATTGCCCATGTACTTCTTCTTAATTTAAATGCTTGAAATAAAAAAGAAATCACATGTCAAGCTATCAGCTCTTTAATGCTTTGACTAATTCAGTGAGAGATGGAGGTCAGAGAATGCTGTGACAGGGGATCAGTATTTTCTCAGCACATTGTCTAATTAGCTCCTGACTCCCTGAGAGACTTCAAAATATTAACCTGACAAAGTTTGTGTCCACAAAAATTCCATATTATCTGGAAACTTTCCAGCTCCTTTCAAAGCTGGATTATGCCTATCTGTTGTGTGCATTTCTTTGTGATACGAATTTTATAGACTCCAATCCTTATTAGGCAGAGAGTTGTTAAGACAGTGACTGACTTGCAGACTCACTGCTATCTGAGCATTTTAGAAATAGGTGTCTCTTTTTTTTATGGTCTATCCCACTCCCTTTAAAAAACAAAAATAAAAATTAAAATCTCTGAATTCTCTTAGGCTACACTGTACTGAGTCATCATGATCCTGCCAGCAGAAATACAAAGCTTAGCTCTTGTCCAGTAACCCCATCGAGTGTGGCTGTTCCCATTTTCAGGCACTCAGCCTCTCAATCTGATTTCACCTCTATTTTTGCTTTTTCATTTTAGTTCCTGCTGCTTTCCCCTGTACTTACAGAATCAGGAATACTCCCATACACTTTTCCTCCAGTCAGTGTACATTTTACTGCTGTTTAGTTAGGTATTGGTACTGCAACCACAGCTGCTCTCCATTTTAATTCTTTGCAGTGTTTCAGAGAGAACGTGAGGTTTTCATCCAGATATTGGTGAGACTATTCACTTTGGGAGTGCTGGCAAGGTGTAAAGTTTAGCAGGTCACCAGGCCTTTGCAGGGATGGGAGAGTTAGAGAAGCTTTCCTCTAAAAGAAACCCACATCATTATTCAGGCATTATGAATTACACTGCTTTTAGGGGGAAAGGGAAGTAGCCATTTGACATGGCAGTGTGAGACAAGGAGGGACTATTTGGCTGAGAGCTCTAAAGCACACCTCCACCTTGATGGAAAGTGTTATGGAATCTGTAATATCTACACAAAACCAGCAGGACCTTAGCTTAATAAGGTCTCATCCAAATGACTTGCTCACTAAACTGCATGGAATTCAATTTCTCTACCTGTGAAAGATGAAGGGCAAGTTGATCCTGCCAGGGATTTAAATTTATGGCTTCATGGCCTCAAAAAGTGAAATGTATAGCATTCAATAAGCCTGCTCAGTGGCTGGGTAACATCACATGATTTCCTGAGCTATGGTGGGGAAAAAAAGAAAGAAGGTGGGAATACAATCATAAAAAGGAGGCAAAGGCTATGTAATTAGTACCATGTATTGCATACACAGGCATTTAAGTGAAAAGATGAGGCAGATTTTGGCAGAATATCTTCAAGAAAATAAGAAAGGAAATCAGTATCGAGGTAGAAGAAGACAGAAACAGATGACTTCTTTCTCTCCTCAGCTGTCCCGTGTGCCCAGCAGTCAGTTCCATAAATAATGGAATGTGTCTGTAGCAGTCTGTGGCTGTCAAAGCTGGGCCAGATGGAAAGCTGGTCTAAGGGACTGTATTTTGCCAGCTCCCAGCAGGTCAGGACACAGCCCCCTCTCAGCTTCTGGCCTGGGAGAAACATAGTGAAGCCCTTCCATCTCTCACGAGGGAAATTTGCCTGGACAAAGGTCATGGAAGGGAACCAGGTACATTGGTTGCATTTATGTGGAGATTTTACTCCTCCACTACAAACCTTGGGTTATACTCTATCCTGTGCAATGAGACCAGGGAACAATTCCCTCTGTTCACACAGTGTGGCAACTTTCTGGCTAATCAAGTAGAGAGCATTTGCTGGGATTTGTAATAGCCCCAGTTTGAAATGGAAGGCTGAAATGAGTAAGGTCTCTTTGCAATTTCCATGGTAGACCATTTTTGCTGCATGTAATCCATTACTGCAAATCTGAACAATAATTTGGAACAGTGATAATCCTCCATAGCATTGACCCTAAAGATCTTTACAGCAACACAAATGAGATCAAAGGACAAATGAAAGTCTCTTAATCCCCGTAAGTGTGAGTTCAACCTAATCTTACATTTCTGTCTTTTAATTCTCTCTAAACCTGTTTTTAGCTTTGCTTAATATTCATTATCCTTTTTCATGCCCTAATTTTGCAAGGAAAGAAAAAAAAAGGAAGCCCATGTCTAGGAGTACATTCAACATTTCTAGACAGGGATAGTATTTTTAATATGAAACTCCAGTTTCCCTTGCCAGCTATTAGGGTGGGAAGTAGGTGGAGGGGAGAAACGGATGGAGGATTCAGATTGATGAAGGAGGTGCAGAAAGACTCTGTGGTGATGGTTGTGTCACTTGTAGGAGCACAAAATCTAAACAATAACTTTTCAAAAGGAAATTGTCAGAAAAAAAATAAAACTAAAACCAAAACAAAACCCCCACAAACAAAAACACTCAAACAACAACAAAAAAACCCCACCTGACACACCAGACACACCCAGATTCCTGAAGTTACGTGGCATTATTTGATCACAGTTAGCTATTCCTTCTACCTTGTTGAGCTCATGTCATACAAAAAAGAGCTCACACCTTCTGCCTATTTCATTAACGAGGTTCTGTATTAATTTTGCAATGCAGTTCTCACTCAGCAATATTTGGAAGCCATGCCAACACTTTTCTGTTACACAGATTTGTGTATTTTGGGATAGTGAAGGATTTTTTCATTAAGCATTATTCTTTGCTAATGTGTAGTTAATAACATAATGGAAAAGCTTTTAAACTCCTCTGAGAATTAAACCACTCATACTTGTTTAACTGCTTGATTTCCTAATGGATATAGTGTAGGATTTAATATTCTGCTCATTTACATTACTTACCAGGAGAAAGGAGACCTTTAACTGCTTTTTTTCTAAAAACAACAGTAAATCATGTTGATTTAAGTTGATTGATTTCTGCATATATATTAACACAAACTAATGAAAGGCACAATGCCTTCATAATCCATGCCATCATGTTCAACTACAGCTGAATATTTAGATTATCTTTAATTTTTATTTTTTACTGAGGCTGGAGAAACAGCAACCCTGTTGTATGATAGAATTTAGTTTATCTCACAGCTGGATTCACTGCTTTGCACAACGTGTGGTGCTAACTTACACTAAAATTCCATTTGGGCCATAATTAACAGAGCTACACTGATTTACTCCAACCACTGCTCCAGCCCTATACATCTGTTTCATAATTGAAAATCAGACATGAGAAAGCTTTTAAGGATTAGATTATACCTGCTTTACTCACTCTGAGAAATATTTTATCCCCTAACACAGTCCTTGAAATGGACATCATGTGAGAACAATGGTAGGAGCTGCAAGCACCACTCAGGCAACTCTTCATCGTGTTCTCTCTCATTCCAGCCTGCCTTCTCTCTCCTGCAGTTGCTCCAGTAGCTGCATCATGATGGTGAATTTATGACACAGATTAAAATCTTCATATATAACCCCAGTTTGAAGCATCCCCACTCACTCCCAAAGAGGATGTAAAAGTTAACTGAGCACAAATCTCCATATAGAACTATCAAATTCACGACCCCCACCTCAGAGTCAGATGTTCATCTCCATCAGCATCTCCAGCAGACTAACAGCTACAAGCTGCCTCCTCAAGCAGGTACATTTTGCATTTAAAAAGAAAAACAAGTCCAACAGAAATGTCTAATAGAGAGAGAACTGTGTAATGAGGGCAGTTCTGCAGGCATATGGTAATGCTGAGTACCTTCCTGCAGGTGTGATTCCTCTGCCACCACCGTGTTGTGTCCTCCTCGAGGGCTCTGCTGATACTGGGACTATCTTGAGGGCACAGCACTGCTCAGCAAGAACAGGCAGTGAGGGAGCAGGGACACACTCATAGCTGAACACAAAGCACAAAGATCTCAACAATTAATCCCCCCAGATAACCCCTAAGTCCATGGGTTGTCCAGATTCCTGAGGGGAATCACAAAGGCAGGACTGATACCCCAAGGGCCGTTCTCTGCTGCAGAAATGGCCACATTTAGAACCTTAGAATCACTACCCTGACATGTTTTACTGAGGGTGCTCTGAAAAATTAGTGTCACGAGCTCTAAAATAATCATAATCAAAGTGATTGAAAATTACTGTCATGAATGCTGAAACAATGCAATCCATAAAGTGCACCACAAAATTTACTAGCTACTCCAGGCCACACATCAAGTTTGTCATATGATATTTCTGCTGTTTGAAAGGCAGCTGTGATCCAATACAGTCCCAGCCCAAATACTCTCATTAGCAGAATGGCTGATACAAATGTGTCACTGTAAGAGCTGGAAGTAAACAAAATCAGTAAAGATCTGAGAAACATCAAGGCAAATTAAATAGGATATGCATGATCCTCTTTGGTTGTTAATAAATCTTCATTTGAGGCAATATCTTTTAAGATAATTTCGCAGGAAATGAAAAAAAAAGATGAAGTACATGACAAATAATTCAGTGTAAAACTCTCAAGCAGTAAATGAGTTCCTCAGTTGGATTACACAGAACCCTGAGTTCCAGATGTGCTCTACCTTCCTCCTTGCCCTGGGCTCCTTTGAAAGGCGAGCCAGGCATGCAGACAGAGAAGGCTGTGGTGTGTTCCATGAAGGTTCCAATATCTCTGGGGCCAAGATGCAGGGAACATCCAGAGCACTTTGCCTTGCAATAAGAATTTAGGCAAGTGAATATGTTCCCCCTAAAGTCACAGAAGGGAAAGGAGGTCTTAAATTATGTGGATAAGCAATTGAAATAGAATAAACAATTCCATTTGAGCCTCAGGTTAATCATGGCACTGTAGCTGTCAAAAATTCATCTGAAGCACTTGCTGCCTAAATCGAAGGTTGGACATCCACATTGAAATGTCATTTTTATTAGTCTCTGACACTTAGAGAAATAGCTTCTTCTCTTCTAGCAGGCTATACCCATTAACTCCCATTAGTGCTAATGGAGTTATGCACATACATCACATGCACATACATCACTGAGCACCTTTGTAACACTCAGAATGTCACATTAGATAACATCTGTTTTACTGCAGTGTGATAGGAAAGATTCCAGGTGAGGCTGGTCAGGGCCATTTAGACCTATATTTGTGCACTCAGTGCCCTGGAATCTGAGGCAAAATGGAGTTTTTAAACAGACACTGTGAAGAGACTTCAATCCAGAGATTCAAAGCCAAAAGGGATCATATCTCAAATTTTGCCCACATTATATATATTATTCCAGAGCTTTGGCCACCTTTCCTAAGGACTTGTTCTCCCTGCAGATCCATGGCTGGGATGTTGTCCCTACCAACTCTTTTGGGGACAGACTGTATAACCTCCAAGCCACCTCAGCTGTGGTAGACAATTACAGTTATCTCTCCAGGCATGCTTGCATTTCCAATTTTAACATAATTATCCTCCAAACCCGCTGTTAAAATGCAGAAATATAATCATCCCGATTCTACTGATGGGCAGTTCATGCTTAGAGAATTAGCTGAATTGCCCACAGTAATTTAGGAAATCTGTTGCCCAGTCAAGCCTAGAACTAGGTTTTATATATGGTCCCCAACATGGAACAACCTTCCTCTTGGAAAAAGTCAGAATTTGGGCTCTCTTAGGCACTGACCCAGTGTTACTCCTGTTTTAATTTAATAACATGTAAGACAGAACTTTTCTAACTTGTGTATTAATTAACAGGCAACTGAGAGCAGCGGCTTATGAAACAACTTTTAGATTTTCCCTTTTGTGTGTGCTTGCTAGAAAAATCAGATTTTTTTCTTCTTTGATATTTGGATTTCAGAATTACTACCCTTGTGCCTACCATGTTTTTTTAAAAAACCTGAAATACTTGGATTCCATCACACTACAGATACTGAATGAGAGTGATAACATTTGCTTCATGTCCAGTTTAAATATCCAGCTTCTTATAGCCCTTAAACTAACTGAGGTGCACTGGAAACTTGAGGTTGTTTCTGTGTGATCTGAATGGAGTGTTTGCTCCCCATGTGAGCACCCTGCAAACAGCCCTCTCTGCTGTCTGCAGCAAGCTCAGCTTGTGCACACACAGGATGTCACATCTCAGGAGATCGGGTCCAAGGGGGGATTATAACAACCCTCATGATGATGCTTGTGTTTATTAAGCACTGTGCCCTTTGTTATAATCCCTTCATGCTTTACATTATCGATTTGGCATTCCTGGCAGCACTCTATCAATAGGAAATTGAGTTGAATCTTTTCAGCTGAAGATAAGTGTGACTAATTGCCATCTTCAAATAGCTCTTGCACTGAATTAATTCTTGCACTTAGATACCATGTTTTATTAATGTTGGGATCCAATCTGCCATAAAGGCAGTTTGTAGTAAGAGGGAAAACATTTACTATTGATTGCAATATCAGCTCCTGACAGCCCTGGGACACTTCTCAGACAGCAGTTAAGGTAACCCAGTAAACTGTGCAGAGTTCCAGGCAGCTCTATGCACACTTTAGTATTTACCTTAGTCACCTCAGTTCCTTTTGTGCAGAGAACAGATGGCAATGGAATCTGATTTCTACCAGTTCTGTATAATCCTTGCTAAGTGATTGTCAGAATTTACTGCAGTTGTTGTGTATGGTAGATGCACCAAATAGTAATTTTTAACAGACTTTTATAAATTTCGCTGTAAAATGCTTTCACCTCTGGAGCAGTTGGGTTAAGAACCTTCCAGCATGGTCAGACAGGCTGTTATAAAATAAGAATGGGAAGAGAGCCACTCACTGAGCTTTGAGGCTGCATCATTTGCAGGGCACAAGGGGTTGTTTCTGTATAAAAAAATAACCTGCCTTTAACAAAAAGGGCACTGGGTCAGAAGCATTATCCCTGTTTCCACATGGTTTGAAAGCTGATCTCATGTGCTTGGACGGCAAGTTTATTTTGTACTGTTTTGTGAGGGTACATAATGCAATATTGCTGCAGAATGCAAGTCAGGTAAAAGAACAATTTAAAAGCCAAACAACAGGAAATTAACACCAATCATTCTCATTCTTAGCATCTCAAAGTGCTGTGTAGACTCCTTTAAAGGACTTGCTCTGCTCTGTAAGTGGGAGTTACAGCAGGATGTCTGTGGTATCTGCTCTTCTGAAGAGTAGCAGGTACCTCCCTGTCCTCTGGAAACTGGAAAGTGACCATCCAGTGGTGCCCTAACACCGCTGCCAGTACCAGTTCAGCTGTGAACTCCATTCTGATGGAAGCTTGGAAGTGTCTCCAGTGCACAGGGTGGGCCAGTGGGCAGGGAGGGATTGCACCACGAAATATTCCAGCTTTGTGTGTAGTTCTGCAAGAGTTCCATTGTTAATGCTCCTGCCTGTCAGACATTCTGAGTTTCAGTGACTTGTCTCCCACCCAGGCTTTTATAGCATGTGATGACACTGCTAAAACAGACTGACTGAGAAAGAATCAGCAGCTTGCCATGCAAACAGGTTAGTAAATCATTTTAGGGTTGAAAGAAGCTTTTATAGTAATGAAATGGCTTTGTATTACAAACCTAATCTGGATAACCTGCTTAATTCCTTGTCATCTTAATTCATGAATTTATATTAGGAATTCCCAAAGGTCTGGAACATTTGCCTGAAATTTTTAATTCCCTTCAAAATCATACATCTCAGTTTAGCCAGAAGACAAAAAAAGACAGAGTACCCTATGTCTCTTAAACAAATGGAACTGGAAAATAAACATCGCTTAAAAATATTTTACGTATTTTCCTATTGCAGATCATTGTAAATATTAAATATCTCACATTAGTCTACAGTTCAGTTAAACGGATTTACATTACTTAGCAATTCACATGTAGATTTTTTTCTAATGGAGTTTTAAAACACAGATAATCCTCACAACATGCCCATGAATAGTGTTTAAGTCTCATAATGTTCTTATGAGGCAGTGTGGAATGCTTTTCTCTTCCAATAGAAATATCTTGGGAATGGAAGGCAAACCTGGGAATCAGCAGAAGACACAGAATAAGACCCACTAGTACACCAATACCTTACTTATAACCATTTTTGCTTTCCTAAAGCTGGGAATGCAGCTGTAAGATTGCCCCCCACTTCAACTAAAGCCACAGTGAACTAAAACCTATCCATAGTTAATTTTATTTCTGCACACAAGGAGAGAAGTTTTCAAAGGGGCAGATCGATCCCCTCAATTCCCTCCAAATAATGTGCTTTGGCACACTCTAAAGGTTCTTCCTTTATTTTGAAAGTGAATCATTCTAAGGCAATACCATGACATTGTTTTTATGGGTTTTTGCTGCAAGGCAATGTTGTCCTGCACCACTAAGGCTATCACAGCTTGCAAATGTGATTTTTATTTTTCTTTGTTCTTGCTCTGCTGCCGATACAGATAATACTTCAGGAGTTTTCTCAGCCAGCACCAACAGAGAGCTGGCTTATTTAGACTATTCTTGAACTGTGTCCAGTTTGGCTGCCAGGCTGGAATTTTCATCGGGGAACACAGGGCAGTTAAAGACCAATTTTTGCCGTGGAGTTCTATTTCCTTCCAGATCTCTCTTGCACCTGTACACCAATATAATGCTTGGATTACTGCTCAAAGCATCACATACCACTGGCACCTTCACACTTTCTGGGCTCCTGCTGTATTTTCAGGTGCAAACTACCTAATGCTGCACTGCTGGCAATGACATGATCCCCGTGGGTCCCTTCCAACTCAGAATATTCGGTGATTCTGTGACATCCACGAGGTTTATGCCACGCTTGGCAATGAGAAGGCTGAGGTAACCAGCCTATTTATAGAGCGCAAGACCTCACAAAGACAACTCTCTCGAGTGTGAGAACCAAAAATAACCCACAGACTGGGGTGACACAGAGCAGAAACATAAGAGCAGCACAGAACAAACAGAATGGAAATGCTTGCACTGGACACCCTCTGACAGCAGCAATCCAAGGGAATTTGATTCCTCCTTGTCAGGCAGAGTTCCTACCCGATTTCTCATCTGGCCAAACACTGGCAGGAGCTCCAATAACACAGCACGGTGATTTTCAATCCTCCTTCTATCATTTCTAATGGCAAATGCCAGCAGTGTATAAACACTTGCTATATCACACTTTCTCCTGTCTGAAGATGAAAGGAGTCTATCAAAGCTGGAGGTGAGCGTGGTTGCTGGGCTCTCTTTAGAGCAGCAGTCAATAAATCGCCAGAATTGCCAACACAGAACTGCCAG
>JAWWEW010000036.1:12791240-12811769 GCA_035583185.1 Anabacerthia variegaticeps
GAGGTGAGCGTGGTTGCTGGGCTCTCTTTAGAGCAGCAGTCAATAAATCGCCAGAATTGCCAACACAGAACTGCCAGGGGTTATTTGCAAACATTATACTCTCTCGCAGGTGTTTACACAATCACTTTGTGGCTCCGGGTCAGATAAGCAACGAGAGGCAAGTCAGATGCTTTGCTGATAATCAGTTTGCAGAACCTCTTTGATTCATTTTCAAGCAGAAGAAGATCTGGCTCACAGTGGTCTTGAGAAGAGACAGACTGGACTCCAAATTGTCCTCGTAGTCCCACTGTGTCACCATTTTTGAATTGCCCAAATGGCCTTTCTAGATTCATTTGCTTCCTCAGAGACATGAAAACTACTGTAAAAAAGCGACATAAAAACCTATATAAAGCCCAAGGCAATAGTGCTTTACACAATCCAGGTGTAAGTCTCCCATCAATGAGCTGTTTGAGACAGTGAGTTTACCAATCCATGCTTTGTGCAGTGGACTTGTTTTACCAGATACATAAACTCTTTATTCCATCAATGGCAAAACCAAAGCAATTGCCCTGCCACATGACTCCCTTTATTTCATTCCTGATGGGCTCTGCAGCACCTCCAATTTCCCCAGTGCTCCCCACACTCCTGTGCTTCATCCTGACCGTTCTTCAGAATCAGAGTCATTCACAGGGACTTTGCACCCTGCACAGCCAAATTATTTACAGACATACAGACTCACTCTCTGTTGAATCCCTGCCTATGGCAGCTCAGGCCTTTCCAAAAGTTCTTTCCAAGCTGTGTTATTACAAATGTCAATTCTGCATGTCTTCTCAGGGCAAGAAAACTGAATTTTAAGAAGAGCTAGGTAGCAATTTTCCATTTCTCAAACTGAGTTTGTAGATTTATTCACAAAACTAACCCTCCTCTCCTTTGGGATGGTACAGCACAAGGAAATCCTTCAAGTCAAGTTGAGGCAAGTTTAAGCAAATGCTTCCATGAAATTAAATGGTATTTTGGTATTCATTTCTGCCTCCTCTACTGGGATTTGTGACCAGATTAAAAAAAAAATCATCTGACAAAAATCTTTTACTCCATTTACATGTTATTTTAACATCATCTCAAGCTTCCTTCACAATCAGAATATATTTTGCATATTGTTTTCCCACTGTATCAGGAGACAGAACTTTGCAAATTGGTGCAACATATGAAATTTGAACTATAGGGAATAAGTAGTTGATGATGTTAAATGTTATGACTTTAATTGAACGTTCCAGGAGACAGATTATTGCACTTTTCAAAATTGGTTTCCCAAGACATTTTGGTCTAAAAATATTTCAGATATTATACTCATTTTTCTTGTCAGATTTTTAAATTAATCATTTAGTTTCACAGCAAAAACATCCTAATGGGTACAACCTCTTCCAATTCAGGTATAACCTGTCTCTCATACACTTGGATACCTCCTCCTGAAGAAGAGAACATAGATCCAAGATGAAATTTCTGGCCAAAACAGACAAAATCATGACACCAGCAGGACTAAAAGCTTAAGGGTGTAAGATTAATACAGGGGAGATGAGGGTTTTGGCTTTATTTATGTGATGTTAATCAGAGGGGTGGTGCTAAAATCACCTCTCATCCCACCCCCCACACTTATTCAGTAACTGCACTGTTATGCTGGGATTTGTCTCTCATGTTACAGAAGTAGCCTAAACCTGGAAAAAAAAACCAAACCCACATATGATGTCCACTTTAAATTGTGATGATATCTTAAAGTTCTTCTGACAAAGCCCAATATCTTGAGAATGGTGAGTGGTTCTTACTCTGTGCATAAATAATGAGTGAAAGAAGGGGCACAAGAACTGACACAGCCAGTTCAACCTGGTATTTGAAAAACATCTCTAATGTCATCAGGAATAGTGCTCAGTCCCTTGGCAAACAGGATTGTGCTACAGAAGGTGGTGACATTTAAGGAAAGGGAATTATTATTTTTTTAACCGTAACTTATATTTCTGTACCTTAGCAGTAAAAATGTCAAAGATTTACAGACTGAAATAAGTCAAATACTGTAAGGCATGTAGTAGATTCTTCCTGGAGAAAAAAGAGATGGCTTAGTATACCTGAAACTTCTGAAGAGCATCTCCTCCATGTAAGAATGTTATTTATTGATTATTTGTAATAAGATGATATCAGTGTTAAGAAGGGACACTTTTTAATGCCTCAGTGTCTGGAGTCCCTGATCCAGAAATGAAGCAAAAAGCTTTCTGGGACAGACTTTAATACCTCCAGACTGTCCCTTTCTATATTTTATTAGTGGAATTAGTTCCTCTCTACTTTCTCCTTCCTCTTCTTCCTCCACTACTTGATCCTATAAAGTAAAACCAGAACTCTGACAGACACGGTTGCTGTCCTGACTTTCTCTTGATGAAGGCTGCGATGCAGCTCCAGTCTCTAAAAACCTGTCCCCTGCCCTTGTCCCCCTGTTTTCCATGCAGGCAATCCCTGATGGACCACAAGAGCTTGCATTTTGTCACCCCAGAACTGTTTGACTTGAGCTTGGCAGCAGATTTTGGCTCTCGGAGCCTCCTCTCTGCTCAGCAGTTGAGGCAACTCTTACATGTTTCCTTTAAGCCTCCTGGCTCATGAAGAGCACTGTGAAACCCAGCTCAGGCAGCAGCCAGGAGAGAAAACACCAAGTCACAGATGACGTATTGTTTCCTTATCCATATATTTCAATAGAAATTCTGTGTGTGTGTGTGTGTCACTGTGCCAGGTGACAGCTCTTCTCAAACTCATTAAGTTTAGCAGATTTTAAGGGAAGCATGCACGACAACAATTTTTATCTCCAAACCTCTAATCTACTAATACCAACCTGCCTCTAAGACACTGTAATATAAATTCAAGCCATCAGAATACAAAATATCAGTCATGTAATGATATACAGACGCTGTAATGCAGAAATGTGTAAAAGAACCACTTAATTACAAAGCCGTAGCTCCAGCAGCATTTTGCTACACTATGAAATGACATAGCATGTAATATGGAAAAGCAGCTCAGTATATAGATTACAGATTTTGTGCTGCCTGCCTCTGCAGCAAACCATGCTATCTGCTTAGTTAAGTAGCATGGCACTAATTCAAAATGCAGGAATTGAATTGCCTTTCCCAGAGTACAAAGTGGGCTGTTTAAATCTGACAAGGCTTTTGCCTTCCTTCCCTCCTGCCACCCCCCACACATAACCACAGAACAGCGTTCAGACGAATTTGTTCAAAGCAGCCTTCTCGTTTCTTTTCTTTTTTGTGAGTGTGAGTTGATGAGGGGACTGAGATCCACCACAGACCAGCAGCTAAACATGCTACTTATGCACACACTTCAGCAGCATCACCCCCGGGAGCTCTGCTGCTTTCAGCTATTGTGCAAACAGCCTTTGTTTCACAGCAGCAGCAATCTCTTTTGTCAACATTAGTATTTTGTGTCAGGGTTTATTACTGGTTCTGAAAATAATAATCGTGTTTCCCTTCTTTAAAGATACTTAGCCATTACCTAATTTTTTCATGGATTCTCAAAGGGGTTTCCCATTCCTCAGGTGGGGAACTGAGGTGTGATGGCATTATCACAGCCACCCATGAGCCCAGGTGCAACAGCACACTTATTTTCTTGACAGTGGTTTGGTGCTCCAGCAAGCAGCCACTTGATATCAGGTTTAGCTCCCTCAATACAAGCAGGAGCTTCCCAACAAGAAAGCTGTTAGGCATCCTTAATTTGCCCTGTCAAAAGCTGTTATTAATTGATCACACTTCCTCCTCTTAATCCCCACGTTCTTATACACATCAAAGGATAACTTAGTCTACAAAAATCCCCCTGATCACAGAGAGCAGTGGAAAGCAGGGTAAGGTAATCAGAACACGGCCTCTATACTTGAGCCCTTGACCACAATAAATAAATCTCCCTGCCTCATTGGTGTTTACCCTTTCAAATTCCGGACCATTTCTTCTGGGAATGAATGTTAACAGGCCATGGCCAAGACCTATTTAGAGTCTTTCCTTTATTTTCCAATGTACTTCACAAAAATAGTGGTTCTCTTTACCAATCCTTGTGTAATTTTCTTTCCTTCCATTTGCTTTTTTGTAACTTCAGCCTCCCGTAAATCACATTAAAAGGACTTGCTTTCTAATAGTTTTTTTATTGACTAATATATTTTGTTTGGCACCTGTTACCTTGGTGGATATTTCTTCTCCCAGTAATTTACTATATGTGACATAGTCCTCTAAGCACTAGTCAAAGGGAACCAAGACAGTTAAACAGTAGATTTACTCAATGCTCCTTGGGTTTGGGGTTAAAAAAAAGCACCTGTTCCTGTTATGAAAATCTATCAGCATCCTCAGTTTTGTAAAGAGAGGACTTGCCACCCCAAATACTTACACAAAACAGCTGACATGGTGGATTATTTTATACAAGTCACTTAGACATGCTGTGCCCATTTATCTATTTAAAATATGAAATCACTCTTATCTAATACAGAAGTGTTTACTGAGGCTTAATGAGCTGCTAGTATGTTTATTACAGAGATTTCTAAGGGCCAAATGGCATAATGTTGCTTTATATATGAAAATGATTAAAACATCTTGTGAGGTATCAATTTGCAAGTAAAAAGGGTTCCAGCTATGAAAGCACATGTGTTATTACATTCTAGAGGACATGCTATGAGGCCTGTATTTCTAGAGAATACTTGTTTAATTTTAGTACAGTGTTTCTTTACTACCACAGTTAGGTAGTATCAAGGATTTAAGCACTACAGATTCCTGTGAAATTGGGTTGGTTTTCACTTGTTTTGTCTGCTGAGCAGCATTTGCTCATGTGTGAGTCAAAGGGAAGTGTCAGCTGCACAAACAGCCCTGCTTTACCCAGGGCTGCTGCCTCCTGTATGTTATCCTGTGCAAGGCAGATGTGTCAAAACTGGCCCCCTCCGTGAAGCAAGATTTTAGGAAACTATTCCATTATGCTCTGAAACATCTAGAGACTTCCAAGTAGTCCCATAAACAGTTGGCTCTCAGTGCTGTAACATGAGGGTTCTGAGAAGAAAGAAAAAATACTACAACCAAAGCAAAAAGTCCTTCAACACAGGAAAAACTGTGACTCGAGTGGAGAGAAGTTTCCTAACTTTGTGGCTGGCTGCTGTACCCTGTTATGGATCTCAAGCAGGCTGGCAATGCCAGGCATCTTATTCTAGTTTGTCCTTGCCTGATACACAGATTTATTGAGCCAAGAAAGGATCACTTCCCTTTCTTTGCCTTCTTCATCTTAAGACTTCACCATGGGAGTGTGGTGTGATGGAAATGCATCCTTCACCCCCAGCACAGCAGCCAGGGAGCCTTGGGGTGCCAGGAAGGGCAGGGGAAGGCATGAAGCAGCTACTCAATGAGCACAGAATAGGAGATGAACTCTGCTTCATTTCCTGCAGCTTTTTTAAGATCACATGGCAAAGCATTATGAAAATGTTATGGTAAAAAATCAGAAATGCTCTGACACTTCTCTGACCTGTGACCCAACATGGAAAACAAGTCTTTGACACAGAAAACTGTGTCATATTGGGAGCAGGGTAGTCATATAAGCCACATGATCCAGAAGTCATTGCCATACCCTTAAGTACTGACACTGTGCCTTGTTCCTGAGGGAAAAGTGCCAGTGTTGCCTGAATTTGGTTTTCAAACACATTTAGTTAGGCCAATCTGAAAGGTCAGATCCTTCAGCATAGTTCATCTCAATTTAGAATTGCTCTAAAAGAAACCAGGTTAAAATCACTGCAGTTTCAGGGGTTAGAGTTTAATGATTTATCTCCTCTCTTTCAAAGCACATGTTTTAGCACTGAATTATGCAAAGCTGCAAGGGCAGTGAGCAAATGGATGCCTATAGGTGAGGGGGGGAAGACTAAAACAACAAATATGTTTTGAGATCTTCTCTGTTAACTTTTAATTTTACCAAGTTTTTTCTCTAATAGGACAAGGAGATAAAATTTCTTTACCTCCTCAGTAAATTAATTCCATAAGCTGATCATAAAGCCAATAAATTCATGTTTCTTTATGCTTGTTGTACATGAACAGCTTTTTGTAACAATCCTTTCCAGTACAAGAGCAGCAAACTTATAAAAGAGGCAGAAAGAAAAATTTGTATTGAATTAACTCCTGCATTATGTAAGAGAAAATGTTGTTTGAACAGTTCCTTAAATCTAGCTCTGTATCCCTGTCACAAAGCAGGTATCAAAGAACAGCCTGAACTTCTTTCATGAACAATGATGACTATGATCATTTGAAAGAAATGAAAAAAGTTATGGACTAACACACAGACTATATATATATACATACATAAGGAGAACCTCCTTAAGAAGTCTCTGTGATGTGGAGGACATGCAACATTAAAATATTGCCTTGGGTAAGAAATGCAATTTCCATGTCCAGAATCCCAAGCCCTGATCTGGGGCTTGATTTTTCAAAGCAGCAGCTCAGTCTTGTATTGTTTATTTTACAAATGCTGGTAAGGCATACAGGCTTCAAAATTTTATCACAGACAACTATTTTTTCTATTTGAAGATCAGTTACCTTCAAAAACCTTTGGAGAACATAATTATTCCTGTCACTAATTCCTGTTTTGAATCACTAAGGACTCCTGAAAATAGAAGTCCAGAGTCTTCTCACAGTGCTCACAGTTCAGGCTATCCATAGTGTGTGACATTCTAAAAATGACAGCCACCATCTACAAAAGGTGTGGGAACTTCCCTGCAAATGTGTAGGAAAATTCCTTTCCCTTATTCTGCTCCAGCTGACAGTGCTATGCTTTTCCATCTTCATGAGGAAACTGTTTTAAATCAAACAAATTATTAGTAGCATTCTTCATGGCTTTGAATTGTGAAAAGTTTTGGTCACACACTGACTGATGGGCAATAACAACCTGCTTAGCAAACAGTAGTACCCCAACAAAACCCTTTTAAATAGGAGAAATTAATGACAATATTTCCATTTTGGTATTTCGTTGGCAAGAGAAACATCACTCCATGGCTTAGGAAAGATAGTAAATTTAGGGCAGTAAGGAGCAGGGTTTGGCAATACTGAGGATTACTCCAGGTGTTTCTCCAAGGATACCTAACCAGCTGGACTTCTGGATCTATAGAATCAGATCTGATGTCCTTATGAGGCACATTGTAATGAATACAATGGAAGTGGGAAACTTGGTGGCTAAGACAAAAATCCTGCCTCCTCCAGCATAATCTGAGATTCTTATTGTTGTTCTGATCGTGATCTGCGAAGTCAAGAATGCCAAGCAGAAATAAAGGGAGAAAAACCAGCTCATGAAAAAAGAGACTTTTATTACATCCATGCAGGAATATTATTAAAGTGAAAGAAACCTGAGGGAACAAGAACTTTGAGCTATGATATTCTTTTCTGTAGAACTGATGAAAAGAGACTATGAAAGGTCAAACAATTTTAATTCTCCTCCCTGAAGTCAGTCATTCTTCGTGCTGTCAACGTTCCTCTGCAGTGCACTTAGCGAAGGCAAGGTTGCATCAGTCCATGGCTGAGCAGGAATGAATTAAAGAGAGGATGGATGCATTCCTGCTGCTCCATTCCCATTCTCCAGTTCCCTGAAATGCCAGCAATCTGAAAGTCAAACATCAAGACTGCTCTTGGCAAAGGAAATTCCGAATGTGGGAAGGAGCTCAGTTTCATGGTGTCACCCCTGTTGATGTCCCTCCCTTTGTACCAACCCTCCCATCTTTTGTACAACACTCAGGATGATTTAGAAGAAGGGACAGGGCACATGACGAAGAAATAAAGTGTGGAATCCCAGCTCGGTGAGAATCCATTGGGAGTTACCACCTCCTCTCCAGCACACCAAGAATTTGAGCCAAAGCACATGAAGCAATAAATAGGTTTTTAGATGTAATTACTAGGATTTTGTGATGAATCAGCTAGGCACAAAGGGTTAAGAATAAATATTTTGGTGAAGAAGGAAGAAATGTATATTAATATCTTTATGAGTTGTAGGTCTCCGGAAAATAAAATTTGTTTAAGAGCTTAACATTTCAGTATGCAACTGAATTTCCTTTGTGTGGAATATGAAATTGTGGCTAGGCAATTGGAGAGGAAAACACAATCTTTCTTCCTTTCCATATTCATGATAATATTTGTCATAATAATTTAGTTTTGTTTCAGTAACGGGAATGTTGGTGTTTTTCCATTTCCCCGATGCATTTCCATTTTCACACTTCCCCATCTAATATTAAATATATTGGAAAGGTTGCCAAAATATTCAACAACATTGAAAAAACAGAGGAGAAATAAAATTACAGGCACAGATTTCCTTTCACTCCTTTTTCCAAATTAATAAATATTTCATTTTCTTATCTAGAAAAGTAACAATATCCCCCAGCAAACTTCCACTCCCAAATATCTGACTTTAAGTTAAACTTAAAAACATGATTTAGCAACTAGACTGTCTTGAAAATGACACTCTGATTAATACAAGCAGCAATCATCCCCACAAGGAAGAAAAACAATTAGATTCTGTCACATGATCCTACCATTAAAATGCCTCCAGAGTGAAAGATTTAACAAAAAATTTCAGGTCACTTTGCCAATGAAAACACAGGGAGATTGGAACTCAGTGTCACTGATTCTAGATAGAGGTGTGGCAAAACCACACTCCTAATCTTGAGTAGGGTTTCTCCTTTTCCTAAACTCACATTCTCATCTCTGCTGCTATATAGCAAAGCCCATAGTGACACTTGCTGGTGCAGCGAGGAGTCTGAAACAAATGCTAAAGGAAGCAGAGCCAATTGCACTTGGTTTTTATCCATGTCTTCCCTTGGGGATAAATGCTCTGAGGATTCTGTTTCCTGCTTGGCAGACCAAGAGATGTACAACACGTAGAGGCAATTATTCTGCTCCTGATCTCCCAGTGTAAGCACTGAAACAGCAGCCTGGGCTATCACAGGAGCAGTGTGCCACTTTGCTAAACTTCACTGAGTCAATCTTCTCGGTTTTTTTTCCTTTTTAAAAGATATCTGAAGGAAAAAAGTACTCCAGTAGCTGCTCTCTCCCTTTGCCCTCCACCTCCCTTACCTGTTACCTTAAATGCCCCTGTACTCTCTAAATACCCCTGAGTAGCAATAACCTTTCCTTTCAATGAAAAGGGCTTGGAAATGTGTCTGTTCTCCTGTGTTTGGCATTTCTGGAGCCCCTCAGTCCTGCCCATGGCTCTGCCCAGCTTTCAGAAGAGCAGTGAGTGACACTGACTCTGCAGGGAGAGCCAGAACCTCAGGATGTGCTTCCATGGGAGCTTGAGCAGTGCTTTACATTCCCTGTCCTCCAATGCAAAGGGCATTGGGAGACACAGGTCTGATCTGACCTGAGGGAGAGGCAAGTGGGTCTGTGGTCATATTAATAGCTAGAGATACATCATGGGGTGAAAACCCCTTAGAGCCTCTTCCCTCTGATCCACACCCAAAGCAGGAGAGAAACCCCTCTGAAAGGGGAGCTGTAGGGAATGCTCATTTAGCTGAGGAGGGTTGCTGGAGCCCCAGGTCTCTGATTTGATACTTGGAAACTAAAGGTGATTTCTCTTACAGGCTGCAACAACAACATTAAACCTCCAAATGAACAGCAAAAGAACAATTTTGCCCGTTGCTGATTATGATCAGACAATTCTTCTTCACACTGAATACCTCTGATGGTTCTTTCACCCATTTTTGCCCTGCTAGAGGCAGTGTGGTTGCTCTCACTTGAGACTGAGCTCATTGTTACTGCAGAGGCACCTCGAAGCACCTGACCTACCAAGTTGTTAATATTTAGGAGTAAAAGGCTGAACAAAAATAAGCAGGTACAGCAAGTATGTGGTTGGCAAGTTTGGATTTACGCCTTGTTCCCATCATAAAAAAAAAAGCACTAGAGAAAATTTCAGTTTTAGTCCTCAGCTGTTCAACATTTTTCAAAGGAGAAAGCCTTTTACTTTCCTTTCCACGAGTTTTCTTATGACCTCTCCCATTTTTAACCTGTTCTAAGGAGCCAGGAGGACCATTCCCAACCATACAATTTTTCATAGGTGACAGAGAGCGCAAATAAAGGGCTGCACTTTCTCCTCTACAACACATTTCAGCAAGTTCTGCAGCATGTTATGTGATTCATCTGAATGAGCTTTGCTGTTTGCTCCTTGCCCTTTTCTGTCATTTCTCTCCTATTGTCCATAAATCACATCTCCTCAGTGCCACTATTTCATCATTTACCTTGTCCAGTTAGACTGAAAGTATCTCAAAAAAAGAGAGATTTCTCTTAGACATACTAAGTTATGTACAGTAGTATTGGGGAATCCCAAGAAAGACCTTACAGAGGTATTTCCAACCCTCAGCTCCTTCTAGCTGTGGAGCAACTCCACCTACATGTTTTTACAACTCAGTAAGCCAAGTTGTGTGAATAACTTGGTTTGGTTTGGTTTCCTACTTCCCTGTCTAAACAGTCACACTGCAAAAATCCATTGCTCTCCCCAAAAACAAATGTCCTGGTTTTAAAATATTCAGATTCATCTGGACAAAATAGTAAAAAGTTGTTGAAAAACGTGGAGAAATATATAAATCTGGTTCTTGTAAAAACTTTCAAAATGAAAATTATTTGTCTTGATCAATCTTTTGGCTGAGGCACTTTGACAAACTCATCATGAATTAATAAATCATGTCAATCAAATGCAATGTGAATTTACACTGAAAAAGTTACTTCCTGGGATTACTGACTTGAAACACATATACTGTGGATCAACCCTAACTTTTGAATGGGTAACCAGGCAACATTTTGGTCTTTAGTCCCTCAGTCTTGCCTTAGCCCAAACAACTGGTACATCCTGAGCACGGGGGGAAGGATCTCTCTGGTAACTTTGCTTTGCTTTCCTACAGCTCAGGCATTTCCATCCCTGGAGTAATGAGGAATCTGCAGCTCTTCTATATGAGCTCACCCCTCTTCTCTCAAGCTTCTACGTACATTAAATAAGATTCTTTTGGAGAGAGCTTGGATAGTTTCTTTGGAAGCAAAATACACAGTTTTGAAGCTTATTGAAGTCAGCATGTGTATGACAAAGAACAGCAGGTCCCAGTCACTGCTCAATGAGTTGCATGATTGAGAGGGCTGTCAGGTAAGATCTCTCTGCCAGCTCTGTGGTCACTCAGCTCAGTTTGTGGTGCTCCAAAGCAGTCTAGCACACTACACAAATTCCAGCTACAACAAACAGCAGGATGCAATGGACCCAGGGCACTGCAGCTGCAGCACAAATGTTCCCAAACAAAGCCAAGAGCCCCTGTCATGAGCAGTGATTCCATTCATACCACTAAAAGATTTTGAAGCACAAGACACCAGATCAAAGTATTAGATATTGCAAAGAAGCTAGGAATTTGAAAGTAGGCTACAATCAAAAGTTTTGAGGAAAAGAAATGGAGAATCCCTAGTGGTTCTCTTTTGTGGATGTTCAGAGGAAAAAATGTGCCGTGATTAAATCTTCTACCAAGAAACTAGAAAAAGAGAAAATAATTGTAGGTAATAACAAGGGTCAAAAATATTATCTTCAAGTCTACTAGAACTAGGATAGAGGGGAAAAAATTCCTCTTGAGCATTTGGAGACTCTGGTATTATCCATTTTTTAAGCTGCTTGGTCTGCAAGTGAATATACAATTAAAACCCCCCAACTCTGTGACAATGCTAAAAGATTTCAGCTGGGAAAACTCATATTTGCCCAAGAGCAGGAGCAGGTGTTAGTCCTAAATTCCTCTCCAAAAGAAACATAGTGTGGCAGACTTAAATAACTGCATGCAATAAAAGAGCCAGAGAAAATGGTACTTCACCAAAAAACCCCAGGCTGCAGATACCATCATTTTTCTTCTGGGAAAAGCATCAAATAAAGAAAGCCTGAGCTGCTGTTTAGGTGATACTTCAGAAATGCAAGTGGAGTCCCAGTAGAATTTCTCAAGTTGCTGTCAATTTATTCAGAAGAAATACAACTTAGCAAAAGCCATCAGCACAACAAGCCTCTATTTAAACACTCCAGTGTTTTGATCTCACTACTTTAAACACAAACCTGAGGAGAATCTCTGTTTGCTGTGGTTCAGGACGGCTGATCTGGACTCTTTTCTAAACAATCAAGTCTGGATAGACACAAGATTGTGTAAAGGCTTCCTGCACAGGTGCCCTTGCAAGCAGCACTCCAGCCAGACAACCACGTACTGGAAACTGCTGCTTTCCCAAGTCTGAAGCATCAGCCCTGACTTAGCCATGAACATTCATTTATGAAACAAAAATGTGTTTTGTGCACCTTTTAAGGCCTAAAGCACTTACACCCCACATCTTAGATGCATCTAATTGTGCTTAGAAGCACAATTTGTACTTTTTTAAGGATCATACGGTGTTGTAGGGGAAAGTGGCCTGTGAGTTTCTCACAACTGGCACCAGAACCAGGAGGTTAAAGATGGCAGCACCCGAAAACAAGGGCACCACAGGGAACCCTGCAGATGCTGTAGTAGGATCTGCTTGTTCTGTGGGGCTGCTGAGCTGGGACATTCTGACAGAGCAGCAGGACTTGTAACAGATGAAATGTGTCCCTCTCAATCACAGGGGCAGGTCCTTCCCCTTTAGACTTAAATGCTTAAAAACAAAGGAGAGCAAGCAGTCTTATAACTCACCAGAAGAAGACTGCCTCTCCTTGCTTCCCCTCTCGCTGCCACAGATGAGATGTGCCACCATTGCCCTTGCACATTCAAGAAGGCATCTGAAGCCTGGAAAATGAAGAAGCTTATGAGAGCAAGAAATTAAAGGATATCAGGATGCCTGTGTTGATGTAGCAGGCCTTTTTCTTTCCATGTGGAACATACAGGATATAGGGAATTTCTTTCCCTTTAAATCTATATTTATGTCTATATTTTCATTCATCAATTTCCCACCAGAAATACTGAAGCCCAAAGCCTTAGGATGAATACAGTCTGTAGTCCTTGCCTACTTGTAATAGAAAATACAGACTTCTAGCAAAACCAGAAAAGGAACCGTTCCTTGCAAAATACTTATGAGAAAGACAAACACCAATCTTGGGAATTTAGAATAAATTATGTTCTCAATATAATGACATTGAGGTTGCAAAGAGCATGAATAGAGGTGAATTTGATGTTAAGAGTTTAAATAATTTGCTCAAGGACACAACACAGTTCTCTGTCTGCCCTGAGATTAGAAGCCAGGAGCTATTAAATTCTTTCTCTTGTTCTCAGACTGCCAGACTAGGGGCTAAAGCTCCCTGCAGAGAGGAATATTTAAAATTAAAAAAAAAAAAAAAGAAGAATGAAGACTTATTCACTCAGTACAAGCCCTAGAGTAAAACTACACATGTAATGTCACCAATGATTCTCTGTCCTTCATGTTTATCCTCCTCGAGGTCCTCTGCCTGACAGAAGCACTGGCAGCTTCCCAGGAGCCATCTGTTCAAAACTGAGGGTTATGGCTCTTGGGGCTTGGGAGAAGAGGACTCAGGGGTGACTGAATATGAGAAATAACTTCACCCCCTGCACCGAAGACATTCCAGTGAGCTGTCCCTGTGTCAGATCCCCTGAGAGCTTAACAAAGGCAACAGCAAAAAAGGCTCTTCTTTGCAGTCATTAGATGAACCACAGAAAACAGGCCAGCAGATCCTAAAGTGCTCCAGCCTCCCACACACCGGTGCTGGGAGGCGGAAGACTATGACACATTTCAGTCTAGTCCTTTATTATTACCTTCAGCTGTCAACACTTCAGAGATGTAAGATTTGTAAGATTTCCCCCAGCCTTTGACTGCATCATGATTTGCTATTATAATGTTCTCCTCCTTCTTGTTTGAAAATCTTTCCATGAGTTCCTGTGGACATCAGGAAAGGGGTCAGTGTCCCCCAGCACCCTTGGGATGCCCACTTGTCCTGCCTTCCCACTGCTTCCAGTGCTCGTGTAAAACATTCTGCTTTGAACACACTTCACAAGCACTGAGGATTCAAAGGGATTAACTGGGAGACAGATGCTTTGCAATGAGATGGACTCCTCAAACTCTGCCCAAGGGAAGGAAGAGCCAACAGTAAATCCCATCTGGAGCTGTCTTTGCTCCACACAGCCCAGCAGCACCAAGAATGTCAGGAAACAAAGCAATGACTGTTACAGGCAATAGCACCAATTTTTCAATAATTGGCCATGTTTACATGGATTACGAGACCAATATTTCTTATCATACTGGAACTTTACCTTAATGTGAAACCTTTCAGAATAAGGACAGGCTTTTTGCTGTATTTGAGCAATTCTTACCCTACTACAGTGCAGATTTGATCATTTACTGGGTCCCCAGTAAACTACAGTGCAATATAAAAAGTATTGATTATTCAATCAGTTTCCTTATAATTATATTCCCCATTGCTTGAACACTGCAACTGCAAATGATAAATGTTTGAGAGCACTAAAACATAAATACTAATACAATTTGAAATTAAATCAGCTAGGGTAAGATGGCAACGTTTCAGGACTAAGCTGATCAATGATTGTGAATGGGAGGAGGTTTCAGTCAGGTTATAATAGTAAATATCCTTACACACCTTTCAACACCTGCCATTCATTACCACAACACCTCTCACTACACAATCTGATTACTCTGGTGCTCTTCTTGGTCATATTTATGCAGAACTAAAGACAGATATTGCATTAGATCCTCTGCTACTGGAATGAGGATTCAGTAACCCCTGTAGTTTGTCTCTTTTCACACACCAGGTTTGGATCTGCCCTGTTGTGAGAGAGTTGAGCATTTCACTTACTCATACCAGCTATTGGAAGTCAGGCTACATGGACTCACAGTTTGTTTGGTGTGTTCATGCTCAGGGTCCTACAAAAGGGCCACAATTTTCCCCTTCAAAGGGGCTTTCTCAGAAATTATTAGGCTTACTTGCATTCATTAAATAAGCCAGTGATCAAGTTAATGTTATAATTAGCTTTTAACCATGCAAACACAGCCCATATAAAACCAGGATTTACAATGGTATGATCACATTGACTCTCACCTGGTCATTTATTCTGCCATAAAATGACAATAAAAACCACTGACTGTGCTTGGAACATGTCTACCTTCCTAATAAAAAGTTGGCTTCAGTTCTTTGGATTATTTTTCTTTGCTGACAAATGAGGAACAGCTGATCAACAAATACATTGCTCTTTTTACAGCAGACCCTCTTTATTTTCCATACTGTAATGATTTAGAACACCTAAAACCTGTCAAAATAAAATTTCTTTGGAATCAAGCCACAAAAAGATAAAATGAAGTTGTCACTGAAAACTAATTAATAGAAAGCAGCGATTGGTAGAAGGAATAAATACTTAGACCTAAAAATACCAGTGCAACAGCATGCTGAGAGGTTATTTTTAGCCCTGCTTCTAACAAAAATACCTCAGTATGTTTAATAATAGCAAATTGGATCTCCAGGGCAAGATATTGAGAAAAATTGTTTACAGCAAGCATTTCCAGATCTCCAAAATTTACCTTAAAAGATTTTTACATTTTTATTAAGGTTTTGCTGTTTTTTAAAAGGTATGGCTTTAAAGTATTTTTCCATTATATGCTTTCATTACTTGTTACAGCAAGTGAGGTTTCTATGTAACCAAAAATCATTACAGCACAGGCAAGTTTCAATGTCTGAGCCTGCACAAAGCCAGTTTTCTGGAACATAAGTGTGAAACAAGCAAACACAAAACATTGTTTCTCATCTAAAGAAAATAATGTATTTTGAAATTAATTCAGAGTTCAATTAAAAATCTTTCATTTTTCTTTTATAATAAATAGCTCCTTATGACCAAGTAGATGGCAAGAATTAAATCTTCTGGGCTTCTTTTAAAAATCTATATCCAATTCTTAAAAATCTATATCCAATTCTAAATACATTAGACCACTAGAGCCTTGTCCTGGCTTAACCAGACAGAGGCAGAAGTCTCATCTGCTGAGCTATAAGAGCTTTTAACTTCCCCTCTTTGGGAGCTGGATGAAGCTGGATATATTTTCAAGGTTCCTAATACACCCCTTTGCAGCAGCTACCAAAACCCAAGCTGCACCCAGTGAAATTCACCCCTCTGCAAATACTGTGTGTTTCTGTGCTGTGAGAACTTTCAAAAGGCAGAGAGAAAAACACCTCTTTGCCTCTGGACAGACACATGTGAATGCTCCCACCTGCATCCCAAGGGCAAGGGATGTCACTCCAACCCAGCATGACTTGAAGGACTAAACACAAGCCCTTTGGGTCATTTTGTTCCACCGCCCCGTGCTGGGGAAGTGTGGACACGAGGAGGCTCAGGCTGCCCTTTCACTGCACAGGCCCAAAGGTCCTGTGGCCTCCTCACTCCTGCAGAGAGGAGAAGAAGCCACAATTTTGCTACAGAACCAAGAAAAGAGGTCATTCAGGGCAGGGGTGCACAGGCAGTGGTGCAGCTTTGCCCTCCTGGCTGAGTCACCCCCCAGTGCCAGCACCACAACTGACTCTCCTATCTGCACCTCTTGAGATCAAAGGAGTCATTTTGCTGCCATAATCTCCTCTGAATTCACTTAGGAGATGTCTCATACTATTCAGGGAAGTGCTCAATTGTGTTGCTCCCAGAAAGGGCACTTATTTTAAAAAAAAAAGCTTCATGCAGTCTAAATATATGGTTGCTCAAGTGTATGGCCAAGTACTGGAAGATAAATGGATTTACACTGGCAAGAGTTACAAACATTCATTCAAATAAAACATTCTGATTTATTCACTACAGACCAGTAGGCTGAAATGGACATATGAGTCAACTGGATAATTTTCTGAAAAGATAATTATTTTTTTTTACTTTCTCAAATAAATAGTGTATACCAATGACTAAAATGACTATTTAATGTGAAGAACACATGTCAGAAAATTCATTAGTATTCAGAAAGACAGAGGCATGCTGAAGGCATCCTTTTCTAAGAATTTTGAGAGTATTATGCATCTTAGAACAAAATATAAGATATAATTGACACCATCGAAACATACAGTTTCACTTAAACCTGTTAAAACTTCCTATGGCTCACTCCAACCACAAAATACAAATCTTAATTAATGTCTGGAGCCAGCCATTCACAGATTGGGACATTTAAATCATTAGTCATTTTAAAAATCTTGGTCCTGGTGAAGGTTGCGTGAATTTTCAGTTCATTTAGAGAAAGTCACAAGCACAGCTGAGGCAAGGACCAAATCCTGTCTTTGGATGTCAAAAGCAGGATGCAGCAGAGGGGGCAGTGAGCAGTGGGAACCCAAGGTGAGCTTTAGCAGATATACAAGATACAGTTTTTCATGCACAAATCAGTGTGTTTTCTAAATGGAGAATAATTGCATGCTCTGTTCTCCTTGCCCTCTATTCTGTTTGCTGGACTCAGGGGATCCACTCTGCCTGTTATGTCTCTGCGTGCTTAGAATCGCTGTCTCTAAGATAGAACATTATTTGGAAAAATAAAAACGAACAGCAAACTTTGGGTGAGATGCCACCATTCCTGCTTGCCAAGCCTCTCCTCAGGCAGCTGCACAACTGCCTGTGGCCTCAGCCTCTCCAGAGGAACCGATAACCTTCTGCTCTGCAAGGGAGCACAACAGCCCTGGCATTGGTTTGTCACTTGGGTATAAAAATAGACACGGCATTCTTCCCCCCACCCCTTTCCATTTCGATGCTTTAGCACATTCCCATTAATACAATCCTTGATTCACTAAAATCCACTCCTCTTCCCTTTGTTTTCCAACATGTGTGTAGCTGCTTTTATGATACTTATGCTCATCATTTCTCATACTTAGGAATAGTCATGAGATGCTTTCATGCCACAGTTTTTACCTTCCTTCCCACATCTACTGCTCATGGAAACTGTGTTAATTGCACTGATAATTTTGGAATTGATTTTTCCATTCTTTTAAAGTCACATATGGTGGGTTAACAAATCGTTTTCCAAAGGTTTTCTCACCAAAATTCTCAGGAGTACCAACTAATTATTAGCCCATCGCCTCCTAATTCAACAGCAGGTACTACAGCCATGTTTATCTGGGGAATAACACACAATCTTAGAAAGCAGTGGCAAAAGCCGACACTCAGCACTACAGCACTTGGATTTACATAAGAATAAGACTTTTCTGAAGTGCAGACAATTAACACCATTTTTGAAACTTGCTGTAGAATGGCACCAATTCTTTTAATCCCCAGAAGAACTCCCTAGCCTTACAAAGGATCAGCTGGTGACAGCATGTACGGAGACACTGCAGAGAAAGTTCTTTTCGCTGCAGGAACCCAGCCCGTGTATAATTCTGCAGGTAAGCAAGGTGACACTGCCTGGGATGTATGTGGTAAACCAGTGCCTGTCCTGAGTGAGGATGCAATGACATACATTAGAGATAGTAAGGCACGACTATGAGTTCAGCTCTCTCCTGGCTAAGACATCATGTGCAGTCCAGTCCTAATTACTGTATGGTTAGCAATTTATTAGGGAGTTTGGATATTATGTGAATTCTTGCCACATTTTGTATCATATCCCTATGCACATTGTTCCTTGAATAACGTGTTATTGTTTCTCTGTCTTTGCTTAGTTAAAATTTCTGTTTTGTCTGACTAAAAGAGAAGAAAAGAAAAACTACTTTGGCCACAAATTTCTGAGCAATTGATTTGCACAAGTTCCAAAACCGAGAGTTTCAAAGCCAATTTATTAGAAGATGGACAGACTGAATGAAATAGCCTAATATTTGTAATATGTAGATAAACACCATTTAAATCTGATTGACATCCTATGAATTCTGGGGTTTTTTGGTTGCTGTATTTTAATAACAGACATTAGGAGTATACCCCCATGAAAAAAATATTTTCTTCTCAGCACTCACCCTCATCTTTCAGAGTCAGTGGTTGAATTGGTCATTACATTTTGGATATGAAGGCAATTCTGGCTTTTACTACTGTGGCTGTGGACATTTTCTGAGGAAGAATTCACTGGCCACATTAAAAGGGCAAGTTGGTGAAAAATAAAGTAGAGCAGGACCGGATGAAGGAAGAGACAGAGACCCACTGATTGTGAGATCCCTCCTAGCTACTTAAATGACTGTACAGTCACAGAGAATTGTTCTGTTCAGGAGGCCAAACCTCCCCAGAAGGGTTCTGCAGTCTCTCCCCTCTACTACAGCTGCAAACTGCCATGTCAGTGTGAAGCACTGGGTCATTTCTGAGCTGATTTTTAGCTCCAGCAGCTATCACTGCATCAAGTTCTTATGCAGGAATAAGTTAAATGTCCTTTCTGCTGGAGATGCAGCACCTCCTTGGAAGAGGGACCTCTGTAAAAGATGCAAAGATACAGAGGGAAATGGTATACTTAATAAAAGTTTTGGATGTGTCGTTTTTGTTTACCAAAAAAAACTCAGACAGAAAAAAACCCCTGGATGCTTAATGGATTGTTCAAATGCTCATTAGCATCAATCAGATTTATTTGAACAGATAATTATCCCCATATTGTGCTTTCATCACTGGGATTGTTTATGTTAAACTGTCAAGCAGCGGTTTTCAAATTTTACTCCTTGATGTGCTGAAGTTCCTTTTACAGTTAGAAAAACAAAGAGGGATTTATTTTTTTCCCCCTCTTAGCTCCATTTTAACCCTATTTGAAGCCTCTCATGAGGCTTTTAAGTCTACAGGAGCACTGAGTCATTTTCATTTCTGATGTTGTGAAGATTTCAATGAATAGGTCTTCCCAGTGATAGTCAAGTGTCTCTGTTGTGCTCCGGCTGGTCCATTCCGTGCTGGAAGGCTCAATGTGTGTGTGTGTGTCACACAGGAGAGGAGCTGCAGCTTAAGAGTGGCAACTTCTCTGCTGCCACCAGTTGACTCGAGGCTGACAGTCCCTCAGTGTTCACTTTGGTGGTTGCCATCAGTATGTTTAGCAAATCAGCCTATTTGCAGTTACAAGTGATTAGAGCCCTATGTAAGACAGCAAATTGCTGTGTCTAATCAAAACAAGCCAACCCATGCCTTTAGGCTACTCTTAATGCATTTATCTGTTGCTAAAGAAAGTACTTTGGCAATACATGTGTCTTTTTAATTTTCTCTGGCTGTCAGTCACCTTTATATTCTACATACTGCTCATTCACAGTAAAAGTCAATCTTGCCGCCCATATAAATATGTGTTTTCCTTAATGGTGAATGACTGACATAGCAATGTTTGACATTTGATGTTTAACTCCATAAGTTCTTAAAAATTGACTAATTTTTTCTGGTTTTAATTGCTTTCCCACTCTTTTACCTCCCACAGCAAAGAGCAGAAATCCTTTATGGGCATCTCCCAGTGTGGGAGGACACATGACATATGAAGAATGGAGACAACCCTTCAGAAAGTGGACTTACGAGGATGACGGCGATGCAAACCTCCTGGCTTCAGCAAACCCACCAGGCTGGAGACTTTGGCAGTTCAAGTTTGAAGTTCTGTGTTTTTGCGTATTTACTGTTACGGTTTTGATTCCAAA
>JAWWEW010000036.1:12811869-12892522 GCA_035583185.1 Anabacerthia variegaticeps
TCCAATCAGGGCGCAGTTCTAGAACCTTCCCTCAGAGCCCCTATATAAACCCTCAGGGGCGGCGTCCGCCATTTCGGTGTGGGCTGTGCAGGGTCGGCACTGCCGGTCAACAACTGTCACCCCAGGAAGACGTGCCAGTATTCCAACAGAGAGCCACTGCAATACAAAACCGCCCCAACCTCTTAATGATGCCTAGAAAGGTAAATAATCCTAAGTAAAGCCAACATTTCCTAGTTTGCCGCTTCTCTAACTTTGGCTATGCGTACTCCTACAGAGTTTGTTAACATGGAGAGCTATGGCTAATTGGCAAATAGTACTTTTGGTCTATAACTCCTAGTTGATAAGGAGTAGAGAACTGTATCCACTTACAATGCTTTCACACAAGTCAGTCTATGAATTTAATAGCAAACAGGAAAAAAAGGTATTGACCAACCTTTGTCCATCAAGCAAGGAAGAAGGACAAGCTGTGTATTCCCTGTCTTTTATCCTCATAAACCCCCTATTAAGCATTTTTCAGTATAAATCTTCAGTCTTGGGCTTAACGTCCCTCTGGTCTTGCACAGCTGTCCTGGTGACTCTTGACATCCCTGCAGCTGTCCAGCATCCAGGCCTTCACATCCTCTCTCGTTTGCTACACAAATAGGTACCTCACCTTAATGAAAAAGGCTTTTTATTTTATCAAACCCTGTTGAGGAAACATGCAACACCACTCTAGCATTTTGTAAAGGGGCATATGGAGATTGGCGTTTTATCATTTTGTATCCTCACCAAGAAATCTTCAGAGCCCTGAGAGATGGCAGTGGCTGCTGGCCCCAGTGCAATTAGAATTGGCAACAGGCATCAGAAGGGGTCGTAGCCACACAAAAAGGCTGGCCTGTTGCATGGGGCTGTAACTTCAGCTCTGCTCAGAGATCAACCACAGGAAGTTGTTATCCTAAAGGGAAATAAATCAGGTGGTTTAACTCTATGGAGGAGAGTAACTTGCTTTATTAAGTGTTGTTTTTGAGACTGCACAGGCACCACTTGAAAAATGAAGTGAGGATGGCGCCTGTGTTTTGCATTATAATTCAATTTAGCAATACCACACACACACACAAAGCTTTATTGCTAATGGATGCACCAAGCAGACCTGACTGCTCTACATCAACAGCAAAACAAAGAACTCCACATCAGCAGTAGGCTATCATTAGCAGTAATGTTATTCCAAAGCGTGGGGTATCTGTCAGGCAAATGTAACTGCATCTGACATCCACCATAGTTCTATTTGCCTGGCTGAGATGATACGTTTCAAATTGAGGAACATCTGTTTCAGACATGTGATGAATCATCTTCAACTATATTTCCTATTTCCTGCTATCCTGTGAGATCAGACAGTGGAAAGAAGTTACATAACACTATGATTGCGTTGTTTTTCAGTACTACTGAAATTTTAGTGGTTTGGTTTTTTGTGTTTTTTTTTTTTTTCTCTGATCCATGGCTCATTTCATGGTTTAAAAATAAAAAAAGTTCCCAGAGAGAGGATATTCCAATTCTCTTCTAGAATAGGAAGAAGCTGAAATAAAAACTTATGCAATGGATATTCTTCCTTTCCTATTGACGGTAATTAGGTTGAAATAGCTCACCTACCCCAGGATAACAGTTCTAGACAGGTACAGTGTGATACTTCTGCCAATGTCCTCTTCAGCTGATAAATTGTCTCACTGAATGTACTAGAATTGTAGCTGCTTGCAGGGGTGTCAGAGAATAAGCAAGTACCAAGATAAAGTGTAAGTTTATATAACATACACAAAAACACCATGACAACTTTGGTCATAGAGGAGTTTGGCAATGTAAAATAAGACCCTTTGATTGAAATGTAAAATTTCACACATCAAAGAAAGGAATTAATATTCAGGTAAAGGGACCTGACAACATATCAGCACAGCACATGTAGAAAATTTAATGTAGCAGTAGTGTGCATGTCTTCTGCATTTAAAATGAAAATCAAGAGCTATTGAGAAGAATAGGGATGTTTTCAATGTGCTGGATGGTGAGTCGCAATATGAACACCTTCACACATGAGGAAGCACCATTTTCAACACTCTGAAGAGGATCCCTGTGTGTTTAACTTGTCCTCTTGCTGCTATAAAAATACTTGTTTCTCAGTGGATGGTATTCATTACAGCCCAGTGATGTGCAGAAGCACACCAGATCTTGTGCGCAGCCACAAGGGGCTCAAATGCTTTGCATGTTCACTTTAAAAGCATGGTTTATTCAATGTCTCCACAACCCTAAAACAATACAAGCATTTAGACTACTTGCTCAACTAGTAGAAGACAACCAGTTCTGCAGCTTTTGGACACTTTGGTTTTTGGACATATTACATTGTTCTGAATCATACCAAGTGATCCAGAGCCAGGTGATTCTGGCTAAGCGGAAAGGTCTCTTCAGAGCTTCAGATCCAAACCTGTGTCCCAGCTTCCCTTCAATTCATTGGAATTTGAAGTCAGGAATTTAATTTGGGCTCCTAGGCCATCACTCCAGTTATGTAGAGTTCTGTCCCTGGTTAGTACAAATATTGTTGCCTGTGTGTTCAGCTTCCAAAACTGAACACAACACATCTGACCATGAGCATTTCTCCAAAAGCAAACTGCCTTATCAGCAGGGCATCAAAAGCAGCAAGAGCATCTCCACCAGCACCATCTGGTGTCTCTCGGTGGTTTTATCGTTATGGTAAGTGTTGCAGATAAAGAAGTTAGCACACAGACATTAACACCATATGAAACAGTCCTGTCTGTCATTTCCACTCCTCTGTCCCAGCTCCCACAATGAATAAATGATGCCATTTGCCTCTTTCCCTGTGATCTCACAGTTGTTCACATCCAATGAGTTTAGGGTTTGCTTTGCTTTGGAAAGGAGGCTGATTTATACCTTTTTGTCTGCAATCAAACTTGGGCTGCATGAGAAAAATCCGTAAACTGCAACTGCCTGTGCAAATCAGTCTTACTAAATTAAGCAGGTTTTTGATCAGCCTGTCCCAGGTACACCTGGAAAACTTGCCTGTCACCCACTCTGATGCTGGGCTATTTCCCAGAGGTACATCTGCAGCCCTTGAATTCTCAGAGGATAAAGAAATATTTTCCTCAGAGGGTGCACATCTGAAATGCAGCAGATCTTAGTGAACTGGACATTAGACAACACTAAGGAAATAATTCTTCGGTTCCCAGGCAGACAATGACCTTGGAAGAGTTCAGTCCTTTACCTCTCTACTTGCTATAGGATTCTGCTTTATTAAGTGGTGTAGTATCACATCTAATGGGGCCCAACCTTCACATATATATGGACAACAGCTTTATTTCTTTCTAAATGAGTGTCTCCTGTGACTGAACTCTCAGGGAATGCTATTCTTGAAATTAATCTTGAATGCTCTAATTAGAGTGGTAGCGGTTACAGAATTCTCTAATGGCTACTTTGAAGAAACAATTACTGTCTTTATTATGATAACCCTCCAGATGAGATACTACAGTTGACAAAAGATTATTAAACAAGTTATTATTCAGTCACTGATTCACTCAGTAGCTTGTGCATGTAGTGATGAAGGCCAACATGCCAGCACTTACGTGTTGTAATACAGAACTCAACTTTTTAATGCTTTTTGGACAGTAGAATATTGCAATAGATTGCTTTGGGTTTTTTTTAGTAAATCAGTGACAATTCAACTATAATTAGATCCTCATAAGAATGTATAAGGTGTGATTAGCATACAGAATTGTAAACATTTTATTTCATTTATCTCATAAATGAGCATAGAAGGTCAGAAACAAAGACAGTAGGCATTATTTCCAACAGTAAAGAATTGAGTTAATCCAATTTGTGTCTCTTTATAGCTAAAGCCATCAGTCAATCAGAAATGTGACTGTAGGATAAACAATGTCAAGTCCATGATAAAGTCTGAAAGTGACAATCAGAAGGAAAAATTAAATCCTGGCTTATCCCACTGAAAGCAGTGCTATTTGGGCTAAAAAAAACACATTATTTCTACAACCTTTGGGTTGTATCTACTTGTAAAATACCTTGGCAAGAAAGGCATTGCAGGAATGTAAAGATATTATCATGAGACTACCTATAACTACTTTGCTCAATTCTTCTCTCTAGGGGTAACTGTTTGAATAAGTGAGTAGTCATTGAAATTTTGAATTAGTTTTGTGTATTATGACTTCACTGGATAGTTCATTTTCCCCTGCTATGGATAACACAAAGACTCTTTCTAAAAAGACAGTTCCCCAAGTTTTCTAATCAGATTCTTATACCCTGGTGACTCTGCAGAGCATTTTCTAATAGAATTGAGGCACGGGCTTCAGAGCTAAAATAGAACAGGCTATTAAAAATGTTATCTCTACGGAAGCCTCTAATAACAACACTAAAACAATTGCATGAGAGAGAAGAACCTACTTGGAAAAAAGATGGATTAAGTCAGAGTCCCTGCCACTCACGAAAAGCTCCCAGTGTGAGAGAGTGATCTGTAGAAAGAAAGTCTTGTATCAAGGAAAACAGCTGCATCTATAATGGCATTATTCAGTATATTCGACAACAGCTTTAAAAAAAATCATCCAATAATGACTAAATCACTGATGATTGTTTGATCTGATCTCAGATTGGCTGTATAATTATAGTAGTCATACTTGGGATTCTCTAAATAGGTTATATATGAGCAAAGCCTAAAAGTGTGCAAGTAATAACATAAGAAGTCTAGAAAGTAATTTTCTGCATTTTGATGTCCTTCAGTGCTCTTTTCTTTCACTTGAGCCATGTGCTGTGTTGGCAAGTCTCCATCCAAGTGCTGGATGGTACCAGCAGACTGTACTGGAGTCTCGGAAAGAGAAGCAGCTGCATATTTCATCTGCTATTGTCAGGGCATTCTTGCACTTCAGCACCATAAGGCTGCAGTTTAGTATGGGCTGCTGTCAGTGCTAAACTGGAAAGAGCTCTGTCCATCCCCTGTAAGGTATTTTGGTAGCACAAACTGAGGGGGTTTACTGCACTGGATTCTTCAAAATGCCACAGTTCATCTCTGTAGATTCACAAAATAAACAGCTCTCCAGAGAGATTTCTTTCTCTTCAAATAGCACTATTTGCCTCTTTCTTGTTGACGGTATTTGTGAAATAACAAAGCTCTGCCGAAATGGCCCACTGAATACTCATGTCCTTGTTGTATTCACTGATCTTCCCACTGTCACCATCTAGTGTTTGGGGAGATGCTCACAACAATCTTTTACCTTCACCTATGTCTTAGTTACCTTAAAATATGCAGTGAACGTGAGAGAAAAATCCCCATGAAAAACATTAAGCATCTTGGAGAAATAAGGTGCATGTGCCCAACAATCCACATCCCAACATCAGTGCTGGGCTATCACCAGCCCTTACTGCAGAACAGTTTTCATTCACAGAGGATCTGCTTAGAAATTCATAGCCTATTTTGGTCCATTACTATTAGAAAGCCTCAGCACGGTTATTGAATGCTGTCCCTTCTCAAGGTTATGTGCTTACAGTGGTGTCAAGCCCAGGGTACTTGGTTTCCTAAGCAGCAATTTGGCAATTTGCCCTTGTGTAGCTGGGTAACAGTTCCCGGGTAACCATCAGGATTACTTCAATATGTTCAGCTGGGGCTTAGTTACTGAAGGAGTTCTGCTAAAAGGCTAATTAAAAAGTTCCAAACCACACTTACTTGAGAGCAAAATATTGTTTGTTCACTAATTCAAAGAAATAAAGATTGCAGGCCCAGGTGTTAATGCAAAAAATAATGGTTTTCTTTTATATGCATGTTCCCAATCTAAACTTCCACGCTGTACAATTTACATAAATCCAGATTAGTCTCTCTCAGGAGGAATGGCTCCACTGCTTGCAGCACATTCTTTCTGTCTGTGAGCCTTCCCAGCCTGTCAGCTCCGTAATTGACACATTCTGGGAAGCCTCTCTTGGCTCACTCAAAGCTCCCTCCCTTTTCTAGTTCTTTGAGGTTTTAGGCTTCTTTGATCCCCCACTTAGCCTTGGGAAGAGTACCCATTCTAGCCGGGACAGAGCCAGCTCATTAGCTTTTCTCCAGGTGATGACCCAGCCAGTATCATCTGAGCTACTTTGAAGCCACCTATCTGAAGTTATTCTTATCTGTGCCATTGTTTTACATTTCCTCTTTCCTCCTTTAACAACCTCTGGACAGTCTGCTTTGATTTAACTCTCTCCCTGCTGGCAGGAAGCAATACTGAACAGGGAAACATTTATAATAGGAATGAGTAATATATTCCTCAGGAGAAAAACCTGTTTTCCTTTTTTCCAACACCTGTTTCTACTTTCCCCTGTTACAATGAAATCTAAGATGGAGTGCTTAAGGATTTCCACTAGGTCTGATCTAACACATGTGTGTGCAGAGGAACGGGAAGACCACAGTAAGATCTTTTGTTTTCTTTCTTTCTGCATATATATATGTATATATATATATGCATGGCCAGATTCTGTGGTCCTTCTTGAAATACTGTAAGATTCTCATCAAGCCATAATCATATATAAATCATGAGTTAGCAAATTTCTTCAAGCTAACTTACCAGTTCTGTTAAATCAGGATGAGGAATTCCACTGAATCCTTTTCTTGGATTCAGTTGTGAAACTGTGTGCAGCCCTTTCTGAGGCAACCTTGTCACGCTGGAAAACCAAGCAGGTCATCTAAACAGCCACAGAGGGAAATATGTCCAGCAGAATGTCCCTCTTACAGAGAGAGCTTCAGAGCTAAAACACTAACGTATTTTACTGTCTAAGGAAAGGGAAATCATCAGGATTTTAACCAGAGAACTACCTCGATTGTATAGAACACTCTTAACCCATCCCAGGCCTCCAAAACAGAATAACTACTCTGCAAGTTTGCTTTCTTCTCCAAAATAGCTTTTTCAGGCTTGCTGGCATTCTCCCTATACCTACCTGATAACTCTTCTCAGCTGGGCTTCCATCTAATGTAGTGTCTTTGTTCTGAGGTTGGATCACAAACCCATGAGGGATTAGCAAATCACAGGGGTAAACTTTCTTACAGTATGTAGCCAAAATGTCTGCAAAATACTTCGGCAGTATTCTTCACTTCTTTGGGGACAAATGTGAACTTTGTTTACAAGACTAATTTCTCTTTTCAGGTAATATCTACAGATAACTTTACATTAATGGTACACAAACACGTTCCTGGGTCCAGCAGCTGATATAAACCAACATTTTTTCAGATTTCTGGATGACTGGAAAGCAAGAGGGCTAGAATAGCTTAAATGTGACATTCAGTTATTTTGCTTGATACACCACAAGAATAAACTTAACTGTTGTCATGGTGGTAGTTATATAAGGCCCTGCAGAAAAGAAAATAGAACACGAGCTATACAAGTATTTCTAAAGTGCAAACATTTAAATAGCAGCTTCTGTTTAGTTTGTAGTTTTTTCTCACCTCCTCACTTCAGTTACAGTTCTCCCACATTTAATTAGCTCCTTCCAACTGGAGACCATATCACATCATACTTAATGCATGGTCTGTATCAGATGTTCTACCTCCAGCAAATATATACTTGTTTTAATTATGGATAACACTGTTGCGGTAATAGAAGAATGCAGAGTCCCTGGGAAACAGGTTTTCATAATTCAAATGCAATTTTAAACACAAGGCTAGAAATAAACAGTATCCAAACCCCTAGTTTTAAGCGAATAAAAGGCTTCAGTGAAATGCCAATGGGAATGAATTAATATTTGCAACTCACAACCATCATCTCCGATGTTTTCTCCAATGTGTTAATGGCTCAGGCAATTTAATTTACATACAAAAGTACAAAGTGGAAAGCAGTTTCCTTCAAGCACCTGTGGTACTCTTTCTGGATATACTTGGGTGTATTGCAAGTGCTTCAAATGAAGATATATGAGGAATGTACTAGTAAGAGTTCATTAAGTTCCTTTACTAAATACTCAACAATTGTGTTTAACTTGAAGGTTTTCATGTTCAAAGAGATCTGACTTTCATCTTCTAAGTCTCTAAAGAAGACTGCGAGAGAAAAGGTTCAAATAATGTACCTTTCCTTTTTTTTTAACTTGAAGGACAGTAAAAATCCTTCCAGACAAAGCTTCTTTCCCTTCTTCCTTTCTTCTACAGAAAGAATATGCATATTTTATCCCACTTTCTTCTTAAACTCTTTCACACCTACCAGGAGTTGTCTGTACTCCATCAACATGAGGTCTACTGACTAAAAAATACTGACTATATCTAACTGATTTCCATTACAAAAAAAAACCCCTGAATCAAATAAACACTAATTTGGGAACTGTTGATACCCAAGCAGTTCACACTCAAATTGTTTTTCCAGGGTTCTGCACATGAACTCATTTTGTGGAAAAGCCAGAGGTACTTACATCCTTTACCTGTGTCAACTGTTCTACACAAGGGAAGAACCTGAATGTTTGAGAGACTCCTTGAGGAAGCCCCCGGTGGACAACACTGACTGGCCAAGACCGTGCAACAAAGTGATACTGATCACCCATAACCCAGTGTTGATTAAGGGTGAGTAATTACACCCTTAACAATCATAGCAGATGTTGCTGCTGGATTTAACTGAGTCCCCACTGACACACAGATGAACATCTTGAAAATGGCTTACTCAACTCTTCATCAGCCTTTTTGGTTTTTTATTAGAATGACATTGTCACAGTAAATAAGAAAACCCAGCACTCCGTGAATTCTCTAAAGTGTAACTCCAGCAGTTGCATCATTACCATGACACCTCACACACCATTTGTTTGAAAAGTAGAAACAGAAAAAAACATAGGAATAGAGTGAGTTTTTTAAATTGACCTGTTGCTTAGAATTCTATCAAAAGACATTTTGAAACAAGATGAGCCCGTACTTTTTGCTTGATCTTTTAATATATTCATATTTGCAAGTAGATAAATTAATTTCAAGATAAACTAATTGAGAAAAGGTTTAACTCTCATGTCAAGTGTCTGAAGATTTTAGGAGCTACGGGTCTATTAATAAATACCAAGGACATTTTTTGCAGCTTTGTTAAATGCTTCCATTAGCTGAAAGTGCATTATTTTGTAGTCAGAAGGGTGTTACCTTTTAGTTGTGTGGGAACAATAATAAATCCATCCTCTTCTAACAGGGTTTATCAGGTAATGATGGTACTTTAATAAATAACAATGAGGTCTTTATTCAACAGTACATAAAACATAACTAGAATTTTGTTTAATGACTCATAACAGTAATTCCTTATTTTGCTGCCTTTTTTTTTTTTTGTTGGCAATTCCCTGACCTATTGTCCCTCATATCCATAAGATACTTATGTGTAATCCTTAAGAAGTGAGATTTATCATCATGTCTTTGAAGTACAAAGGATCACAAGCCTCTTTCCTGATGGCTAAGATATATTTTTCAAGCCAGTGCACAGTTTTTAAGTGTTTCTTTTCTTGTTCACATACCACCAATGTCATTACTCTGCACCCAATAATTTACCAGTGCTCCCCATCTGTGGACAGCTGTAGGATTGGAACACAAGGCAAGGGAATCTTTAAGCTGGTACTTTCAGTGATCTGCCTGAGCTATTGGCTTGTGAGGTCTCAGTATGCTGTGAACTAAATAACTGTGCTCTGTCTGATATCTCAGACATGATCCATGTCTCTGGCAATTACTACCTTTTTAAAAAAGAAATTTCTGTTTTAGAAAATTAAATGTCTTTTCTAGACTGAGTGGAAACTTCATGTATTAGCAATATTGCAATATTTCTAAAGCATTTCTGAGTGCATAATCACCTGCAGAAAGCCTTCCAGAGACAATGCATAGGTCAGCAAGACTTTCTGTCTACATGCAATTATCTGGGAATATCAGTTTTCCAGGCAACTGATTCAAGGTTCAGGTAGTACCATGAAAAAAACTTTTTATTTGACTGTGATGAACTTTGGGCAAGTACTGCTGACCTAGGAAGAGTGTCCACATCAGAAAAATCACACTCAGGAACTGACAGTAAAGGTACCAGGCTTAAAAAGCAAGAACTGAAGGAAGAGTGTATTTGTTTGCTTCATCAGGAAGAGATCCTTCCAGTTCTAGAGGAGCTGACATGTTGATTAAAGCACATAGGAATACTCTAGAGATTGTGAGAGGAATCCAATCCAAACCTACTGCTGCTCTTGCTAGTGGAAGATACAAGGGGAGAAATTAGGAAGATGGGCATCTAGAGTGATGTTTTGGAAATCACTCTTCTTATGTTCTCTGATTGCTGAATTCTTCTGGCCTCTCTGCAGCTGTAGTTTGGTATAAAAGCAGCTAAGCTGCAGTGTTACCAGCAGAGATTTAACAAATAATAGCCTGGAATCTATTTATTTCCATCTGCAAATGTATACATCTTGCTATTCAAATTTGCATAATGAAAAGTATATTAGAATCCAGATGCTCACTGACTTAGATATGTGTTCACTCTATTGGAGGATGAATTTCGATGCCTCAGTTACAGACCTGATCTGCTGTGCTTGAAAGTCAATGAAAAGTCTTCCATCCCCTAAGTGAATTCTGTTCCAACATTTCAGTGTTTTTCAGTTCTTGTCAAACAAAATTTCACATTTCATTATTTGAAGACTTTTCTTCAGCAATCACTGCTGAAGATCTGAGCAAACAATCTGTGATCCAGCAGTGATGAGAACAGCATGCAAGAAGGCATTTCCAGTCCAAAACTAGTAAACAACCATGATCTCACATCCCCCAAGAACAACACAACATATTTTCACACCTCCATTCATCTTAGGTCCAAGGAGGCAGACCAGGTCATTGGCTTTTTGCACTTAGAAACAGGGCCAGGTTTCCAATCAGTTCTATCTGACACACTGGGCAGTCTTGTAGAAGGTACTTTACTTCCTGCTTCTCCTTTACTTTTTACAGGTTTTAATTAGGCAGTATTCTCAACTTGCCAACTGCCAGCTGAAGTGGAACCTCAGTCTTGGTCAGGACCATTAATCACAGTGTAAGAAAGACATGTCAGTAAAATTTAATAATATTTCCACCATACTTGCTCACACAGTATAGATATTAACCTATTAGTAATCTCATTTTTTTAGATCTCAAACCTCCATCCTTAAGAGTGGAAATGTATCAGTATAAAGAGTTCAAATAATTTCTTAATGCAATGATGAAATTGTTTTTGGCCTTTTCCTCCATAGCCAAAGACTATAATGATTCACTCAATTTTTAATGAAATCTAACACTTATCACATCAAAAAGGTAGTTAATATTACAATGGAAGCTTCATTTTTACTTATTCTCATTGTAGCAGAACACCAGCAGCAGTATTTTCAGTCTGTTTGACATACTCCAGGGGCAAGAGCTCTTTGGATTTGTTCTTGCTTTTTCTTTCTTCTTTGTAGAGATACAAACTCTATCAGGATGCAAGATCATGTCAGTATTTACTAATGTCACACAATCATACTCCAGGTTATGCTTCAGACATTTGGCACTTCTGCCCTTCTTTAACCCTTTTTTGAGCCCTTTATCTTCTAATTTGTTAAAGCAAATTTTACCCCAGAGATTACAGCAAGTGTTCACATGACCACAAAAGCTCAATGTGGCTGAACAAAAATGGTCCTTGCACATAATTTGGGTGTTATGAGGATCATAACATGGAAACAACTCCTGAAACTGCAGATTTGGACCATTTTGTTCACTTTGTATTTTTCCAGTTAATACATGAAAGAAGATTTTGTTAAATAAAAGATTTTCATAAAATTCCAGTCTCGGGATACAAGTCAGAAGTTGTTTCAGATACAACATTTGACAAATAAGTTCATACGCTTGCACAGCCTTTTGTAAAAAGATTTTGGTAGCTGTTCCAGCCTATGTTTAATTTGTCACTGTGTTATCCCCAAACCCCTCTTCTTTTTGTATCTTTTTACTAGTAAGATAAAACAATACCACATTCTGATTTTGTAACACACAGTATATTCTGCTGGGTGTAAAAGATTACATGAATTATTAGAGAAGCTGTTCCTCGTTTGAATTCCCTCAGCCAGAAAATACTGTTTGTTCAACAAAGTAATGAATTTTAGTACAATAAAACAGCATTTGCCCATCATTCTGCTAATGGCTGTTGCTTCCCACATGACAGAAAACAACCGCATATGGAAAATACAAGCAAGCCTCAAAGTGCTTAAAGCAACCATCTCAGCATCAGGAATTGAGTGGTGCTTTTGAAAAGCCCATCCTTTCCGTGGAGCTGTACGACAGGGCCCTCTGCCGAGCGAGTCCGGGTAGCAATGGCATAAACGCAGCCGGGCAGGAAAACCATCCTCGCGGTGGAGCTGCCTAATTGACGGGCTAGGTTTTCACTGGCGCTTAAAGACCTTCCTCGGAGCAAGAGGCGAGTGGGCTTTATTTACCACTCACTCTGCGCTCCTAACAAGGTCAGACAGATCGCCTAACCTTGTCAGGTGGCAAAGCCATCTGGCTCGATCCCGGGCTGATCTGATTTCTGTTTCATAAACTAAACTCCCCAGTCCCTTGAAAGAGAGACAATGGGCTTTTCAATGGCCTGAGCTCTTTCACCCTTTGTTGCTCTGTTTAAATAATATATGTCTCTTTGGTCTTTTGGCAAGAATGCTTGACCTTGTAAATGTGACCATTCACAGTGCTCTGTAGCGCTGGAATGTGCTTTCATAATACTCGAAGGCTTCTTTATATTATCTAAGGCAAATGTTTGTTTATGAAAGTTGAAGTAAAACATTCACATGATCAAAAGAGAAATGAACAGGCACCTGGAATGCACAGTAAAAAGATCCCTCCAAAGAGGAAACTTCTCTTGTTTCAGCTACTGTTTTGTGTCCAATTAGGAGAGATGAAAACATTTCTCTCACTTAACTTTGAAATTAGAAAAAGAAAGGGAACCATAAAAAAAATTAAATCACAATTAATATCCTAACTGATTTGCTCTCCTGTATTTGTGAACTGCTGATATGCTGCTGCCAACAGTTATATTATTCCATTATAAGAGTAGCAGAAAGGACTCTGGTGACCTTTCCCTGTGCCCTGGGGTACAGTTCCACAGTGCTGCTGAGGCAGCCTCACAGCCTGCTGTACCTGAAAGGGACAGACCTGCTCCTTCTTCTCTTTTTCTCTGCTTCTGCCTTCTCATCTGCTCACAGCTGTCTCCCTTGCACTGGCTATGGTGCTGTTTTGGAATCCTCACTGAACTGGTTTAATATGTCAGGCAAGCAGAAAATTATTTGCTTTTTCTTTATCAGCTTTTTTTTTCCTGCTGCTCATGTGAGCTGAAGTATTTTAGTGGAGGGCCACTGAACACCAGCCTCAGTGGAAGGGAACAAGGAGGAACATTCAGTGAGGAGGTAAAGAAAAGCAGTGGAGCTGGTACAAAAATATGGTGGGAAGCAAAGATGTGGGATGTAAGTCTTGCTGTTCTGCAAGATGTGAGGAGAAGAGACAGTGACTGCTGCAACTGCAAGGAGGAGTCAACCCTTCTGCTCCCTTTCCCACCACTCAGCCAGCCTGAGCTTTCCTCCTGCTGCAGCCACAGCCAGACAGCACCCCCAGAGCAGGTGGTAGGGCTGGGGTCTTTGCTGCACCCCCAGAGCAGGTGGCAGGGCTGGGGTCTTTGCTGCACCCCCAGCAACCGGCAACCTGTTGCTGAAGACAGTTCCCTGTCTAGTGTAAATCTGTGGTTTTCCTTTGCCACTTTAAAGTCTTGCTCTGTGTGGTCCCTGAGTCAATGCACCAAAATTCTTCCTCTCTCTTTCCACTCCTCCAGCCTATTTTTCCCCAGTTAGAGCCAATTAAAAGTGTGACCTAGAAGAAAGTCCTTAATGACTGTTGAGCCTGCATAGTTTCTCACTTTGAATTGCCATTAGGCTTGTTAATAAGGCACTGTAGGTAATATTAACCTCAGTTGGAATTTCTTAAAGAGTATAGGCACTTTTCACTACCATCACTTAAGCCAAATAAAACTTCCTTTCTCTCATATGGCTGTTATATGGGATTAGTGTTATTTATATTAAGCAGCTATCTAAATGTTCAGACTGATAGCTCATGCAGGGGATTGTTTTTTTCTCTCTTCTGTTAATATCAAATACATTCATTTGTTCAATTAAATAGAGTTCTGATATTCCTAGCACTTCAGATTTAATCTGCATTAAATAAAACCCTTCATAACATGACTGAAGTGTGGTCTTGGAACAACACATGCAGAATTTTGAAATTACTCTCTCTAGTGTTGACAATTGCTAAGGCTGAGAAATGAAGCTGGAAGAACATTAAAGGTGATCATGCTCTTCTACTCTTCCTTCATCTGAAATTCAGAACTAGCCCTAACTGCTATAGTCCCTACAAGCTTCATGACAGAATTTCTGCAGAACCTGAGAGGATAAGGAAAAACAACTTCCTGTGATTTAGAGAACTGTTTCACAGAGAAACTTAAGTTAAATTTCTTTTAATTTGGTACCCAAATGTACCTGAGATGCTGAAATGTCACTACAGGGTCGATCTATTTCTCTTTGGGCATCTTTGAGTTCCTTTTCTACCAACTCCTGCTGGCAAAGATGTTCAAAACAGCAGTGAGCACTGACAGCACAGTTCTGTGGAGAGCTTTCTGCCTGGGTCTGCTCAGTCTAAATAAGACACAGCACTTCAGGAAACTGAGCTGCTTTGTGTAACCACAACGTCTGATGTATCTGCTGCTAAGGAGGGAAGCACAGGCAGACTTACACACCCCCTCAGGAGTTCCTGTGCATCTCAAGGGGTGCTCTAAGTGTACATCATCACTCTAGGGGTGTCAGAGGCTGCCAGACTGTGGTCTCCAGACCACAAATGTTTAATGGGAACATCATAAATAGTCCGTGGCTCATCTGTAGAGTCATATTGACTTTCATTTTTAATCAAAATTCTTCTCCAAAGCTTCTTGCCTTAAGTTTGTCCCTCACTTTAACATCCTCCCCTCAATGGCAGTGATATCTATGGGATTGGTGACACTTGGAAATCAAAATACATCCATGTTTCTTCTATTTCTGCCCTGATGTTCTCGTAAATTAGTCTGGAGGTGTATTTATTGAGAGCTCAGCATGGACAGTTGTCACTCTTTTCTTTTTCTTCTTCTCCTCCTCATAATGTAACTTGGTCATTTTCAGGTTCATGTAAATAATGATATAGAGTAGTGTAGATTGAAAGAAACTCTGGGGACCGTCCAACACAAGTCCTGGGACATTAAGAGTCATATCTCAGGCAGTTTCAGCATTTCTGCAGACAGGTGGAATGAATGCCCTGGTAGAACAACTTTCTAGTGTGTTTCAGGCCTACTAATTAATTAGTGTATAACAAAATAGCTGAGCAGTGGACACTGTACAGTGAATGGAATTTTCAAATTTTTTATTCTCTGGAGACATTCATAATGTATGGCTTAATTCTACAATTGCTTCATTTTATGATATGATTATGGCACTTGGAGGAAGTTTTTGAAAGTAAATAGGCAAATCAAAGCATCAAAGAAAGTCTTTGGGACCTTCAGAAGAGCAAAGAGGCTGCAACAAAACAGCTTCTGCAGCACAGGCATATGTTTTCCAAAACCTGTTTAGATGGCCTAAACTGGTTTTTCAGTACTTCCCCAGTTCTGTTTGTTTGTGATTTGTGGGGGTTTTTGGTTTTGTTTTGTTTTGGTTTGGTTTTTGTTTTTTTGTTTTTTTTATCTGCCCAAACACAGGCAAGAGTCAGCATTCTTTTTACTAAAAAGACAGCTGTATCTAAAGTGCCATTAAAAATGTTTGTTGCAAATTTCTTTCATTCGGTTGGGAAAAAAAATAAAAACAGAAGTAACATCTAAGTTCCTGCTCCCTGCTAGATTACTATGAATTTTTAACTAGGACTATTTAATTGCATCTTCACCAATTTACAACAGTTATTGGCCACAGCAATCAAACAGCTCCTAAAGCAATTTGAAGTATTATACTCTTGTAAGACCGTATTTGTTTTGCAACGTTTTCTTTATAAACTAATATGCATTAGTTTGAAACATTATCCCCATCAGCCTTGGGGACTGTTGAAAAGCAGTAGTTATATGAAAGACTGAATTTCAGCATTTCAGGTCCTATTATGCTGGGTAATTAAATGAGAACCTCCGCTAATTGCGCTGCATCAAAGCCTGACAATGCCTAGGAAGAAGAGGCGCGTTCCATTCATTAAGCAAGGATAATATGCTTGTTATGACCGAATGATCCATCCCGACCGGGGCGCGGGGCGGGCGCCGCTCGTGGGAACGGGACGCGGCGCTTCCAGAGCGAGCACCACGCGCTGCTCGGCACCAGGGGGTGCTGCGGGCACTGCCAACCCATCCCGGGAGCATCCCGTCATCCCAGCCCTCGGGATACAGCGCAAATACGCCCTCCAAGAGGCGGCTCCCCGCTGCTCGCCGGCGGCTCCCCCTCGGTCACGGCTGTCCCAGCGTACAGCATTAATATGGCCATCCCAGGCGCGCTCACAGCACACCGGGGATGCTGAAACGCAACTTCAGGGACCAGTAATTGTTACCACGTGTTCAAAGCGAGGGTCTCACTCCAGCCCAGCGTCAAGGGGTTCGCCCGGATTAGCAATTTATCCACTTTGAAGTAGGGATCCTTTTTCAGGATGCAGCCTGCAACAGATGTGGCTTGAGTGTTTCAGAGCTTTACGGGCAATTCCAAATGCGCCATAGGAAAGTGTCAAACACCTTTGCAATATATATTTGACAGAATTTTTGTGTAAGTTAGTAAGTACATATGAAGACAATTAGTTGTCTTAAAACTGAAAACAGGACACTAAGTCATGTTGCAGAAAACATCCTACAGTGCTTCATACTGAAATCCCATCTTGGGGACGTGGTGTGACTCTTGGGGATGGTCCCCCCTTGTGGGTCCTTTCCAAGTCAGCATATTCTGTGATTTATTTTACTTTATGCAAATAAATATAAAAGAAGGAGTAAGAGAAATCAGAAATACTGGTGCATGAATTGTTCCAAGGGTTATTCATGTAAGTAAGTGCTAGAAAATATACACATGAAAAGAGCTATGTAAGGCACAGACATTACTGGTTTATAGACTTCTATTGCAATAGAATCTACAGCTCATAATTAGTCCAGCATGGTCCTTCCCAAGAGTATGCAGTCTATGTGGTCTCAGGTTATAATACTTGGATAAAACAAATAAAGAGAAGAATCACTACAGATGAGGGAAAAAACATACTGCCAGGCATTTCAGTAAGTATTTGCAGTATAAAAACAAATACTTAACAACTTCTGTCACATTTGATGTCCTCATATGATGAAGTTGTATTAGTGTTTCATATCTCTGGAAGCTAGTAGCCCCAAATATTACTGGTAACTGAGTATTTTCTACAAGTGTAGATGTCTTGAAATCTGATCATTATAATATAATTATCACAGTTTTGAAATGGAAATAATTAAGGAACATGACATCATTAATTATGTATCAAACCACTGGTATTTGGCCTTAGAATAGGTACTAGATTTGTGGATGGTCAAAAACATAGTTGGGTTAAAAAAGAATCGGAGAAATTCAGAGAAGAAAAATACATCAATGATATTGATACAATTGTTGGCTTGGGAATTCTCTGAGCTTCAGATTTTCAGAGCCTGGGAAAGAACCATCACTTCACACTTTTTCCCATGTACTCTTCCCAAGGCATCTGGTTTTGGCCACTGTCAGAAACAAGCCAGGTGACCCTTTGGTCTGACCCAATGCAGCTTGTACTACTGTAGAGATTCCTGGCATATTGAGGAAAAGATCAGATTCCTCAAAAATTTGACATGTTGAAAATTTTGGAAGAGTTCTTGCATGCACACAATTTTTTTTATATAAGTACAGAGATTGAATTTGTATCTAGCTAATGGCATGACTTTTCTAAATCTGATGTCTGAGGTAAAGCCTTTGCAACCAGAAATTCAAGTGTTGAAAAGACTCACAGATCCTGATATGTTTTGTATCAAATGTCCCATTTTAAGGGATATGCCCTTTACCTTGTCATTGTTTTCCTGGACTTGTTTCCAAGAAGCTTCTCACTGATAAGTTTGTCAAATGGTGGAGTTAGACAGAAGAAACTTCTAAACTTACTTTACTAAACTTACTGTGAATAGAATTAGACAATAAATACCTAAAACCATGTTAGCCATGTGGCATTTTGTTTCCATTGTCACCAAAATGTACCTCCTTTTGGGAGCAGTGTCAAATGGTAGGACAGGAGGCCACATATTTAATCCCTTTGATATCAGTGATTTGAATATTTACTGTTTTCCTGTACACTCCTTTGCATATTGAGGAGTGGTCTTCTGGTCAAAAGAGCCATCTCTTCAGATCTGAGGCTGAAGGGCATGCACCCATGTCACCCCAAACTTTTGATGCGTGCAATAAGTACATATTGTGTACTAGAAAAGATCACAGCCAGGTGAACTGGCTCCTTTTACAAATAAGGGTATCTTGTGGTCCCAAGTTCCTGTTAAAAACATTTGTCAACCCAAGAGATGACAATGCCAGGCACTGTGGTAGAAAAACACATTTCAGATGTACTGAAGATAAACCCAGGCAATGCTGTCTGTATGCAGCACGAATGACTAACTGTAAGAGATACAAGTTATATCTCTATTACAAGGAGAGATGCTGACACTAAAGTATAATAAAATCATTTTAAATGGCAATACTCTTAACTGCAAAAGAAAGCATAGAAGACAGAAGAGAGACGATAATGCACCCAGGTAGAAGCATGGGATAAAACTGAATGCTTTAACAAAACTGAACAAAACTATTCCTTTATGTGACTTTGGATCTCTGGCAGAATTTGGGATGCACCCCTCTCCCTTGTATATATGGGACAATACAGAATGCAATTTCAGTATAGACACTCACAGTGATCTGGCCAAAATCACAATCCAGGCATTTAAAATTCTATATTTAAAGACAACAAGTTATGAAAAGTATAATTCAGAATAATTACAAATGAGTGAGCAGAGGGGCACACATTAAATGAGTAAGCTATTTATTCACCTAGTCCTGTTAAAGAACAGTAGAATATATATGTAGCTTTACCCTCCGTGTCCATACACAAACTACATGGTGTCATTAGCCCATTACACATACAAGGACACTGAGGGATAGAGTAGCTGACTTGCTTAAGGTCACACTGAAAGACAGTCATCTGCATGATGTAGTGCCCTGATAACAATACGTGGCAAACTAGAACTAAGAACAAGTTAAATGTGCCTTTGAGTAACAGGCATAGGCAGTGCTAAATGATCACATCCAAACCCACTCACATGTGTCAAGGGCAGTCCTTGGGTTTGGCTCAATTACAGAGTAGCAGTCTAAGATTTCTTTTCATTACACAATGATTAAAATCACAATTACAGACTGCAATGTCTATTATGCTCAAGTGTGTCACGAGTGCTAAACTGCTGCAACATCAGAATCACAACCCCTGTTTTCTAAAGGTCTACCAGGTTATTCCTTCTGATACACTTTTACTTCCAGTCCAGTCTTAAGGTTGGTTGACAGGTTTTTGATTTTGTTTTGATATTGAAAATCTACATAGTACAAAATTTAGTCATTTTTTTCCCCTAACCCCCCACATTTTCATGTCAAGAAAAATGTAAAATCTCGTACCTCAACTATTTTTCTTTTTATGATGAACATTATACATCCCAGGCACAGTATAAGACAATTTTATAGCTTTTGCATTCCTGTACAAAAAATAGCAATTTGGATAGCTGTAGGTATCTATTGTAACACTCAATCATCTGCAAAAAATGTTACTTCTCAAGGTAAATGATCATTTTTTCACCTGAGAAATGTTGGTGAGATTCATCTGACGCACGGAACTTCTGCATGGATGCAACAGATGCGTTGGCAAATACAAATGGTACAAAACACCTCAGTGCCAAGGCTGCAGAGTTCCACCAGCAATTGCTATCTGCACATGGAAATAGGAGCTTTGATTTGATGGATTTTTCTTTCTGCTTTCATTTTTTAGCATTAGGTCAGTGAAGTGCCATGTGACTTCAGCATTGTGGTTGGCAAAATATAAAGAGGGGGCTGTGAGAGACCTCAAAGGTTGCATTTTCAGAGCTTGTATTAAAGATTCTGGTACTGAATTACTGTATCTACAATGACAAGAAATGGAATTTCAAAGGAGCAAGAAGAGTTGTAGCCAAACCTCTTTTGTCCAGACTTTTTCACTATTTTTTATGACCTTGTTATCTGACTTCCACCTCTTATCCATAAAAATCTCTGCTGAGAAGTTCAATATGCAACTTCCAAAACTTTCTTCAGAGCATGTTATGGAAATAACACATATGGTCCAGTTCAGATCTAATAAATAGAACCTCTATTACCTGTCAGTATTTCTGAATAATTTCCTTTTCCATTTAAATTACATCATACCAAAATTTTCTTCATGACTCAAAGAAGTCAGATGTTGGTAGTTTATGAATGACAATAGGATGGGGTTTTGGTCCCTTAGTAGAAGTCGCCTTGGAAAGAAATAGCATTTCTTGTCTGCTTTCTCTTATAAATGAGATGAATTGTCTATATTATCTCCAAATTCAAGTGCAGGACATAAATGTTTGATAGCTGCTGTGTTTTACTGTCGACTGCTGTATTCTTATATTTAAACTCATCTAACAAGTATTTGTAGTGTCTAGCAAAATCTACAATCAAGCAGAAGAGACTAAAACTGTTACACATTTGTCAATGAGTTTTTCACCAAGAAATGCTTCTTTACAGTCTTGCGAGAAAAATTATGTTAGAATTGCCTCCATTCTGCTTTTTCCACATTTGAATTAGCTGCTACTGACAACAACATAATGTAAACCATGACAGTACAAAATGCACTCCTGACAAAGTTCTTTGTGCTTCCTCCTTGGAAATCTCTGTGCTAAGGTACCCTTTCTTGACTTGGCTTATTGAACTGGGAATAATATCTTGCATGAAGAATAGGCTGTTAAGAATCAGCCAAAATGTGTTTTACTCATTTTATTTAGGGCAATAACTAATGATAATCTTTGACACCTGCTTCAGGAACTGACTACAGAGAGAGAGAACCTCACTGATTATGGTTGATTAGCCAACCACTGAGGACTGGCTGTATTTGCCTGAAGGATCAGAGCCCAATTTCTCAGGATAAAAGCAGTAGATTATAAGCCACCATTTAATAAGCCACCATTTAAAGGTGTTGCTTTGTCATAGTGTGTGTTTGTGTTGTGTCCTTGCTTAGGTGATTTCTGCACTCAGAACCTCTTAGACTGAAGTATTTCAAATACTCACTACTTCTTACTAACCTGCCCCTTGCTTGCTGCGTGGCACAGCTGCAGTAAATATTATTAAAAGTATGTTTACTGTTAGGCCACAAATATTTATGTTTTTCCCACAAGCAGGAGGAAGATATGCCAGCTGAAGTTATCCAAGATACCCAGGGGAAAGCATCAAATTAAACGAACAGAGATGAAAACGCTGCCTGTGAACTATGTTTAGAAGACGGGACCGAAAACGTGTACGAAAGGCATAACGAGGATGAGGAGGCGATGGCAGGGCTGAGCTGGGTGAAACACAGGTGGGCCAACCTTGTTCGCAGCAGGTTCCCCCCTCTCTGGAGCGAAACCGCGCAGTGATGTTCTGTGTTTTGACAGCGCACTTTTCTTTCGGTTCCCTCTTTTTCCTGTACGTGTCTTTGCAGCAGGGCTGGGGCGGTGATGCCGGGGACGAGGCTCTCCCCTCGCACCTCGGTCCCCGGCGCTCCGACCCGCTGTCCCGCCCCTGCCCGCTCCTCCCGCAGCACCCCCGCCGGTCCGCGTCCCGCTCCATCGCCCCCCCGGCCCCGGCCCCGCACGCCCCCGAGGGTGGGGCTCGGCGGTGCCCCCTCCCTCCATCCCTCCCTCCCTCGGCTCAGAGAAAAGTGTGTGAGCGCGGCACGGCCGCGGCCGCACAGAGAGGCGGGGAGGCGGCCGGGGGCGCTGGGGGCCAGCGGGGCAGCGCAGCCGGACCGGGAGACGGGCCAGCCCCTCCAGCCGCTCCTGCCCTTGTCAAAGTTTCCCGCGGGGAGCGCTGGGGTGCCGGGGCAGGCATGGGCGCTGCGCGGGGGTAGCGCGGGCGGCGGGGCCGGCCCGGCGGGGCTGCGGGCGGGGCGCGGCGATGGCGCGGACATAGCGGGGGCGGCGGCGGAGCAGCCCCCGGGACCTGCCCCCGGGACCTGCCCCGGCTCCTCGGCATGGCGGGGGCTGCCAGGCTGCTGCTCGCAGCGCTGCTCTGCGGAGGTAAGCGGGGCGCTCGGCGGGGAGGGAAGGGCAGGGGCGGCTCGCAGCGGAGCGGAGGCACCAGTTGATCGCGCTCGGGCTGCGGCGGCTTCAACTCCTTCCCGAGCCCAGTGTCTTGGTGCCCGCTGTGCGAACTGAAATACCTCTTCCTCCTCTTTCCCCTTGCCTTTTCCTTTAAGTGCCGCCGCTGTCTCGCTCTGCTGTTTTAAAATTTCGCTGCCATCCCCCGCCGTCAATTTTTCTCTCTCCGCTGTTTATTTTAATGGTGGGAAACCATTCAAGCTTCCCTTTGACTAAGATGGGAAGCAGGGAAAGTTTCCTTTCTCCCTTCCTGAGCGACAATGATCTTTACAAGCGCATCTTAATTACTGTGTTGTGTTAAAGGGATGTCTCTGGGAAGGGGTGTCCCAGTCCCGGCTTGGAACGGAATTTGGGGAGCCGTGAAAGCTCCAAGAGCAGTACAGTGACAGTGTTTAGGAATTGCCTCCTTTGGATGATACTGGAGTTGTGCAGTGGCAGCTCCAGAGGCTGGATAGAAGCCCTGTCACCAGGTGCTTGTTATCTTGATTAAAGGGACAGCTGAGGAGCCAGGTTTGGCTCAGCCAGAGAGGTCGTTTGAATGATCTGCTGTTTTTTCTCATGGCTGAACTTCTGTGATCAGAGAGTCCCTTTGCCAAAGGCAGATCTTCTCTGAAGTGATTCCGGGATGCAAATAGTGCATGATCCCAATGGGGTTTCTGTGCAGAATGGTAGGTGACTGCTCTGTCTCAACACTTCTTGTTTTCTTGCTCAGACCATGATGGTTGTGGATGTTTTATTAAAACAAGCCGTTCTCCCCCTTTTGGGAAGGGGGGGGGGGGCGTGGTGGTGGAAACTTATTAAGCCATCTGTAATTCCTGCTGGTTTTGCCGTTCCCAGGAATAAAAAAATAATTTTGCCTTTTATCCGGCTGGTATTAGTGGTGCTCTTTGAGTGGTGTAAGAAGATTACTCCTAAAAGACTCTTCATTGTTTGGTTTGGTCCAGTCCTGCCAACCTCTCTCCCAGGGTAGTTGATTGTAGAGGCAGCCGTGAGAGATACGGAAGTATCTCAAGAGTGAAGCAAGAGCGGAATCAGTAGCAATTCACAAAGGGACTTTTCCCACCCCAGTCGGCAGGGAAAACAAACTGCTTGGCAGAAAACTGCATGGCCTCTTAATGCCGGTCACTTTAATGTACATGAAAATTAATGGACATTCCGGTGACTTCACATGATCTGAAAGTGCTGATGTGAAGAATCTAAAATACGGGTTTCTGTTCTGATTGCTGTAGCCTGGAGTTGAGAATTGTATCAGCTTCGTGCTCACCTTCAGAGGCTGCACGGGATTAAGGTTTGTAGAGACTCTGGTGTTTTCTGGGGCAGCTTTGACAATCACAAACGCATCCTCTGCAATAAGCGTTTGCATTGGACTTAATATGTGAATTAGACATTAATATATGGATATTTCCCTTTTGAAAACATCAGCATAAGAGAAATAGGAGGTTATGCTGCTTTTTAAAGGTAGGAGAAAGTGCTACAGTGAGAGCTCATAAACAACCCAGCCTCCTTAATCTGTCTCTCCCTGCTGGAACCTGGGTCAGCGTTGACTCCACCACGCTTAAAGAAGTCAGGAGTGGTGCCCCAGCTGCTGCTGGGGGCGTGGGGGCTCTGCCCTGTGGGAATAAAAGAGAAAATATTACTTTCCTTCAGCAAAGAAAAGCAGAGCTGCTGAGCAGGGAATTTGCCTCTCAGCATTGCCGGGCACTGTATGATTTAGAAAAGAGCCAGTTAATTAAACTTATTTAATAAGGTGTTTGTATAGTTTCCTTGTGAGGCCTTAACGAGCATTTCATTTGCGCTCCCCTCGTGTATTTGCACTCTCTTTGTTGGTGTTTGAGGATAGTGATTGTTCTTGAGAGCTAAAGTCCAACTAAATGAAAGTCACTTTATAGCTCGCAAGCGAAAAACGTTTGTAAATGTGCTGAGAAACTTACTGTTATAGACAAGTTGTCCTTTGCTATTTAAAGAGCTATATTTACTTCTCTAAACTCATTAGCATCTCCTATCAGGCTTGAATTTCTAAGAAAATTCTCCTGAGATGCTGCCTTAGGCTTCAGTGTGCCATTGTGCTGGGGTTATTATCTGGCCAATAATGTTAATTCATTCAAACTCAAGAAAGAAGCTTGGCGTTTAATTTAAGCCATGCCTCTAGTGAGACCAGGATGTAGAAAAGTCAGTGTGCAAAAGTGTTCTTGCATTTAGGTACAAGCACATGTTTTACATACCAATTATTGGATGCCCGTTCCCTGGTGGAGAGTATGTGTGTGAAATCGTATTTACATAAGTAAATCCCAAGTGTATATATATTCCTTTCAGGAAATGACCTCTTTTCAGCAAAGTGCTAATGCATGTGCTTAAGCCTCTTTATAGCCTATAGGAGGTATTCACGAGCTTGAAGTAAGATTTATTTATTTATTTTAATAGCTTTCTTGTGTCAGAGAATAAATGTGAACACAAATGTAGAGATTTATAGATAACTGGGAACCCTCAGTTTCTTACTAGCTGTGAACTAGAACAAGAATCATAGAAACTGGAAGTACAGAATCCAGTAAGCCCTAAAAAAGTGTTTAAAGATGCACAGCTAGGGGATGAATTCGTTTGCACAAGGAGTATATATGTGCAAGAAGGTACTGAAAAGGAGCAGGTGAAAGGGGCAAAGAGTTACCAGAATTTTGGGTGCTGAAGGAGTGTTTGAACACAAATGCCAACACAGCTGCTCAACCATGGGTTGGTACAGCACCTGCCGTGGTTCTGCTCTTCTTCAAACTGTCCTTGTTTTAGTTATACTGCAGGGGAAACTGATCGAGGCTCTTCATTTTGAATGTTGTTTCATTCTGGTTTTAAATTAATCAAGCAGGGAGGGGTTTTTATATCTTATTTTGAAAGGCCAGTAGCCTGGCATACCCTACTGTTATGGAAAACTTTGTAAATCTTCGTTTTTTTCTTAATTTCATCATGTTAGTGCTAGCTAAGAACACAGCAGGAACTTGCATTATGTTAAATTATAGCTGCATGGTGTTTTTATAAGTGGCTAATCTCTCTTCTGGATGTAACACTTTCAAAATGGAGATAGTGCTATTAATATTCCAATGTACTTGGGTTTCATATTTGGTAGTAGATCCTAAAGTTTATTAGGCACTGTACTTAGCTAGTAAAGTACCCAGCAGTTGTATTACAAATGGCTGTTCAAGCATGTTTCTAAATGCATGACTGGGGGATATAAAATGTCATCCCTTTAATCGCTTTTCTAATGCATAAATATGTGTGACTCTTGAATCAGGGAACTAAAAATATTTGTATGAAATAAAGCAATAAACAGCAAAATGTTATGCTTTCTTAAATGGCCAAATATTAGTAAGTATTGACAAGCTTTGTTTATTGAGATGAAAGGAGGCGATTTTATTGTGAACCGTGCTTTAATTCTGTGTTTTAGTAATAGTTCAGCACCACTGGAAAGGTGACTTGTAAGGAATAGTCAGAAACATTATGAATAATGGCAAATTTGCCAGAAATGTTGGAATACAAACTTTCCTGGGTAGAGTTTTTAAGGTAATGCCTCTTTGCAGTTATTCATAACTGTGCTTAGGGTCATGCCTATTTAAGACAGTCAAGACACACAAAAGTAAATGAAAGTCTGAACTCTTCAGAGCATGATCACCCCATCAAAGAGGTGTCAGAGATTTCTTGTGCTGAATCCCGATTTTCTTCAAGGCTTCGGTAAACTCTTTAATTTACTCATAAGCTGCATGCAAGTTTGTGCTGCCACACTGAGATTTTGGCAGTAGTTCATATCTGGCAGGCTCCACTAGCTGGGTCCCAGCTATTCTGAGAGAGACAAAAAGCATATTATGATAAAAGATGTGAAGTGGCACCAAGTTGAGAGAACTTTAGTGTGCAAAGACAGTAATTGAAAAGCATCTAATAGGGATGTTAAAAAGTTAAATTGAGGATGTAAGAGGAAGTGAATGTGTGCTGTGGGTGACTGAAAATAATACTAGTCTGTCAGTGTGAAGGAGGCATTTAGTGTACAGTAGGGAGAAGTGATACCAAAGAGGACAGTGAAAGGAAGGCTGTGTAGCAGGAGTTGGACCTGCTCTCTGCTTTCAGGAATCCCACTGTCTTGCTGCTTTTGTTAGTCATTTCCTTCTTTGTCTCATCCACTGTGATTGTCACTTCGTTGGTGAAAGGCTTGATCCGGTTGGGCCACTTTGTCCAGTGGGACCTTTTGATTTTTTTTTTGGTATCTAAACACCACAGTGATGCAAATACAGGTAATATTTTGTGATGCAATAAGGTGTTTGGCAGAAATTTGACCTGTCTGTCCTTCACAATCATTAGCAATAACTTTCTGGCCAGAAAAGTTGTTTTTGTCTCGTTCAAACTCTTGTCCTGACTTGCTCTTAGAGGCCTGAGTCCTTTATATTTTATTCAGCCTTCCTTGCAGACTCAGTACCCTGGCAAAACAGTTTCACAGTGTTCAGCTCTTCAAGCAGTTGTACTGTTTTGTGTTCTGTGGACTGGCTCAGGCTCTAGTGACAGATGTGACCCCTTTGAAACAGGGACGGACAAATGGTGCATTGAAAGTTCATTCCTTCTGCAGTCTCCTCACTTAGAGGTATCTGGTAAAAGCCTGTGGATGCATCTAGCTTTGGAAATAATTTCAGCCCAGTAGTGCCTGTGTCTGTTTTAGTTAGCAAATGGAAATACTCTCTCTTTATCTATTTGTTCACATTTTTTTGGGTCAATACACAGCCTCAGGTCACCATTTTTCTTTTCAACTGTATCTAGTGAAATGACCCAGTGAGTATACTCCTCTATTTTCTTTGCTAGTCTAAAGCATATTAATCTGTTGAGCCTGAATCCCATAAACAAAGTGTCATCCTCATCACTGAAATTACTGGCATCTTTGCAGCACTGGTTAATTAAGGGAACTTTTCTTTAGGGAAGTGCATTTTGACTAAGTGGTTCTTTGCCACTACACTTAAGAATGTGCTAATGTCTTACTATTGCATCCCTGACATCTCGGGTCAGTAACTCTGTGCTTGGAGACAACATTTTGTGGCACTTTTTTTGCTTGAATAACAGATCATGATAATCATAGTTCCACTGTCATTATCAAAAGCCTTCTCTTACAACTCCAGTTTTAGCAGCTTGACAGATGTAAACAGCTAGAGAAGTCTCCTTAAGTGGACTCTCTTATTCTGTACTGCTGTATGAATTTAACCTGAGTTTGCCATCTACTCATATTACATGTGCCACATTCAAAGTCAAACAGTTTTCTTTTTTGTTTTTGTTAAATGTTTCTTCTCACGTCGTATTTTTCATGTTGTTCTGCAATTATTATAAAGTTTCTATAAGTTTGTAGAAGTGCATTGTGAAATTTTAAATATTGTTATCATAATGACATTAATGGCTGTTGCTGCCAAAATTTCTGCCTTTGGTGCTTTTAGTTGTATGTTTCTTTTTAAGGCCAGGAATCACCAACCTGCTGCAAGGGGAGACTGTAAGTGACTTGCCCTTTTCAATACCATGAAACAAACACCAAGCCCCAAAAGGGTGGTTAGGAATTTGACATTTCTATGAAAACTTTGAAGGTAACTAAGAAGGTAAAGTCAGGGAAAGTTGCTTATTTATGAAAAAAAAATATTTTGAAAAAAGTTTTATGCTTGTGGATGGAAGAAAGGACTTAATGGTCTCCTGAGCACATTTAAAAGTCAGCTTCTCTGTGCCCAGAGAGGAAGTCTTAAGTAAATAAAAGGTAAGCTGATATCCCCTGATGCTGATGCAACAGAGGGGTTGGGCCACTAGATTCTGCTCGTTAACTGCAGTGAGCAGTCAGAGTGTGCAGATGTTGAAATAGATCCACCAGTACATTAATGTTGTATTACTTAGGTAACTACTGTATTTCTCTGCTTGATAACATTTTTCAACTGGGCAGTTTTTCGTTTGAAAATATTTGTGAAACTGATATAGATGAAAAAACAATTTACTTTTGAAATTGGGGTTGCATCCAAAATTTGCTTAGATATTCTGTATTTTTGTTGAAGTTAGCTATTTCACATAAAGTTATCATTTTGACTTCTAGTGGTTGTATTCAGTTAAAAACTGCTAATAGCATGGCTACTCTATAAAGCACATTGATAGTCTATAATACTGTTTTGATATTACAGAAATTAACTAACTGCTGTGAAAAGATTTGTCATTCCAAATGACTTTTGAAAACCACTGTAGTTTTATGTAACCATTTAATTTTTTTTTTCTGATTAAGAATGAAAGTTAACTTCAAAATGTTAGTTTCTGTCCTTGTGAAATTCCATTTTCCAACCAGTTGTGTTGCCTGAGGGTGCTGTTCCTCACCAGCTTGAGCCAATGTAAATTGATGCTGCCAGGTTTCTGCCCGCTCCCAAAGTGAGCAACCCTCGTTTTGTGCCAACCCTGGCGTGCCTTTAATTCCTCCGTAAGCTGCTTCAGGGAGATAAAGCACATAAAATACAGGGTGTTGTGGTTTTTTGTATATAAAGGATAAGTTTCTATCACCTTGGGATCAACTTACTGCTTGTATAAGCAAGAATGAGGATGGACCCAGGTGGGGAGGGCCAGCAGAACTAAGTGGGCTTCTGCAGCCCAGCCCTTGGTATGACTTTAATTTGTCCGTGGGACACTCTAGTAAAACAAAAAAGATTGTTCTGGGAGTTGCTTACGTTATATATCCAATGCAGGATATTAAACACTGAGAGGTTAGAAAACGTGAGAGGCACTTGGTAAATGACAGGGCTTTGATTTCTGTATTGGGGGATTTTTCTCCTGTTGCTGATTCTGTATCAGAACAAATAAAAGTGAGGCTTACATTAAGGTACTGCCGTTTCCTCATGCAGGTAAAATGAACGTTCTAGTGCTTAAGATAAAACTGTTTTCCTGAATTCAAACCAAGCACACACTATCACCACCCCCTCAAAAAAAGAAGTCCCAAAACCTGAGTTTCTTGAACTATTATTACAAACAGGATTGGTAGCATTACTTATTAGAATTGCCATTAAAAGAGTTTGGGTTTAGGTTCTTATAAATTCCACAACCGTTAACTGTTTCAGCTAAAATATTCCATGCCAAGCATCTGCCTCAGATTGAACACATTTTTTTCTTTTCCAGAACTTCAGCCAAGAGTTCAGTGGTTTACAAGAACAGAGCTGGAGGCGAGGGGGGGGGACTCTGGATTTTCCTTTGTTTAAAAATAGTTGCTGACCTCTTGTTTGAGAAGCACTCATACCCTGATGAAACATGCCAGGAGGAGACTTGTGAGATTGCTGAGAAAACAGTCCATGGTGGATTTGATGGGATGTCAAGTTAGCAACTTTTGAAAGAATAATTTTGCTTGTGACAGGGAAAGACTTGCTGTGTCCTTACAGCTAAAATCTGTGAAAATTGCTGTGCCCTGGGCATATGCCATGTCAGGGTGAGCTCTGCTCTCCTTGCAATTACACATGTTCTGTGCAGAAGTCTCACCTGGGCGAAGCATAAGAGCTGTGGGCAGGGACAGTGGCCATCCTTGTGCTGTCCATGCTCTGTCCCCTCCCCTGGCTGCAGAGGAGATTCCTGGAAGGGGAAATTGCTTAACTGGAACAAAGAAAGGACAAAGCTGGAGCTTAAGGTGGGGAGTGAAATTCAGAAAGAAGAATGATGCAGAAAAGTGTGGTCTGAACATTGGCAAGGTCAAGAATCAGTTGGGGACTGGTAGGAGAGGGAGTTGGGTTTTCTGGAAAGGAGGAAGACGACTAGTTGGGGGAAGAGTGACTGTGGAAGGTGGTGTGGAGGAAGAAGTTTGCAGGGGTTTGCAGAAAGACAATCTTGGGATAGAACACGAAGGAAAGACCAAGGTTGTGTAAGGAAACATGGAGAAGCTGGGATTGGGACTGGAGTGACAGAAAGAGCAGAAATATTGGGGAGCAGATATGCATTTAGGTCATGTGTTGATGGAAAATAGACCCAAGAAGTACATAACTGCTAGAGAATGCTGTTGGTTGCAGGATGCTTTCCAGGAGTAGTTGTGTGTGGTGTGTGGAGGAGAAATAGAGTTGGACAGGTGGGCACAGGCCTTTTGTAGTGTCTCCTGCTCCAGTGCCTGTTGTAACCAGGTGGAACCTCCCTCTGGCCATCACTGGGTATGGAGTCAGGCCCTACTGCTTTCTGACTGAAGTAATGATCCTAATTCTTGTTATCTGCAGCTGAATTGCTCTGTCAGTTGTTGTTCAGTGCCATTAGACTTGTGTGAAACCTGACTGACCAGTGGCCTGCATTTACCAGGCTGTTAAAGCCTGTTTGTTCCAGACAAACATCCATACAAATCGCTCATCTCCAGCCATCCCTCCTGTGGTGGTGTGTATGTGCTGGTGGAGGAAGTAATTGTGCCTTATCCATCTTTATTCTTTTAAACCTGATTCAATTTTGCACAACTTGATGTGGTGGTGTTTTTTTTCTTTTTAATTTTGTATCTCTGAAGAAAGAGCCAGAATGTTTGATTTTGCTCTGTAGAATCAAATGGCCTATCACTCTGCTGGCATGAAATAAAGAGTAGCAAATACATTAAATAACTACTGTGGAGAAGGTCATATAGTATTGACTTCTCAATAGCTGTTAATTTTCATTGATCAGAACATCAGGGAAGTGAAAGAGGGAATTTGGCTGCCCCTTAGTGAGGATGGATACCTATCTCTGAGTAATACCATCCTAAAAACTCATGAGGGTTTCAATTTTGCAAGAGATTTATGCAAAATCTTGTAGAGGACCAAATTGTACTACACTTTTGTCCTCATTCCTAGTAACTTCATGTTATTCCTTGCAATTCCACATTGTTAATGATGAGTTTAATCCAGGATTTCTTTATCTCCTGTGGTCTTTTGATGGGTACTCTGAAACTTGATGTGTTTCATGGCTCCATGTGTGCAGTATTGGACTATGTAGTTGGAAAAGATGCTTCCCTTTGTGTGTAGGTGTGAGTTGGGATTTGGACTTGTCTTACAGAAAGGCTAGAACTGGAAAAGGCTCTCAGTTTTCTGTAGGAAGTGTCTGTGTGCTGAAATGCTTGTTCAGTGACTTTCTCTGTGACAGGCTTTGGCACTGATAGCCAAAGGGAGCTGCACATGCCCAGTCTAAGTGTAAAGCCTGTGCCTCCTGCAGACGCTGATGTGACATTGCATGAGGCTGTGGTTGTTCTTGCCTGGGTCCCTTGTGTCTATCCTGGTATGTCTTTATTCCATATCTTCAGATGTTAGTCTTCTAGATGACAAAGTGCACTATTAAAATAATAAACTGTTTTATTTGGCAGAGTGACTAATTGTTGTATATTCCATCCTTTATGGGTGCTCAAAACCCCAGCCTTTTATGAGATGCTATTGAGCTCATACTGTTTTAAATGCCGTTGTGCTTCTGTCCATAATTATCCCACTGACAGTTTCAGAAAGAAACCTATCAAATGAATTCAGAAGTAGGGAACACTCTTCCCATATATTTGTTGAGCATGCCCTCTTGCCATTCCATTTCAACAAGAAAAGGTGGTTTGTTTTTTTTTTCATGGGAAGAGCAAGGACTTGTAAGTAGTAAGCCTTTTCCTCTATAATCCTCTCCCCAGCTGTATGTGCAGATGTGAATGCTTAGGTAACCTCTCAGATTTGATTTGTTGATCTGTAAAATGGGAGTGACTATAGCACTTGATTACCTTTTTGGTATCATATTGTGGAGAGGAAAACTATTTTCTTCTTTGGGGTAAATTGCAAGTTCTTTTTGCAGTAGTATCTGCAGCTGATTAGATACTGCTGTGAATTATTGCTGTTTCATTTTTACCCAGGAATAACCCCACACTGCTAAAAAATCAGGATCACATGATGGTACTCAGCAATCCACTGCAGGTGCTCATTAGTCATATTTTCATATTGATTCCATAAGCTAATGTGTTGTGCTTTGGAATGTCAGCAAACTGGTAGGAAAAATTTTTCCAATTGTATGTGACATAATGGAATTAGTATATTCTCTTTTTTCCTTTGGAGTGTCAGGAGCAGTCTGGAGATGAAAGGAGGGTGCTTGACTGGTCTTGAAAGACAAATGTGGGTCTGGGATCACCTATAGTGCAAGGTCCATCTGGAAGGTCTTTATTGCATTATACCCTTATTCAAAGAAGCAGAGATTCATGGTGTTGCCTTGGCTATTTCACGGATTAAAGTTGGATATCGCTATATTTCAGGCTCAAAGCTTCACAAGTCCTCAAAGCTTCAGGCTTCCATTGAACTTTAGTCTTGGTTTTGAAAATTCATTTAGAATTAAATTAGGTGTAGTGATGAAACTGTGGCACTTTAATAGGAATCATCAGATGACATTTAAACAGGATCGTGTAGTGCAGTAATGTCAGAACTGGTTTGAGGTAAAAATCATGCCTTTAGGCAATATTGTTCAGGAAAGTCACAAAATGCAAACAGTTTCTTTGAAGAGTGCTTACATTGATTTGGTTTTGTTTTATTTGAGGAGAGGAAAAGGTATCCATTTTTGTCAGTAGCACAGATTTGTAAATTGGGAGTTAAATCTGCAGTTCTGAGTGCCGCTACACTTTAGGATCCTGATCTGGACCCTGAAATCATCTCTCAGCTTGGTGTATCAAATGAATTCAACAGAGGTCCAAACCCATTTAAACTTCAGGAATGTTCTGACCTTTTTTTTTTTTGTACTTTGTGGCTCCTGCACCTCCTCCCTTCGTTTCTCCTTTAATAAGGGTATGTCAGGTTGAAGCCTTGGGTTGTCAGTGCTTATTAGTTTCTCTTGACTTTTTGTAGGTCATTATTTTATGACTGTGGACTTTCCTGAAATTAAATATTAGATTTTAGTGTTAGAACCTGCTCGTGAATAACTGCCAAGACACTGTTAGCTGATCAAGTTCTGGCTCTTGTGTAATGAATCAAATCTTGCTCCCTGGGCACTGTCATGCCCTACATGAATTGAAAGTGAAATCCTCATTGTACCTAGTTCAGTAGGAGTCTTGCCATTCATCAGGGTTTAGATGCATGTGTGTTTTGTTCTGTATGTTCATCAAACAGGTCCTGGTTGCTTGGCAAAGTGTCCCCAGCCTGCCTCATTTTATCATGCAATTTCCCTTCTGATGAGGAGAAATAGATTTGATGCAGAGGACATTTGTAGTGTTATTCACAGGCAAAGAGTAGTTTTCTATGAATTCTTGTTTTTCAGCATTTACATATTCCTTTGTTGGAAGAGGGGAGGTAGTTCAGGGTGCCAGGTGTAACTTGGCACTGCTAGACCCCCTCAGAGTTGAAAAACAGAGACATTTACTGAATCTCTTCTAATTACTCTGTTTATAAGTGATAGGTGCAATTCAAATAGTTCTATTTCAGCATCTTTCATGGGAGGATGCTTAAAACAATTCATCTGAGTCCATTTGCTCAACTCATTTAAAGTACGTTTAATCCAAATTATTTGCCTGTTACAAGTAGAGGCATTTAAAATGTATTTATCCTCGGTTACTTATGTTAGTTTTTACCCCTAAAGAAATCATATGTACCCAGAATTTTCAGTCCCTCTGCCCTGTCATGCAGTAGCCCTGCACAGTCTCTGGAGGCAGAGGGAAGCTCAGATGTTTTGGTGGAATTTTGTCTGAAGTTTTATCAGCATAGCACTTGTTCATTTCATCTCTGGCCTTATCAAATAATAGTTCATGTAGTGGTTTCTGCCTTCATCTAATGCTGAGAACTCCGGAGTGTCACTCTTCTTTCCACTTGGTACAGCTGACTGATAGGCAGGGAGGGTGGAAAGAAAGGGCAATGTTTTAATTAGTGGACTGTAGAGTTTGGGTAATTTGGTTCTTACTGGTAATTGGGGCTTAAAACTCAATTTTGGAGTGTCAATATAATTGCTTAACTTATTTTTACTAGTGATCAAGTTAATGGCCTCTCTTGAGGAGGGTGATTCGTCTGACCAGCTGTGGGTGCCTGCTTTAGAGGGAGGGGCTTTGCTCTCCGGGTTTCAGCTGAAAGTGTTTTCTGTATTTTTCTATTTCAGCACTGTAGTTACAGGTGAGCTGAATTCAACCCATATTGCCTTATTTGGGCCTGTAGCTTCCCTTAACTGCTCAGCACTTTGTGGAAATCCATCCCCTTTGCACGGATTCAAACTAACTTCAGTATATAAGTTATATCCTGAATGACTCCCTATTCCAGTGATCGGAGAGGAGTAAGAAACAATGGTTCGTGTGATGCTCTGACTCCCAAATGACCTTTATTCTTTCAGCAACAAAGTCTTGGACAAGTAAGTTAGTATTTCTGTGCATCAAATGTTAAAGGATGGGGCTGGGAAGCTCCCCTGTGTTACCTCTGTTCTGTTTTGTGGATTTGGTATTCAAATATTACTGTAATGTGCATCATCTGACCTTCCACCTTCTTAGAAAGCAAGTTGTGTGTTGCCAGCTCTATGGCTTTATTAATTTCTATTCATCATTAAAGAAATACACTTAGATTTATATTGAAATTTAAATTCTATACTAACATGGCACAAAAGTAAGTAGCACTTTGCATAAGTACAGGGTGAATATACACACACCACACACCCCTTATAGTTTTGCATTTGTCTCACCACGTTTCAGATTTTAGCTCCTCTTAGCTGAAAATGAAGTGAAACAGTGTGAGCTTTTGGGAAACTATTTTGAAGAAACAGAAAATGCAAACCACATGGTGTACTCATAATGTGAAGATTTAGTGAAGAAATCTTTTTTCATTGGAAAAACAAACTCTGGTGGGTTTACTAAGCGACATTTCAAAGCACTTTGAGATGAAAGGACTGTGGTCTAATTCATTGCATATGTGATATTTCCTAATGGATAGGTGTTATATTGAAAAAAGTCAGAGAAGTGCAGTAAAACTGGAGGGGGGTGGGGTTTGTCTGAATCGGTAGTTTAAAAATGAGCTTAATCACATTTTTCTATCTGAAACGTGTCAGATATCCCTGATCAGAAAATCACATCTAGAGTAACTGTTCAACACTTTTCAGTATAATACCCTTTTAAAATGGGACTTTCTCAAGCTGTAACAGTTTTTGCTGAGGTTTTTCATGCTGAATGTTTTCTGACTGATTTGGAAAAGTCTCTGTGAAGTGGTTCAGTTGTTTCTGAGAACAAAGCCAGCTAGAAACCCTGACTTCTAGCCAGCTAGAATCACTTCCACGAGCAGCACTAGTTGGGTTAAATCCTGTGATTTTTACTCTTGGAGGCAAAGATAGATGGTGTTTTCCATAATCTCTTCTTTCTGAAGCGATGATGATGTATGAATGCTAGCATTCATTTTTACTAAGTAAGATTCATGACTGCAGATAACTCCTGCAAACATACCCCTGCATTATAAAAAGGCACATAAAAAGGGGGATGAAAATATTTTTGAAGCTTTTGGTCTAATTCCATGAAAAATCTATTCAAAGTTGCCAGACTTTCAAGTCTGAAAAATTGGGTTTAGTCTGCTCTTAATGTAGAATTGAGATGGTGGCAGCAGCATTCCCCTGAGAAGGTTGTCTTTGGGGAGCACTCTGCATCTGGGGTACCAGAGCACGTGGATGCTCTGAGTGCCTCCTTCCTCTGCCCAGGCAGAAAAGGAGGAGGAGGAGGCAACCTCTGGCCATGGTAAGGGTTTAATAGCCCTTCAAGGACCACAAGATTGTTCTCAGGAACCAAAAGCAAACTAGAGAAGGAACATAGGCAGAGGATATCTGGCTCTGAGCATCTTATATTCCCTCTCAGAAACCTCCCTTGGCGTTCAGGACTCCATTTTCTGAATCCTTCTTTTATCTTCACTTGCTGTAGCCAGACATGCTGGATAAGTTTGCAGGTTAACTTGTGTCTCATGGAAGGAGCAAAGATTGTAGAAGGATAAAAAGAAGTGTAGTCTTTGGGGAATTATCTTCTATTCACATTCCTGCCACAGAGTTAGCACTATCCTGGGGGAAAAAAGGCACATTTTTGTTATGCTTTCATATTTTTTTTCAGTAGCTGTCCCTAATGTAAGCAAGAGATTTGATCAGAACTTGCACTAATACTGAATTCTTCAGAAAATCAGGCCACAGGTTTTCTAAATTAAGCATCTGTATTAGCAGATGCTTCTGAGAGTGTAGCTACTAATTTTGCTGTGCTGCAGTTCACCCTTTGAAAATCATGGAAAATTCTGTTTCAGCAAAGTGTTGTGTAAGTAAATGTATTAATATTTCTGAAGTGTGCTCTATAGTACCATGATAAGCTGCATAAAAAGTTTATCAGAATTTTCGTAATTCAGTGCAACACTTAAATACTGTCTTGAATTGCTGCATGGGGTTATACATAATGATAAAGAAATGGTGAGCAGCTGTCTGTTCTGTCAGCCTTGCTGAGAAGTACTCTGGAAGAAATAAATTGTCATTAAAGGCTGTATCTTAATGCATATGTATGTGGGGATGAATTAAGTTTAAGTCTGGATTTCCTTATTACTTTTTTAGTGCTTTCCTTGGCAAACTCAACATTCTTTTTTGTGAAGGAACCTTCTGGCTCATTGTAGGCTATTCCTGCTGCTTTTAATATCCTTTGAGATTGATTCATGAAGTGCCAACATCTTGAGCTGTGGAAAAAGGGTAAGAATCCCAAAGAAAGACCCTGGATACATGAGAATAAATTTGAACTCAGACTCTTTCTGTGCCACTTTGATCTAAAAGAGACATCTTGAGATTCAAAGAACCTTTGCTGTTAACTAAGACCATGAATTCAGTCACATCCATTTTGATTAAAAACTGATAGCATTAGCTAAATGTATAAAGACAACATCTGGTTCAGGTTTATTGGAATGAGAAAACTAAGAGAGGTACCTCTGGTGATTTTTGAACATGTCTGTGTGGAATAACTGCTTAGTGGAAAAAAACCCCTCTGTGGGTAGATGAGCTCAAGAACATTTTTATATTGGTGACATTTGGGTGATTAATGTCCTGCTGTAGGATAGGTCATTGTGTTTCTATTTCACTGGTTGACAGTTCAGCACTGGAGAATGAAGTTGGGGGGAAACAAAAGAAAATGGAAATGAGGAGTTCAGTGGAAGGATGTTGGAATACCTGGCAGACCTGTGGGAATGGTGGTGGATCCAGATGCCACCAGCCTGGAACAGTGCATGGAGCTGGCCTCATGCAAAGTGATAATGGTTTCTCACGGCCATATCCTGAGTAGCTGGGATTGAATGGAATTGTGTGGCAATGCAGATGTTGAAGCTGCGGCTCAGGGCTTGATCTTTTGAAGTTTAATGGTCTTGGTGTTGGACTTGCAGCAAATACACTGTTGAATTAAGGCTGCTGTTCTGTAATAATTCTTAGTTACCCTTGAGCAGGTGAGTTAGGGGACTCTTTCCAGCTGGTTGTAGTTACTACCTGAAGTATGTTCTTCAGGAGCTCCCTTCTTCTAGAAGAGGACAAAGTTTTATGCCTGAAAGACAACACTGGTTAATGAATGAAGGCCCTCTGAGATCTGACTCCTGACTTTTTCTGGAAACATCCTTGTTTCTTCCTGGATTATAGGAAGTGCTGAAGGATAACTTGAGTTAAATGCATAGATTTAGTGAAATTATTCTGTTTATCATTTCCCACTTTACTGCAATCCCTTTTGTCACACTGCATGCAGAAGAATTATTTGTTTTCCCAACCAGATTTCTGATGCTGTAGAATCCCCTAAAAGCTCTTTGCAGCTGTCAGGGAATGAGGATTCAACACATTGCAGAAAAGGCTGAGCATGTTGAAGGTCAAGAGTGGTATTGACCTGTGTGATTGATAAACTGGGAGAGGTTCTTGGAGTATTGTTTTGGTCTGATGCATTTGTTTTTAGGTTTGTATTTAAGCTTTTTTCTGGACGGCAACAACAAAAGTCAGGCCTTCTTAGGATCTTTATAAATATTCCTTCTAATTAAGCTATTGACAGTGAAGCTGAGAGAATCTATTTACAGATTTTTGAGTAGTTGTTATGTTTTGAGAACTACTTCGTTCTGTGAAGAAGTTCCTTATAGTCAGCTTACAGAATAAAACTTTGTTCTTTGAATGTCAAAGTGGTAATTTCCTTCAGCAGGCAGCAGAAATAGGGTTTAAGACACACAATTATTTTTTTTAAAGAGAGGGAAATACTAAGAGTTTAGAGAGAAAGAAAAACAGCAGTGTCCTCTTCTAAAGTCTCACAGAAGTCTGTTAGTTGGCTGTAGAGTTCCTTGACACTTCCTAGAGTGCCAGTTGGTGCCTTACATGATTATGTTTTCATCTGTTTGCTTACACACCACCAGCAAACTATAGTGCAGGAGATTCCCTAGCTGATAAATCAGGCTTTTATCCCCATATCCTTCTTGCAAGAGAGCCTACTTGAAAGAAAAATAAATATTTTTTAGATTCTTTTGTTTTTACTGTCTGAACACGGACAAGTTATTTGTAGTTCTGAGGTCTTTTTTTCTAAGACTTGTTTTGGTTTCCTCAGGAAACTTATCTTATTCTCTCTTTTCCCCTCCATTAAATGTCATCTAGTTAAAAAAAATCTAAGGAAAAAATGATGTTCAAATAACCTTAACTGAGAACAGAAATCTTTGATTTAGACAGCACAGCAGTACAGTGTGTGTTTCAGAAGCCTTCCTTTAATAAGCAGAAGTGACCTGGAGGGTTTCTCCTAAGTTCAATAAGTGGTATGATAGCAGAGATTGGATGCACTGTGGTATAATATAAAACCCAGACTGAAATCCGGATTTTTAGTGCAGGCAGTTTAACTTGCTGCTCTTCCTCCTCAGCCAGGCTGCCTGTGCCTCTCTGAGCAGATACAAGTGGGAGCACACTGTGCTTCCTCCCAGCCCTGCTCTCACCCAGTGTGCATACAGCCAGCAGTTCTGAAGGGAACCCACCAATTCCATGCCCACAGGCAGCACGTGCAAATGTGGGTTCTGGACAGATTGTCCCTGACAGAACAAAGTTTATTGGCTCTTGTTTTTTGCTTTGCTTGTTTCCTTTTTTAAATATGGCCATTGTGTTGGCCAAGTTCCCGTAGTAAATTATATTTATGTACCTAATTCATTCTCAATGAAACAGACCAATCCATTAAGGATTCTGCACTAAAAACTGTAGCTCATTATGTGTTCTTGTGGTGTATGACATCAGTAGAATGCCTCAAGTTAATTACATTCTTAATTACAGCTTTGTATTGAATTAGGGACCTATTATACATAGAATAATTGAAAACCTGCTGAGATCACGTCTGGTAACATCTAATTGTATCCCATGATTTTTTCCCCCTAAACTTTAAATAAAAACTGGCATTTCATTTAGCATGGTTTTAATTAATTGACATGAGAACTGTAATTAGAGCTGAGGCAACGGACCAACTATCTTAAAACAATCACTGAGAAATTAATCATATTTTGGGGAACAATTAACACTTTCCAGAGGAGAAGCTATTCTCTTGCATTTCTGGAAAAACCTTGAGCAGGCACAATTGAAGAGAGGACTTGCTGTTTTTAGGAGAAAGATTTGAATGTTCAGAGACAACTCACCGTGCTCTTTCAACCTGAGGAAACTCGATCTCCTCGCAGCTTCAGGCACCAGAAACCTAAGAATAGCACAAGAAGAAGACTGAGATCTAATGATTTTCCCAAGTGTTGAGAGGGACAGGGCATGGCTGTGTTGTACCCGGAGCAGAAGGGGTGACTGGTGGCCTGAAGGGCAGAGAATTTCCTTCCCAGTTTTTATTGACTGGGGCAGAACTTGTTTGGAAGCTGCTTTGCCATCCATCATCCAAAGAGCGCTATTGCAGGTAACTGGGAAAAAATGATTTCTTCCTTTCTTCCTTTCCTGCCCTGAACATCAGGGCTGGGTCTGTAGCTAATTTGGGCAGGACTGAGTAGTGAGAAAGGTGGTCAGTTCATTGACCAACACATTGGGCTTCTGTCCTCCTTTTGTTTGATAAAAATCTTGTCTGATCTTAAACAAAACTCACTGGAATTTAAAGAAGTCAGCTGAGCAGTAACTGTTCAGTAATAGAATTTCTGAGCCTGACATTTAGTCAGAAGATTTGGGTCTGTCCCTCTCTTTCCCTTCCTTTTGTAGAAGCCTTGAAAATTGTTCGGGTTTGTGTTTTGTTTGACAAATTGTTATGTCTTTCTCTTGGTAGTTTTCCACAGACGCAAAGCCTTTCATTTAAATCAACCTGAACAAAGCTTTAATTCCAGGGTGAAGAATAATGTCTGCTGGCTGTTTGCAGAAAGATTTATTTGTTTCAGGACGTACAGTTGTTATTTCCTGTGTATAGCCTGACTTGGAGGAGGTGATATTTTTCTGTTTGACATCTCTAAAATTAATGTGCACATATTTAGAGCTGCCTATACATAAATATGCATATGCTTTGTTTGTAAATGGAGACCATGTGCAGGGGTAAAACTGCTGTGTGAGAGCAGGTTTAAGAGATCTCGCTGTGCTTGGACACAAGCAGAAAAACACTGGGTACATCAACTGAAAACTGGCTGGCAGCCATAGCACATAGAATGGAGGGAATGTTTGCCTAAAAGACTAGATTGTGTCAGGCGTGACTAAGCAGGAATTTTAGCTAAAATGCGTTGGCAAATTGAATGCTTAGAGCCAAATGAGAACGTTCATGGTTTTATCTTTGTTCACTTGAGACTTGGTTTGATTTTTAATATAAAAATCAATGGAGGGAGGGAAAGGAAGTTCTGCAGAGTGTTTCTTGATTTGTAGGAATGCTGATATAGGTGACTGCTGACTATTTTGCCATGGCTCTGTTTACATTCCTTCTGCAATATGCATGCCCTTTAGTAGCCTGTAGCTCGTGGGGCACTGGGCTGTCAGTCAGGTAGTAAAATATTTTAATTACCCCCATGCACTAGGCAGAGCCAGAGAGAAAGGGTGGGACTGGATGAAAGGAGTTCACTTCAAGCTTACTTTCTGACTGTCAAAAGAACGATAAACTGTAATGACTATTATTATCCTTCCTTTCTCCAGGAATGGCATTCCTGATGGAAAGAGGTATTGGGGTGTATGTACTTTGTAGATCCTGCTCATTTCTGAATGTCTAAGGCTGTGGGAATAGCTACTGCAGAGTGATACCTTCATGGATGTTATCCATCAGGTCAGGTAACAGAGCTGAGAGAGGAGGAGGAGATTTCCTCCCCTTGGTGCAGGTATTTTTCTTAACCTCTTTTCCTCCCTTCAAACTCTTTAATTTTTTTTTTTTTTAACATCAAAAATGCTTCCTTCTGTGTAGAGGTCCTCAGCACTTAAATTGTACTCACACTGAATCAGTGAGAACCCCTGTTGCTATAAAGTTTCTGAAAAGCTGTCTCAATTAATTAATAAACACGTAGGAAGCTTTGCTGAAATACATGGCCATGCCTGCTCAATCTTTTATTCACATTTTCTTTTATGGACTGCTGTGGTTTTTGTTCATTACTTTGCTCATATTATCCATAGTGCATAATATGCAAATCAATGAACAAATCACCATATTCATTTTTTTTAGGTACCTGGGCTTGGCATGTAAAACACAAGGTTAGGGGAACTTCTGGAATGTGGAGAACAGCTGCTGGGGGCTCACAAGCTAGTTAAATACCTATTCTGCTACTGCTTTGTTCTGCCACTATCTTCCCACATTCTTGGGATATAGGGAAAAGAGAACTTAATAATGAAGCAGGTATAGTGTGGTTAATAAAAAAAGGGAGGCAACTGGGGCTGGAAACCATTACCTGCCATTGAGTGCACTCAGCCTAGCCTTGAGTGAGCAGTTTCCATTCTGTCACTGTGTGGAGCTGGGATGGAGCTGAACGACTTGTTTCTGTGCTAGGAATAGTGTTGGAGTAATGTTGCAGGAGTCAGCTGGTGGGAAATGGTGCTAGAAAACCTGTGTGTGGGACTCACGTGTCCAGAAAATGCTCATCTCATTTTGTGGAGTCAGGAAATACGTTCTTAGGGATGTTGGTTATGCACAAAACTTGTATTAGACAAAAAATTCCTCGCCGAGATTATGTTCACATCCAGGCTGTTAGGGCTGAATTGATGTTGTGATAAGCTTTTGAGGGCACAAAAAGGGTTCAATAGCCTGATTTGGTGATTTTAGTGAGCTTATTTTTTCTTGCTGTGATTTCTGGCAGGTTCCTGTCTCCTGAAGGCTGTAGAAGTGGGCACATGAAATGAACTGACAGTAATGGGCAACCGTCTGTCTTCTCATCTCCCTCCAGTTTTGCTTAAGCCTCCCATTTTTCTGTGATAATGCTAAATGAAGTACGAGTTTGGACAGCAGCCAGGTGTCAGCACATGGCAGAAGGTTTTAATTCTGCTTTTAGAAACTAGATAAGTGGTGTGCTAATATAAGCTAATACAAGCACAACCTCTCTTCTCAGTTGGACAGCTTGAGAGTGAAGATGATCATGACACTGCCATGTTGCAGAGTTTTGTGTTAGAGCTTGTTAAAGCTCTAATTATTACAGCTGTCTCTGTAACACGCTGTCTTAGCATTATAACATCTATTTCATTATATGCCATGACAGAGCAACCAGATAGCATTAATTCCCTGGGAAGCTTTTTGTCTCTTGTATACGTACTTTTTTTCACACTTGTGTTCAGACTCTGACACTGCTCAGGATTCATCACTGCTGTTGTCCTTTTCCACCCCCCCTCCCAATTCCAGCGCTGAAAGCTGTGTTTCTGAGGAACAGGTTATGCATTTAGCTGCTTCCTCTCTGAGATTCCCTAATTTCTTCAGATGCTTTGTAGCCACAAAGTGTACTGTGGCTTGTGCCCAGTTCAAGCTGATTAGGGTGTACTCTTGTGCATTCTGATGATCAGTGAAGACATCTGGTTTCAGGGAAGAAATTCAAACCGGAATGCCTCTGAGTGCACAAATTGACTGAAATTAGTGTTTTTAACATTGACTGCAGTAGTGCTTTTTAGCTTTTTTTTTCTTATTCTCTACAGATTTTAACCTTTTCCACTCTCCAGTAAGTATGTGCTTGAGTTTATGTATAATCTTCTGTGGCATGGGAGAAAGGCTGCTTTTATTTTATGGCTTTTAAGTATTTATGTATTTTTTTTTTTTTTAAGATGTGGAATTACTCTAAGTTGTTTTAGAGGGGTCAGTGAAAAGAAAGTGACTGTCTCTCCGTCTGTGAGACTGTTATGGAATGTGAGGATTTCTCAACTACAGTGTGCCAAATACAGAGGAGCCAGTCATTTGATGTGCTTTTGGCATTGAGAAATTTTAGAATCTGAGTCTGGGTTTGCACAGGGTAGTGCTGGATGGGTGCATTTAAGACATGCAGTGCTTCTCCCTGCCTTCGGTGATGTGATACAGGACAAAGCTGTGACAGTACACTCGGAAGTGGTCTCGATGGGTCCTTTGCCAGGCTGCTGTTTGCCAGCTGAATTTAGTACTCTCCTCCCCCTGATCAATGAATAGATTTTCCTCAGATCCCCTTTTATTTTTTTCGGTTTCCTCTCCAGCTTTTTTTTCCTGTGGAAGATGAAATCTGTCACAGGGGCTTAGATTTATTAACTGCTGCCTGAGTCGCTTTGTGTGATGTCAGGGCGGGAGAGGAACTGATTGTATCCTTAGAACCAGCTTAACAGAAAGGCTTTGGATAATTCCGTAGATTTTTTTTTTTTAAGATGTTGGGTTGGCTTAAATGATTAGTGTAAAAGCTCCAGAGAAGACTAAATATTTAAGAATTTATTCTGCCCTTACTTGTCTCTGGATTTACACATTTGAATGAAAAAGTAATTCTGCGTCTCTCTTCCACTCCTCCCCTTTTTCACCTCTCCCCCATTCAGATTGCACAGAGTTGGTATTCTCTTCCAGCAGTTGGTGAGCATCTGTGCAATACTGCCAGGTGCAGTGGCAATGGGGGAAGGCAGTGAGCGGTGGGAGGAGTGGATCCCAGTGGCATGCAGGACATCGTTGCCTGTCTTTAGAAATGACTGCTGAATGCTTCTGTTCTCATGATCCTCTTTGCCATCTGTGACAGTGCTGTAACTAGGAGCTATTCATTGACTCCAGGTGAGAGGCTCACTTGGCCTGGGATTGACTCTTCACAGTCCTAGGTGCTGGGCATCCATCAGGGACGGCAGAATTCAGGGTGTGAAGGACTGGCTTGGTCTCCTCTGTTCCCTGGGAGTGTTTCATTAGCACTGTTCACAGTTACATGTGTAGCTAAAATGTGCCTTTCCCCTTTGCTGGGTGGATTCGAGTTACTCCTCTGACCTTCAACTCCTCTTTCAGAAGTTTGTGTGGAGGGCTGTGCTTTGATGCAGCTCTGAGGGAAGTGTATATTCCCTGGGTTTCAGAGCCATTACTGCATAAAGGTGCTGGGATACCTGGGCACCTTGACTGGACTGGGTAACACAGCTGGCAAATCCTGTACAGCCCAGACAAGGTGTCAGCCATTGTCACAGAGGATTGTTTGATTGATCAGTAGATGTATTTTCCTTGTTGGCCCTTTGGAGACTCAGCAGGCTGAGGAGGTTTTGTGAATTCCTTCAGACTAATTACATTATCAGCCAAACAACACAGCTATTTGCCTTTTGCCTCCCAGCCAGGCCCTCTGTGATGGGTGTTTTCCTGCCATGGATTTGTATCCTGAGAGTATGACATACAGAGAGACTGAGTACCCACCTCTTACCTGATTGCAAAGTACAGCAAGCCCTTAAAAGAGCTCTCCTGGAATTGGTTAGGACTCTTTGGTGGGCTTACTCAGTGTAGAGACTCTTCCATGGAGAATCCACTGCTCCCGTACACTCAGCTGTGGAGCTGATGGATGGCGCGTTCTCTGGGAGGAGTCTCTCAAATGCCACTTGCAAGAAAACTGATCTAATAAGTGTAGCTATAAGACAGGTTATAAACTGAGCATCTAGTTAGCCACCCGTTTTGTTATGACCTCTGTCCAACCACAACAAGCAAACAAGCACACTGGATAAAGGAGTGTGCTGATTGTTCAAGATGTGCAGGGAGTTCTACCCCTGGAAAAAGCCTAGAGGACTTTCCTTTATAGTATCTCTGAAGGGCACAGCATTTGCTGTGATGATTCACTACTTCTGCCAATTTGTAGTTGAAAGGTGAGCTCTCTTCATTCAAACGGATTGATGGTTCTGAAGAAAGCAAATTTAAGTTGGGCTTTAATCCCTTTGTCTTAAGTAAGAGCATTGCTTTTCTCCCAGCTGTGCAGAAAATGAATCTGATTGCTTTCAGTTGTTCCTTTGTGGAATTCACTTATGTTCCCTCACAGTAACTGAGGAAGTGACTGACTTTTTCATTATACTTTTGTTAGTACAGATTGACATAGAAGGTCCCTCTTGATCTTTTATGAAATGGAATCATGTGATTCAGGAGAAGGAGGGAAGAGGAAAAGTCTTTTAAGACTTTTTATTGTTCTTGTGCAATTAAATATTTGCTACTACTTAGGAAAAACATTTGGAATTTATCACCAAGCTGGCATATGGTAAAGCCTGAGAAGCTGATGAGTCTGTAGAGCTTTGGAGTTAACAGTGGGAGGTTGTGAGCTCTGAGGGGGGGGTCTGAGCTCAGGAGTCCTGGATTCAGGGAGAGTCACAATGGTACTTGAGCCTGTGGGTGAGAAGCTACATTTGAGTGATGCTCTGTTGTAAGAGTTATTGTGATCTCACTGTTGCTCACCTGGTACTTGAAAACAAAGTAAAACCTAAACTGAAAATTGAGCAATGCTGTAAGTGTTGCACTGGAAGTCATTGTTATTTTTTACTTTTTTTTTTTTAAGAGGATGAGTCTTCATTCTCTTTTACAATAATCAAGATGCAATGTCAGAGAAACCAGTGCACTAATTTAGCTGTTCACTTCAGTATTTTTTTAATGCTTAAAATACATACTCAAACTGTGTTTGACTTTTCCCTTCCTGTAAAAAATTCTTCATGTGTGTATTCAAAATCTATATATCTAAACATACATGTAAAAGTATTTTGATGAACTGATTGTATTGTCTGACTTACACTTGGCATGCACAAGTTTGGACGTTGAAAGGTGGCGGGGATGTTCCTTTAGGTTTGTTTGCTTAATGATGCACTGGTTTCTAACCAGTGGGGATGAGGAATGGGAAGGTTGCTTTTAACCTCCATGACAGATTGCCAGGGGAACGAGGGCTATAAAGCCATTTATTTGGCTGTCCTCTGGGGAGAGTCAGCCATCCATCCAGCTGAGTCAGCGAGAGCAATGCGGCAGGAGAGACCTGCCAGCCAGCCAGCCACTTAGAAAATGTGCTAGCTGCTTCTGGGGATTAATTTGGTTAATCAGATTAGTTTAGCAAGTTCCAAGAAGAGAACTGACCAAGAGGCTGCTAAAGAAGTCCATGGAAAAAAGTATAATAAAAATAGTATTTTTCATGGAATTGTCATTTCAAATTATAAACACTTAGCAGCGTATTTCTTTGCTCCAGTGCGTGTTAATACCTCTATGTGGCTCAGTTTGCATGACTTAATGTATCAGTTTTGAGTCCACCTCTGCCCAGCTCCTCCTATATTGCTTCCTTTTATATAATTTTCTATACTTTAACCCTCCCTCATCAATTACCCCCTTCTCACCCTCTTTAAAGGCTCATGAACTCGTAGAAAATGGAGACTTTCACGTGTGCATCATGGAAACACCTGTATTTATATCCCTTATCAGTTTTTATGCTGCCTTTGTCAGTGAGGACCCAGGCCAGCTCACACTGCAGTCAGCAGGGAGCAGGAGCTGGGTGAGAATTTGCAAGCTGAGGAGAGTGGCACTCAGAAATGAGCTTATGAGCTCACTGGGAAAGGAATTGCAAAAACTGGCTTCTTAGTGGCATCAAAAACCTGACTCTTTTCAGAAGGGAATGGAGAACAAGAGATCTATGCTATTGAGACACTGCTTCATTTCTCTGTATCTTCTGTGAAATCTTGTATATAATTAAAATGCCACAAAAGTTTAGCTGGAGTAGAAAAAAAATACGGAGACTGTTAATATTGAAGGAGCCCTTTGACTTATACCAACTGAGAATTTGATGTTATATAAAAGACTGTTAATAAGGAAGATGCTTTAAAGCTTGGCATTTTAAATGCATTTTTAAGTGGAAGAAGCCTTTTTTCATTGCTGGTATTTAAATATTGTAAGTGGCTATAAGTAGTGGTTAAGAAAACGGAGTTTTCAAGTTACGTTTTCCAGTCTTGGTGACTTGAACCTGTTTTTGGTAAAATCCCTTTCAATGCATCCTAACGTGCAAAATGAGATTGCAGCATCCTCATTGTACTGGAAAGCATATTTTACCACAATGGGTTTTAGTAGAAGTCAATGTAGAATACTGTACTTGGCAGAAGCATTTTAACAGTGGGTTATTAATACTAAGGAAGCTCTTCTTTCTTCCCAAGATCCTTGGGTTGCTTCACTTTCATTTACTTGTTTTGTGATATTTTCATTACTTTCCTTCTGTAGGAGACTAATCACATGAGCCCACCTGTTTGTGTTTTGAGGAATTAGTCATTAAATAGCAACGACTTCAAATCTTCTTTGATTGATTACATGTAAATGTCTGAATTGCAACAGTAATTCAATGTAGCAGCCATTGCTTATGAGGTGTAAAGTAATTTATCCTGCTAATAAAACATTATTGTATGCTTGCTAAGACAAGATACTAAGTTCATTCCTATTATATTAAATTTGTTCATATTACTCTATATTTCTATATCTTGATTCCACTCAAATTTCTGCTGTAGTATGAAAAAAATATTCAATCACATCTTGTCATGAAGATGACTTTGAAATCCTTTGCAGTGGAAAAAAATCAAGACAAAGGACTGCCAAACAGAAGTTGTATTCTGTGAATGTAAATGGGTTCTGCACCGTAATTAGTGATTTTCTAGGGCTGGACTGGAGGCCCTGTATTTTCATGGGAAAATCCGTTTGATGTGTACCATCCCTAATTTCTGCAGTGCTGAATAACCAGGCTCTAATTCGGTTGTAATGAACCATGTGTTAATGCTACAGCCTTCTGTCCAGCCAGAAGCCAAAACACCATGTCTGACTTTGTAATGAATCTTGCAGTCCTCTTGTTGACTCCGTGGGTAGGCTTTTGTTCCAAATCTGCCCTCAGATATTGCTAGTTCTCATTGAGACCTATAATGCATCTTACATTTGGGCTTGGCTTTGCTCAGTTTGTGAACTTTCCTGGAAAGCATCAATACTTCAAACCACTTAGGGAATTTTTTTTGTTTGTTTATTTGTTTCCTTGTTAGTTTTGGAACAGTGGGATTTAAAACAGTGGAACTGACCAGAGCAGTTTATACTTTAGTTAAATTTCAGCTGTTTCTGTTTTGTTTCTTCTTCTAAGCTATGAGTCAGACTAGCAGAGAGCTGAGGGTTTGCTCTGTATCTCTAGGTAAAGATATTTATTCTCGCAGCCTCCAGTTTCTTAGTAGGTCATTACATAATGAACACTTATTTCTTTGTTCTGATCAGTAACTTTTGCATGTGGATTGAGTTTTGGGTTTTTTCCTCAAATTATTTTCTGCTTCAAAGTTGCTTGGTTCTTATTTCATTTTGGCCCTAACTGGAATCTTCCAAACAGAACACAGTTTGGAATGGGTACAGTCAGAGCCAGGAAGATACTGACTGACTTCAGGGACTGTTTGATGTTGAGGATGACTTACTCACATCCTAATGAAATGCAAGGAGCCTAAGTAAGTGGAATTCCTCCTTCCGTGCACGAGGAGCATGTGAGGCCAATTCTGTTGTGCTTGTGTTCTTCAGTGAGTCCTACAGTGGGCAGAGCAATGTTCTTCAAGCACCTTCCCTCAGTCTGCAGCTCTGTGGTCTGTGTTGTTGGAGTGGTGGCTGCTTTGGGGCCCCACTGAGCTGACCGTGCTTGGGGCTGGGAAGGAGGGACCTTTCGTGTGCCTACATGCAAAGCTTTGGAAATCTATTTCATAGGGTACAAACTGATGCAAAGATGATTATCAGTTGTGCAGAAATGTTATTGGTGGCTCACACAGGGTGTAGGTAAAGAATATGTGGGTGTAAACTACTGTCCATTGTAAATATTGGGCTATGAGGTAGGTTCCTCTGGAGTTTTGTTGATTTTCAGGCATGTGTATGGCAGGGTAAGTTTACATATAGAGAGTCTAACCCAATTCAAGTGAGCACTTGTATTCTTTGTCTGCACAGCTTCTCCACATTAGCATAGTTGTTACTCCTGAGAGTATGTGTTCATTCATTGCATCTCAGTGTGGCAGTCAAAGAATTAATTACTCTGAGAAGGGACAGGCCTCTTCTAAAGAGTTTCACAACTTCAGCTTTTAATGGATCTGTGTCCCCTGCTGGGGCTGCAGCGCAGCTTGTCAAAGCATTCGCGGCGGCTCCACGGGTCAGTGGCTCCCAATGCGGGACAGTGTTGGAGGAACCGTGACACTGGTTCCTCGGGCTGATTTACTTGGGGCTGAGAGGGAACAGGGAGAAGGGAAATTGTAAGCCCTTGAGTCATTGTTCACAGGAAACAGATTCTGAAATTCTCATTAAAAAACCTGAAAAAGCGGTACTTTATTTAAGCACACGCTACTTGCGTGCTCAAGCGTTCACCTCGCTGGTTGCTTCCCAAGCTGATTGCCTAAATGGCTTGGCAGCAGTGCTGCTGGATGTTTGTTTCATTATCTAATGTCACTTATTGATTTTCATTAAAAACATGTCAGCATTGATTTTTCTAAAGCACCCTCGGAAATGCATTCTGACCCTTTTTTATGTTGAATCCACTGCAGAGTCTCCCACTGAATCGGTCTAAAGCAGGATTATTTTCTGACTAAGAAATGTTGATTAAATATTTTGATGTATGAGTGGTTAAGACCACTTTAAGAACAAAGCATGCCACGGGGAAATGAACTGAGACAAGGGAGAAGCTGAAAGGGAGGATGCTATAAACCAGGCACTTTGTCCATTCATGCATTGTTATTTAAAGTTAGGGATGGAAATAAGCTGGAGGTCTTGGTCCTGTGTGTGAGTATCAGTTCACGCACCAGATTATATTGACACGATGCTGATATGAGAAAGGAGATATTTTTAAATGTAGTTAAATCTGAGTACAGGAAATTATTGTTTCTTCTTACCTCATTACCATGAGTTTTCAGGGAGCCTGGCATATTTGTTCTGAGTTTGAAAATGCTGACAGTTGCAGAACTTAAGTGGATCAGCTGGTTTTGTCATATGCTGTGTTATTTATCTGCTCTCCTCCTCTGGCTCGTTATGCTTGTTTCTCATATCTGAAAAATGAGTTCCTAGACACGTATGGGGATGTGCAATGACATGTGAATGAAGTTCTGGGGTCCTTTAGAGTGACTCCAGCACAGCTGCAGGACACTGAGCTCACTGCTCCAAGACTTGTGCTTGTATTCCTGCATTAGTTAAGACTGGGGCTTCACAGAGTTGACACACAGCTGAAGTTCAGTGACTGGAAAGTTCTGGTGCTGCTGAATTGACTGTTGAATTTAAAGCAGTGGCCTGGTTTGGGTACCAGTGGATCACAGAAATCCAAATTCATGTCTGAAAACAGGAGAGGGCTTTCAAAGTCAGCTTTGTGTGCATCTTTTTTTAAAGACAAACTAGCTGGTTTCCCTATCATTTTGAATTGCTCTCCCCATCCCATAATCTGGACTTTGACTAAATCATCCATTACTTGGTTTTCCTCTGGATTTTTGCATTTCTGAAGCAGAAAGTGTGGTTGTAGATTTCTGTACAGCAGATTTGAGTCTCTCAGAGAAACACTACTCTACATTCATCAGGTAATTAACAGCCTTGCTTGCCCGGCTTGGATTCCGAGATTTACAAATATAAATTTGTTTCTTGTGGGCAAAAATATGAACTTGAGGTGTACATCTACTGTTGCATCTCTTATATTTTTACACTGCAAATGATTTGCAAGAGAATGTGTTACTTGAATAGTAATGCTGTCACCAAGCCTGGTAAGGTAGAGGGTGGTGCTGGAGTATAAGCCTGGCTCTGCTTACTTAGCAAAGTGTTTCAAGTTAAGTGGTACACTTTGGACAGAAAAAAGTGTCATTGATAGAAAACAATACTGAGAAACTCAGAACGGATGAACAAGTCAGAGTATGGAAGTTTCCAACTCTTGAGATTGTTCCTTCTTTTTAGGAGGAGAGTATGGGGGGAAAGTACAATTATAACCCCTTGGTGTGGGTATTTTTGTGATTATTAAAAAACAAGGCTGACCAGGTGTGATTTCTGTCATCTGCAGTACAAAGCTGGAGAGAATAAAGCTCAAACTTTGCTTCTGGGGGCGAGCGTGGCAGGAGGTTGTGCCATAGTGTCTGTTGCAGTGGTTCTTGACCTTTTGATCACAGATACACAGACCCCAAGGGGGAAATCTTTGAGTGCCTCTAAAACCTCTCTGCACTGAGATCATGTTAACCTCCTCCTTCCTCAATTCTTCATTCCTCTTTTAATCTGCACCGTTGTACTTTTAACTGCTATTAATGCTCACTGTTCTGCAGTACAGTAGATGTTTGGGAGACCCTTTCAAATACTTTCTGTATTCCCTAAGGGTTTGAGAATGCATCTGTTTAAGTGGGACCAGCTGGTTCATGCAGCACTGCTCAAACCTCACTGCCCTCCTCCACCTGTGGCAGGTAAGTAGGTCCCTAAAGGCTGACCGGTGTAATGTACCTGCTGGCTCCACAATAGCACCAACTTCTTGTCTCTTGTAAACGAAGCTATTGTTGCACAAAGGCTAGAGAGGCAGCCAGAGGTCCATCTAACACGGTGCCCCAGCTCTGGAGGTGGCCTATTTCAGAGGTCTCCAAGGAATGCAGAAGAAACCCCCTAACGTGCCTGGCCGATTGTGCAACTCTATACGGCTGGCTGGAGGGAGGGGACTGGATTTCTTCCTGACCCCCACCTGTCAGTCAGCTTAGCCCTAAAGGATAAGCTGATCTTTTGAAGTCAAGGCTTAAAATTGTTGAGGCTGGAGGGCATTTCTAATAGGTTACTGGGTTAGCAAGGAAAAGCAGCAGTGCTGTGTATGGTATCAGCTTTGCTTTGATCACACACTGTAGTGTTGTGCACACACACACACAAATTTAATAGCTATTACTAAATGCTTACCTACACTGTATATACTAAATCAGAACCAGAGGGTGTCTGATGCAGTCCTCTTCTTGAGCTTTTGGAGCTGAGGACTAATGAAGCAGTTCTTTTCCCTGATAAAACAGTGAAGGAGCAACGCATGAACTCTGACTTGTGGGATGTGTACATCTGTGAATGTAAAATGCTGTGAGGCTGCCCCAATTTGGGGATTTCAATGCTACTGAAATACAAAAAAATAAAAACAACCCAGGCACTGGTACAAACCTACCCAGAGTCATGCACTGAAAATACAACTTGCGAAGGGGAAACGCCTTCTTCACCCCTCAAACAGCCATACCATAAATTTTCTCCCTCTTTTGGTTTTAGTACTGTTGTAAAAAGCCCAGGCCTGCCTTAAAAACCTGAAACTTTCTCTTACAATGGCCGGGGCTGAGCTTTGAGGCACTGCCACAACTCATTGTCTGTGGAAGAACCCTTGCTGGGAAGGCTGTGATTTATATCAGCCTGCCTGTCATGGGGTGAAAGGAATGCCCGGTTTTTCATTTTGATCAAATGTTAGGTTTGAAAACCACCCACTGCTGTAAACTCAGTTGGAGTGGAGAGATGAGATGGAGCACATTGCATGCTTTGTTGCTGAGATAGTGTTTTAAGGCTGGCTGAATCTGTTTCCCATTGCTGAGTGCAGGGAGGAAAGATGTGGATTTAAAGAAAGGAAAGCTAAACTGAGTACTTTTTTTTTTCTTCTGCTTTCAATGAAATAGAAAATGAGGTGAGGGCAGTTCAGAAATATAGACTGTCTTCAGTACAGAGACTAAAGAAGGCAAAATGTTTGGCGTAATTCATTTGGAGCCGAGTAGATGAACCTGTAAAGAAGGTGTGGGTGGAATTTACAGGGGTGGAATTTTCCCAAAGGGAGATTCAGAGATGATCACCTAGTTCCTGCTGAAAACTGATGGACCTGCCTTTATGCCTAAAAGTGGGAGGGGAAGACACCAAAATAATTTGGTTCTGTAATTGGATTTATCTTCTTTCATCAGATTTCTTCAGTTTCTCCCATGCTCTCTCTCTTTTTTTTTGTCTTCTGTTTAGCAGCTTTCACATGAACTTTGCTTTCTGAGAGCATGGATGCTGATACAGTTCTAGAATCACGATAGTCTTTCTGTTTAAAATGCACAATAGTTTCTCTGGCTTTTTGTCCTCTTGACTGTGTTGGCAGCAGCACAGAGGACTTTTCCTGGTTTTGAGTTTCATCACAAATTTCCAGCTTGCACTGCCCTTAAGGTATAAAAGCATCTGATCTGAGTTTATGGCTTTGAATTTAAGTGACATTCAGTTTCTGTTCTTTCTTATGTTAATTCTCATTTTGGCTGAGTTTCATGATGTAGAATAACATTTCTACCTCGTTAATATGGCTTTATGTTTACTTTGTCCTAAAATGTGTATTGAAAAATTGGAATCTGAGACTTTAAATTACAGAGTTGGGAGCAGTCCTTCCTAAGATTGTATTAAATAACAGCTGTAAGAAGTTCCTCTGAGCTCATGTGTTAAGAACATAAGGAATTCTGTGCTGTTAAGTGTCTGTAGACTCGTGATCACAATCTTTAGATAGTCTATGCCTTGTCAGTGGGCAACTTTTATGATTAAGGGTTGACTGTGAGTAAGAAAAACACTGTATCTTACCTATCTCTGCTGCTATTACATTTGTAAATGTAAAATTAGAAGATGTAGATAATTTCCCTGCTCTGCTGTATAACCTTGGGCAAATCATGTCTGTGTTCACCTGATACAAGAAGCGATAATACAGTCTCATAGGAGTGCTTTGAAACTAAGCACGTTCAAGATTAAAATATTGTGGTAGCAGTGGTGAAAAAATACCCAGTGTGCTTCAGCCAGTGCATTTGATCAGTCCTTCAGGTCAGAGGAGATTTAAAGGCCATCTGTGGTATGACTCCATTGACTTATATAAACCAGGATCAAACGTGAGTCATGTATTTGTGTGGTCTGACCCCTTTGAATTCTCTGGTCAAGTTGTGTTAGAAGGGAGAGAAGCACTGAGGTTTGCTATCAATTTTTATGTGTCTGTCTTTACATAAAACAAAACCCTGGCAACAGCTGATCAGAAGACTTTTGTTTTGCAGTTTTTTATCACAGTTTCGGGGATGTGAGTAGCAAGCTGAGATGTGCCTTTTTAAATTACAATATAAAAGACCTCTGAACGTTTTCAAGGCAGTTATTGTGGGTGTTATAAAGTAAATGATTCCCCCCATGAAATAATTTAATACCAGAACTGCTGAACTAGAACTCTAGTTATTTTATGAATACAGTTTAAAAACCTTGTTATTTTCCATCTTTTTCTTTTAAACCATAGATTATACCTTTATTAGTTTTATATTTCCAGGCATGAGGAGGGGAGTTATTCCATGGCCACTTAAGTCTGGTCCCAGCTGGGAATGACCAAAAGGACTGACTGATTGCAGAATCTAACAGTGCCCTGCAAAGGTGGTTTGCAAATGTAGAAAGAAATCCAAGATCTGTTTCATCAGGGCATCAAAGACTGAGTTTCTGAACATCATGCTAGTACTAATTCCCAGCTGGAATGTGTTAACTGCAGGCATTATTGTTAGAAATGGCAAACATCAGGTAACATTACACTGTGGAGCTGGAAGTCATTCTCAGACTTCTCTTACAGTTCTCATTCTTGAAATCTACGTTGTGTATTTTTCTTCATAAAGTTCAGGTCTGAATTTCTTGCTTTTTAGCATTAACTTTGTGCTTGTTCTGTTTAATATATGATTTCCTAGTGGACAGAGTGCTAAATGCCAGTGTTTTGGCATGTTTTTGTCAGAGATGTGGTTTTAGGGTAACATTTAGTTCTTCTGTTATTGTGCTGCTGTGTCTGTACCTGGGGTGTCAGAGCAGGGCTGAGCTCTGGCAGGGGTACACACTGCCTCTCACTGTACATAAGGATTTCAAAGTTGGCATTTAACAGCCATTCAGAAAACACTCCAGGGCTTCCATCAGTGGGATTTCTTGCCAGTAAGAGCAAAGGCCTTGTAAGTACAAGCAGAAGCTGTTTCTGGGTAGCAGTGCTGTTTGAACTGTCTCCCCACCTTTTGTAATAGAAGTTTTTCCAGTGCATCTTGGTGTACCATCAGTAGGATCCTTCCTAACTGATAAAGGGAGATTAAATGAAAAATGAGTGTAGGTTCATTTCCAATACTCTTTATTAAGTACAATGAGTTGGAGACTTGGCACGTCTGTATTTTATTATGTATTTGTATTTAATTACTGCATTTCTACCATGTGAATCAATCATCTTCATGTATGATCTCATTTGTTTCATTTGTGGGCTTTCTTGAAGAAAGGTGAAACCATTCACAGCAAAAACTGAAAAAAGGCAGAAAACAAACTCGGATGTGATAGAATATTATTACAAACTTCAGAGTGGATTATTGCTTACTGCTTATATAGCTACATATATATCTGATTCCTTGTGACTAGTTTAAAATGTTAATGATAACTATTGCAGGATAAGTGGGTACTTAGGAGTCATAGGGAAGGAAAAACATCTGAACTTGTTACTGTGTTCTTTGACTAAATAGGTGGTGGAAATTAGGGAGTCTTTTGAAGCAGTGCTGTTGGGCCCTGGAAGATTGGGGTCCTCAGTATTTTGTGGAATAACTTAAGCCCCAGTCCTCTGATGGCGAGAGATCTGAAAATAGCTGCAGGGATCAGCTCTGCTCTCCCTTGGGAGACTGGAATTTGTCCAGGGGAGTTCTTATCTATGATGTTCCCTCCCACACCTACGTTTTGTGCATTTGTTGTACCCATTTTAGAGAGGAGAAAGGGAGAGCTTCTGAAAGCTGCCTTAAAAACAGACTCTGAAGGGATCAGGAGAAAGAGGGCAAATTCTGTTTAATTCCCATTTGTACAAATAATTCGCAGATTAAGGATTTTAGACGAGAAAAAGGGGCTCAAGTGTGGAATGGATGGCCCCCAGGTGGGGTTCATACAGAGCAGCTTCGTTTCCCAAAGCCACTGCCCGGCTTCCCCCTCTGTTCTCAGGGAGATGATGAGGAAGAAGAAAGACGGAGACTTTGCAGCTGATTAATCACTGGGAAATAGTAATTACTGGTGGTGTGTTTTGGGTCATTATTCAAGGACTTTCAGACAGAAATAAACCGAGCAACTACAACAGTAGCTTTCTCTAATTATTTTTCTGTGCTCAGCCCTACTTTGTGTATTGAGCAAACCATTTCTCTTCTTCCAATTTATAGTCAATGATCTCCGGGGCACAGATTCAAACCATCCTGCAGAGTTTATTCCAGAAGCTTTGATGCAACCATATTTACAGCTTTAAAAGAGGCTGTTTATTATGGAATTAATTCAGGCCCTAAAAATCATAGCTACGGTTTTATAGCTTATTTAAATTTATATATCTGCTTGAAAAATATTTTGAGGTGGATCTTTGCCGTGTGTAAATTGGTGCAGCCTCTCCAGAGCGGGAAGGAACTGAGCAGATTTACACCCGCTCCAGTTTGGACCCCTTGGATTTTTCTTTTCTGTGTGTATAATGCACTGAGAAAGAAGACAACCCTCTTTAATCTGGGGAGAATTTAGACACTAATCAAGCACTAAAGAGGCACCATGCCGAGGCTGAGAGCTAAAATCCTAAGGATGAAATCAAGTAATTGCTTTATCTCTTTCTTTTCAGACATCTTGAGAGATGCTTAAAGGCAAAACTAAAAGTAAATGAATGAATCAAGCCAAGTGGGTTTAGGAGTGGATGGATGTATTAAACTTGCCCTGAAAATAGCAGCAAATAGGTGACATTCTGTGCAGCTTACACAGGCTGACTCTGGGCAACAGCAGCATTTGGCCTTCAGTGTGGTTCCCTCTGCCTTGCTGTATCCTGTAAGCATCCACAGAAAGGGAAAGTCTTCTTAACAAAGGACAGAAAGTTTAGTACGAGCTTTTGTCTTCTTTTTTGAGTAGCTTGTAGTGAATAAATGACCATAAATATTCTGTTCAGCAGCAAACTATCTTCATGTCTATAATTTCTCTGAAATTCCAATATTTGTCCAGACGCTGAACAATTGCAGCAGTGATTTAGTGATTTTTCTCATGAACATTATTTGGGAGATTGATATTCTCAGAAAGGAGCAAGCCAAAAAGTCTAGGGGAGGGAGAGCAGGGAAGAGTTGGGCACTATTGTTAAATGAGCTATTGAGTCTGCAGAACAACATGACCATTTTACAGTCACATTCTCTTGCAGCCAGTTTTCCATACTTTGCTGTAGGTTGAGATCTGTTTATTGGTACTGGAGGGCTTTTTTTTTTTTTTTTTGTTCCTTAGCTTTCTCTCATGTTTTGTGTTTCTCATCTAGATTAGGAACAAAAAATGCAAATTTTTTACCAGACTTGGGTAACCAAGCTGTTTCCAAGAAAAAAGTTTCAGGCTTGGATGTTAGGTCTGGACAAAGAATTGGCAGTGTTTTTAAGCTCACTTTGTCTAAACCAGTAAATGAATAGTAATACAGCAAACGTAAGTAAGGCTGGTAATAGAAGGTTAAAACCCTCATCAGATTGTTTGTAGCAAGGAGGCTCCTTGCATGGCAGTTGTTCTTTCAGTGTGTGGAAAACTATTGACATCAACTTCCAAATGCAAAATAGTGAATTTTGCTTAAACCCCAGGGGCTGTACTTTTGTAATAGCTCAGCCTGCAAACAAATATGGAAAGAAATGACCAGATTTCTAGGCCTGTAGGTTGAGTTTCAGAATTGCTGCCTTTGGGTGCTGGCTGCTACCAGACTCCCAAGTGCAGTAATGCAAGTTAAACCTGCAAGATTGCACCCTAGATGTATTGGAACTTTAATTTTGTCCCCCGAGAAGGGCAATTAACTCATACAGACCTAATGACAGCTCATCTGCACTTTAATTAGCCAGGGATGTGATCATCTTTGGTAGTACAGGAGCCATGCTAAAATGCCACTCACATTTCACTTTAAGTGCTCTGTGTCAAAGACACCATCACCCAGGACTGAACTGCTGCTATTAAATTTCATAAACAATCTTTTGAAATAAAGAGTTGTCACTGGAGTAGACTTAAGCAGCATTTTAATGTAGTATCAAAGGCACTGCTGCACGGGGAGCAGAATCTCAGACATCCCCTCCAGACATGAAAGGAAAGGTTGTCAGATCTTGGTCATACTCACCTGATTGACCAGGTATGACTTGTGCATGATTTATCTCCTCCTTCTGGAAGTTACAGATGACATTGGTAAGGTCATGAGGCAGCCACACCTCTGCTGGCATCTGCTCTGGAAACAGCACAGGGTGTGTGTCAGTCCTGCCTCCTTGTAGGAGCTGTTTGTCACTGGCTTGGCTCTCAACAATAAAGAATTGTAGCAGCACAACAGTCATAAATTCAAAACTATGGCAGTCATGGCCAAACTGAAAGAATATTTACATTTTGTTTTTCATACCCACTTTTGAAAATGTGTGATTTAAGGGCACCATTAAGTCTCTGGCTTGACTAGGAGATCTGAGTGCTGCAAACACTTGCTGACTGATTTTAGAGAAGAAAACAGCACTCAGCTTTTCCCCCTGTGTCCCAGGTGTCCATCAGCTGTGGGGCTGTGGGAAAGAGCAGCACAGGGTGATAGTTTGAGGGCCAAAGAGGCAGTGACAATTTTTCCACAGCATCCCTTGAAAGCAGCAAATTGCCCTGGACAGCGGATGGGGTTGGCAGATGCAGAAATGGCAAGTTATGACCCTCCCAAAGATGAGATAGGTAATTGTACCTGCTAAACAGCATCCCAATGAATCATGTAATCAGGGAAGTGAAATGGCAGCATTTGACCTGGGCCTGCTCAATGTGGGATGAATTACAGACAATCACACTTCATGCCTACTGGCATGGTTATTCTCTGCAGAAAGGCATAAATGCTTTCTAATAGTTAATAGATATTCAGTTCATTGAGTGTATAAAAGCAATTTTCAACAAAATGAGTACATACTTTTTAACTATTCAGTCACTTTTAGAATTTCTAAACAGGCTTTTCTGGTTCTCCAATCAATTCAGTGAGAATAGTTCTTTTTGACTGCAGAAAGACTAAATGAGTCTAAATTACAATGAGTTTGGTACCTTGGAGCAAGCTGATGGATTCTCACAGGAGCTGCCAACGCCATCTAGAGTTGAGGCTGCCTGGGATTTCTTAATATTGGGCCTCTTTTCTGTTGTCTAAGTAGGTCATAAGTGGAAATGAAGTTTTTTATACCAGTTGTCTGTCTCTGGCTAAACTTTGTTTTGAAAAGGGAACAGTCCTCGGTTTGAAGAAGAAATTAGAGGGAAAACTGCTTAGTCTGATAATTTATTAGTATCCTTTCACTGAGGCTTTTTAAAGCCTTCATGCTCTGAAGAGAAAGGACTGTAAGGGCTGGTGGGAAGGTTTATTTTCATGGCATTTCATGCAATGAACACAAGTACTGTGAAGATCCTGGGTAGTCATAATCTAGAATTACACAGGGAAATTAAGATTGCACATAGATGAAACTCCTGCACTTCCTAATTTATCAGTCTTGTCCTTTCTTTCCTTCTATGCCAAAAGGATGGTTTTCTAGAGTACATCTATAGGTTCCTAAACCATGTAGGAATGACTGTATTAAAAATGTGTGTGTGGGGAACCCATTGTGAATGCTGAATGTAAATATATTGTCTGTTTGCCTCTTGGAAATCTGTAGAGAAATGTTTTTCTGTTTTAATCTGGTGTAATACAAATAACCAAAAATAAGCAGTAAGATGAATGTTGTGCTCTTTTCTTTGATAGCTTTTTCTTCCTTGAGTTCAAAGGTATTTCTTTCTACCCTCAAGATATTTCTCTTCTCCAGATCTCCTGAGCATGCCTTACTGAAACAAAACCGATTTCTTAAATTTTCAAGGCAAACAGTTTGTCATTAAAAAAATTACTGAGAAGTTATTAGTGATGGGAAGGAACTTACCAGCACAAGCAGTGAATATACTGGGTCAGTTTGCACTTCAGAGACTTTGGTTCATTTGCAGTAACACCGAAGCTTTAACCACTGCAATTACCACTGAGCCTTCAGATTCCTGACAACCAGCAGAGGAACAGAGAGAGCAGCTCTCTGGGTAACCAGGGAATTTAACACCAGAGCAGCCTTCTGTTCCACTGGCACGTTAATGTGCACTGATTGCATCCCCAGAAGACAGAATTGAGCTGAGATTCTGCTGGGGGCAGGAACTAAAGCAGTAATAATCTCAAATGTCTTTAAAGGAAGAAATGGGGAAACTCTGTAAATAGTTGGGGAAGGATTTAGGTTTTAAATCTGGCTGTAAGCTTCCACGTGGTTTAGGACTGTCCAGAGGTTTTCTTGTGACACATGTAAAGTAGATGAAGTTCTTTTGATAAGTGTGAACATAACTGTCTTTTGCATAACAGAAAATCTGCTCAAAACATTATTTTTCTTCCTGCAGTCTTTCTTTCTGAAATCTCCTGCAATTGCTGTGTCAGTCTTTCCATCCCCTGCTTCTGATGTATTTTTGGTCTTGTTGCTGTCATGAATTGGGCAAGTTTTCATCTCTTCCTCAATTTTATCATCTGTGAAACCATGGAAGTGATACTGACTTCCACTGGGAAGGAAGTGATGCTGAAGCATTACAGGTTGCATTTCTTAAATATAGCTGATGTATCTAATAGTAAAATGTCAATAACTGACATTTAGACAGCACATTGAACGGTGTTTGTAAATAAACCAAGGGCATGTGTATTTCAGAGTTCTTCCTTTTTAGTGGAGGTGCAGACATACCAATACCAATACAGTTACTCCACCATGGCTGTAGGTAGAGAAAAACCAGTGTTACCTCTCCTGTGCTAGAATAGAGCTGTGCTTTTGCTGTGTTTATTAGATCTGGAACTGATTCTGGAAGGCAGTCCATACAGGTCCTCTCTTCATCTAGCAGAAATTAAAAAGCTGCTGATTCACTTTTAACATGCTGAAGGACTATGTAGGATTTTAACTTTGATGGCAGTCTTGCAGTTAAATCTTCAGTAATTTGTTAGCATGTAGTGGCAAGGTGCTACTGTCATTTACGCTTCTGATGCCTAAGTGAGGAACTGACACCTATTTCTTCTTTGGAAGAAATACTGTAGCAGAAATAAAGAAATATTACCCATTGGCAGAGTGCCTTGTTCAACCCCACAGGCACCCTGAAAAGGGAGAGACATGCTGGAAGTTCATTCTCTTTGCCCATGGGGCTGCATTTAATTTTTTCTGGAGCAACTGTCTTTTTGTGTCTTGAACCCTTTTCCTTTGCTGTGTCTGGTGAGGTCTGGCACAGCCAGTAACCCCTCTCAAATCTGCAGTTACAAAAACCTAGAGAAATCTAAATCTACCGTGGAAATGGGCTGGTTTGATCACGATTTTTATCAGTTGTTTTGCTTTGCTCCACCAAGTCTTTCGGGATGCTTTTATAGTAGGTGCAAGGGAGTTCTAGGAGATGGGAATAAGGATTTGTATGTCAAATGTGGGATTTGAGGGGGTTTAGAAAGAAAGATGAAGTGGGTGAAATGTTTAGATCTCATGATTTCCTGGCCAGAATGGGTGTGTTTGAATTGGGAAGGCTGTTCTGGAGGACTGAAGGAGTGGCAGTGCTGTGTGTCAGATCTCTTCCTTGCAGCCTGCTGGAAGTGGGAATGGAGCTGAGGCTGGGATGAACATTATTTCATGTTAGCAGGAAGTTGTTACTTGCTGCATAACAATCATATGAAGAGTTTCATCCTGCTTTACATGAAGAACATGATCCTGGCTGCAAGTAGTTACTGCTTAAATGAGATTGAGAACAACCAGTATCTAGTATTTTAATGACTAATCTAGAGATTAGAAATAAAATCTAGGTGTGCTAATTTCCATCTTATTTCTCTGACCACTAGACCATGCTCATCTTTAAAGACTTGTTTCAATTGGCAGCATTTCCAATGAGAAATGCAGTTTAAAAAGCCAAAGGAACATTTATCTCCTTTAGTTCTTGAGGTGCTTTATTGTGAGGCTTGTTATGGTTCAGTAGAAGCTTTTTGAGTTGGGGACAGTGTTAAGGCTGGAAGAAAATGAATGAAAAATGCAAAACAGAAGGGGATTTAACAGGACAGAGTTGTTCATGTGGTTATTTGCCAGTTACAGGAATTAAATATGCCCAAGAAGTCTCTACTTGACTATACCATGCAATTGGTTCTTACCAACATATAACACTAATGTTCCATCAGTGTTGTTTACTTGTGCTGTTGCTGTAGTAAGTGTAAAACCACTATCAGAAAATCATTTATTTTCATTAATAGTGCCACAAATATTTCATAGATCAGTTGCAGTTAATGCTTGTTGCCACTTAAGGAGATAGGGCAATTCAAGTATATAAGCTTGAAGAAAAATGGGGAGAGTTATTTCTCTTAAAGGAAATGAAGCTAAATCTCTCTTGGGCAATGTTCCTGCCCACATCACTCGGGTACCGCTTCGTGTGGTAGTTCAGAGCTGATGCTGTAAGTGCAGTGATGGAACAGAGATATTTGCCAGGAAGTCTTCAGTGGGACTGTTCCTGTCATTCCAAGCATTATCTGATACAGCATTCACAGGAACCAGGATTTTTTCTGTGCTCCAGATGGATGGAATGTCCACGGAGGATGAGTCATCTGTGCTGTGGTAGAAATGTACAGAAAATATACCTCCAGTTTGTGTCTAAGTACTGGAAGTTTGCAGGGAGCTCTGACAATTGGCAGTAATCTTCTAGAAGTCAGTAGCTTACTTAAGAAAGGGCTTATTGAATAAGGTTCTTATATTTAAAACTTGTATTTAAGTTATTTCTTAGATTGTCCACCATGAAAAAGAATGTGGTGTAGGAAATAAACAGAGAGAGAACCAACCTTGGTGTTGCAGGGAAGTTTGTGATGGAGCTGCTCAAAGGGCTCCTCTGGTGGCTCCTGGCCAGGGCTGGGCAGGTTCTACAGAGCCAGCTGTGGGTTGGCCACTTGAGGGGCACAACTGAGTGCCAGGGGAAGGACTAAGATGGACCAGGGAGAAAACAATAACAGCACAGCTGGGACTCAGCACCCCTCGGGCCTGTTTGGCTTTGCTCTTGGGACAGAGAATTTTCATAATGGCATTTGGTGGTTTATTCAGCAAAAAGCAGTGGGTAGAGATTTCAGACCGAAAACACCATCAACACTGTCAGTGCCTCTAAAACCTTTACGTGTAAGATAAGGTTGTGAAATAAGCAGTGAACATTTTGCTTGTTTGCTTCTAGTTAAAACTGAATCTTGACAGATCTACATGCAAATTCTATCAAGTACCGGTATTTGTTCACTCATTGATACGTGTTTTGGGGTTTTTTCATTAATTTCAAATAATTTGGGAAAGGAAAAGGCCAGTGTTTTTCTAATTGGGCAATCTAAAGTAAAATTTCTAAGTCCATGTGTAGGCGCCAGACTGTATTTTTTTTCTTAATGGAGCTAATTTTATTGGGACCTGAGGGACCTTTAGCATCAGAAATCACATGCCTATGCAGGTATTTGAGACAAAAAAGGCTGGTATCTCTCAGCATGTGGAACTATAGGAATGAATTAAGGCTTCATGAAAATATATGTAAATATACATTTTCTCATTGTTGGAGTCAACAGTAATATGTTGATACATCTTAATGTATTTTGGTTTTATAATTTTAATAATCCCACTTTCCATTATATAATCACCCTTTTAAGGACCCCAAACTATTTTTGGAGCACTAGTTAAGGCCACAGGCGTTACTTTGTGCAAAAGAACTCTTGGTTATTTTCCTTTAGGCATCTCCCTACCTAGAAATGAGTGGCCTAAGGTAATTTAGCAGCTCTAGGAGAATTAAGACACGATGCCTGTGTTGTGGGATTGCCTTATTGTGGATAACAAAACTTCCATCAGAATTCAGGGTTTTGTCATCTTAGCTGTGATTACAGTGAAGAGTTGTGTGGTTAATTCTTGGCCAGTTGATCTGAAGTCCCCTGTTTTTTTTATCACCATTGCTTCCACAAAGGGTCACTTAGCTTTTGATCTCTGCAGGTTTCTGAACTATAGGTTTGGAAACGGTGGTGCATTTCAAATGGTTAAAATCTATTTATAGCTCTTTTGCATTTGAAAGATCTTGGTCTGATAAGAATATTTTGTATTAGTTCTCCCCTAGTTATCAGCAGGAAAGCTTTCAGAGGAGCAGAGCTGACAAAAACCTGTTGGAGCAGCAGGTCATCTGGGAGCTACCAAGCTCCTGGTGCTGGGGGAGGCAGCAGCAGCAAGGCACGAACCTGGGCGGAATATCTTTACTCTTTACCTGTTCTGCTGTGGATTAAATGGGAACAGATTTTTGGCTCTGAGCATCTGTGCATAAATTCTGTCTGAATAGGAGGCAAGTTATGAAATGAGATCAGCTCTGAAAAATAATGCTAACCACAGCTAATTTTTGAAAAAAGGAGAATAAATTGCTGCGTTGTGAGCAGCCAAAGAAAATCAGGGGCTTGTGTAGGCTGAGATTTTTCCAGATTTTATATTGATTTGTGTTAAGTCTAGTTTTCTTCAAAGTTTGTTTCAAAACAGGTGAGAATGTGTGCATTAAGACAAGAGATATGTACCTTAATCTAAGACAACTCCAGGTACAGACTGCTGTGTGACAGCATTAGTGTAATCCACATTACTAATATCCCCCATCTGACCTGGGGAGACTTTTCTGACCTCCTTTGATCCTGGGGTGTGTTTCTCTCTATGCTTTCTGTTGTGGGCACTGACTGTGCCCTGGCATCTGTGCTCAGATGATATGGAAACACCTCTCAGGCTGGTGCAACTGCCTGGCTGGACAAGATTTGAACCAGGCATCTGGAGGAGTGAGATTCTTTTTTGTTTTGCCAAGTTTTCTGAGCATAAGGATCATCAATAAGGCGAGGAGACTGAAGAACCAATGTAAGTACTGATTGTTCAAGGGAAAAAAAATCAAGTGAGACGACTCATGACAAATGGTATCATGTCATTAAGGATAGTGCTTACTGTGCAAGAGAATCATCTTCCATGCTTGATGAGACAGCTCTCACCATGAGAGATGCCCCAGAATGCTTTCCCAAAGCATGGTGTGTACTTTGCTGGTGCTTTGCTGGCCACTTCAAAGTGAAGCTCTGAACCCAGGTCTCTGAATCCATGCAAGCGTGTAGAGCTAAAATATACACCACTCTCTTTTGAAATTGGCTGCAAAGAGTTCCCACAGTTCTTGTTACTGCAGGGGGTGTCCGTGCAGAGGAACTGGTTTCAGGAGATGCAGCTTTCTTTGCTGTAGACATTGTATGATCTTAGGCAAGCTATTTGTGCTGCCTGCATGATGGTGCTTTGACTGCAAACTAAGGAGAACAGCACACCTCTGCCTCACCTAAGCTTTGGGAGATAAGGGCTGTGGCGGAGGGAAGGGATGCCATGGCATTTCACAGTGTTTATCCCAAGGCAGGACTAAGGTTCAGAGGCAGAGAATGTGCGAGCAGATCTGCGAGGGCCTCCACTAGAGCTGGTTCTAATTAGTCATTTTTATGAGCTCCAGAGTCAGACAAAAATGAGGAGCCCTCCCCTTGTGTAGTTTCCTGTTTGCTGGGTGCATGTAAAAGAGATCTGGCCCTGATGTATGTTAATAATGAGCTGATAATGTAAGCCAGCTGAGAGATGTGGAGTTAGTCTGGTATGCTGCCAAGTGGGAGGTGAAAGTTCAGGAACTGACTCATGTTGCCAAGACCTGGTCCTGTGGAGAAGGTCTGCTCATTAATAGATTGAGTTTCTCATTAGGGCTACCCAGCATATGCTTGCAGCTTTTGGGTTTCAGGCTGAAACCCAATACCAGTAAAAGCCTGCTGAACAGAGCGGCAGATTTACTGGTAAATAAAGGATTAAAGGAACACTTGGCAGGGTTGTTGGACTGGAAACCTGACTGGCCTTTGAAGATTTCTCCACATTGTAGGTCCTTCCTTTAAATTTATACCAAGAAGAGACATGTTCTGCTCTTTACCATGCAGCCCACAGGGCAGGGGTTCTTCATAGTCTGCTCTGTATCCATCAGGGGTAGAAGATGCTTATATATATATATATGTCTTTTTAATCAAGTGCATGGTATTGCCTCTAAAGTAAAACATCACAAATAGGTTGTTAGCTCAGAGGAGCTTGATGTAAACAGGCTTCCCTCCTACCCACTCCCACCTGAAGGCCTTGTCTTCCCATGGAGAACAAGACTGTGCATTAGTTTTCAGAGGGAGCAGCTCAGCATTTACAGCATCTCTAAAACTACTCTTATTCTCTTCCTCTTTTTTCAATGAGAATATCCAGCAAACAAGCAAACTGCCTGCTTGGGTTACAGCATGTGACGTTTATTACAGCTGGCCATGAATGGAGTTCATACTTGGCTAAACAGCTTTAGCAAACTGAAATGCAGACAGGTTTAAATAGACTTGTAAAAGAAAAAAACCAAAACAACATAGCAGTCCAAAAGCCCTACAGCTGACAAGAGTGTTAATACAGTACTTTGGGAATTTAGGGTGGCATTTGCTTTATATTTCTTTATTGAAAGCAAAACCGATCCCCATTAAAGTTTTGGTTTTTGAATGTGCATGATGTAATGCATGTCTCTCATGCCACTCTGCCTTAGCTGGCTAGTGTTACCTGGGGAAACACAGAGCCAAAAGGAATTGCAGGATAGGCATTGTAAGCTAGTCAGTATAGTAAGAGTTTCCTTCTTCTTTTCATGAATCTGACTCTATTGCTTTGTTAACTAATGAAGGAAACAAAAAGGCAAAAGTGGAGGCAGCCAGTGAATTTTATCTAACCCCTCTTCCAAAAGAAGGGTTTCCTTTGTTCCTGCCTGCCCAGAAGCCACAGGCATCTTTAATCATTGCTGAAATCCTATTGTCTTGATCCAATAGCCGAGCTAGACCACAGGCTTTACTGAAGCCAGATGTCTTACATCAGGAAAGTTACAACAGGGAGAAGGTATCCGGCTTTTCCCTTGCTCAGACATGATGTGACCAGTCAGTCTGAAGGTTAGTGCAGGAGTTGGATTTACAGATTATCCTAGAGAAATTATTGATGTGTGTATGCACAGATGGATATTGCATATATGCTTGTGCATGCACAAGTACACATTTCACTGTGATAAAGCACGCTATGGGTTTTACATAATGTATGTAAATAAGGAGTTTTTCTGATTCTAAAGCCTATATTGAATAGTATAGACCAAACTGTGGTTGTGGCGTCATCCAGGAACTAATATTTACCATCAGTAATGGAGTTCCTGCAGCAGAGAGACTTTTCTGAGAAAGACTGCCTGGAAATGAGCAGTTGGGGTCCGGCACAGATCAGTGTGTGATCACATGTGGATGTCATGTTTGTGTGTTACCAGAGGAGTGCAAGAGGCCTTCTGACTGTGTGAGAGCACAGAGTCAGTGCTGGTGACAGTGGGGACAGCCACGTGTGGTGGGGCTGAGCTATTGGGAGTGAGAGCTGTGCTCAAAGCCAGGGTCTCTCAGCCTCTCCCCTCTGAGTGTGCCTTGGTCTCCTGGCATCTCGCTGACAATAGAGCCCTGAATGCTTCTGATTAAATCAGTAGCTTTTATTCCACTGTAACCACATCTTCTGCTCCAGGCTCTGTCACCAGAGCTGACGTGGCTGCAAAGCCAACAGGATGTGAGTGCACCTGATGCTGCCAGGAGTGAGTGGACAGCACACATTGTATTGAGACATCTTGGGCCAGACGTATCAGCCTCTCTGTCCCTTCAGGGGCAGATAAAAATGCTCCTAATGCTTGATAATATAAATTTGGAGGAGATCTTATGTAAACATATTCAGTGAGCACTCATTAATTTCCCTTAGGAGCCAGTCTGAATGAAGATGAGTTTCAAAGAAAGGGAGAAATTAAATTTAAGGATGGCAATGTTGGAAAAAATTGTAGGAGGCACTCTGTGTTTTTAGCTGTGTGAATTAGGGATCTGTGGCAGGGACGTGGGGGAGGAGGAAGGTTGGGAAGTTATATTAGGAAAGGATAAAATTAGTGCTTGCAACATGTATAGGAGGGCTCTATTGCATTGATTTGCAGGGAGCTCTCACTGATTCTTGAGCAACAGCACTTTGGGAGCATGGCACATTCAGCCTCTGAGAAAGATGGTACAAGTCATTTGCTCTGTGCAGTTTTGTGGTGCTTGGCATAACAAACTGGCATGCAGCATCAGCATGGCCTTTGCCAGTGACTTCAAGGACACCTGAGAAGGAACAGTAAGGTAGGATTCTGTTTTCTACCAGCTCTAGACAATACAGATTTACCCTGTTGTGCCTTCAGAGGTGCACAGCCCAACTTTGCCTCTGCCATTAATGCCCTCCATAAGTCCTTCTTGAAGATGCATCAGGCTCTTGCTCTGCTTCATATGTAAACTCCATTCAGGTTCTTGCAAGGTATCTTCATCCTTGAGTTTTGGCTTCTGAATTTACTCCTTTTGTATAAACTTTGTCTTGGAAAGAAGAACTTGGACTGCTTGGCTTCTGCATCCTCCTTCCAAAACTGGAATTGCCAGATGTGTTCTCCCAGACACTCTCCTCAGGCACAGATGGTGTGTTTTGGTTTGACCCTTTCTGGGCAGATAATAGCAAGGCATTAAAGCAAAAAAAAGAGACTTTAAAGAGGGACTTCTAAATCATCTTCACTACCTTAAACAATAAAAACAGAATTAAAAACATATGTACATCATTCTTCTGCATTTTCTTGGTATAATTTAGCATTGTCAGGTCTGCTTGTGTCCCTCTGGAAGATTGCTTCTTCTGGATCTCATTCTTCCTCTTGTAGTTTTGACATCCCCCTTCTCAGTACACCACCACAATCACTGGAGTACTTTGTTCTTCCTGTCATTTCTTCACCCATTCGCTTCTCTCTTGCAGATAAACCAGGGAGAAGAGATTACAGAATGGCTGAAATGGGGCTTGTGGACCCCCTTCTCTCCTATTTCTGCCCCTCACTACCAGTAGCCATCAAACAGACCACCCAGTGACTGCTGCAGAGAGCTGGGATGCTCCCACAAAGCTTCAGAGTCAGGGCAGGATGGTTCCAAGACAGCGGTTTGGATTCTGGGAGCAGCTCACCCCAATGTCCTCTGGCCTTTGCTCTGATAGCAGCAGCAGCCTGGGCATGTTAGAAATGGCCCTGAGAGGTGCTATGGCCACGAGAACTCCAGTGCTTCAACCATCCCTTTTAATTAATCCCTGGGAAAGAAGGTGTTTAACCAGATAGGTTTCCGCTTGGTTTCTGTCCTGCTGCTCTTCTGGAATGATGAGTTCCTTTGTGCTCTGTGACAAAGAATTACTTGGAGGTTAAAGGTGACACCGAGTTCATTTCCCGAATGGGCAAGGCTGTCCCCCACCCCCTCAGCCTCGTTTCTCAATTAATCTTCTCATAAATCCTCATTGCATTTTTGAAATGGAGATGATTAGCAGGGTTGTAGCCAGGATATTGGGATATTTTGGCAAGTTTTAAGTCACAGTTTGCATGCAGGCAACTATTTAATACATGCAAGTATTAAAAATGTGTGTGCGTTACAGCTGTTACTGTTCCAAATTCCTTCATGGAGGAGGATAATGTGAAGGATGTCTGCTTTCACTCTTAAATTGAATTTTCTTATAAATGATAAACCCTTTTTCCCCCCCAGAAAGCAGTGAGAAAATATCTTTGGGGCTGGGACATTGCTGGTATAGCACGTAGTAATTTTTCTATTTCTTATGGAACTTTATTGATTTATATCAGTGGTGAAACTTTTTTAAGGGTGAAATTCTGCAACAGTTAAAACTAATCCAAGTCAATACTTCCATGGTGTTTTTCTCCACAATTCAGATGTTTTACACCAAATTTCCATAGATCCCTGGAGATGCCAGGTAGCAGAGATTGAAGACCTTAGTTACCACGCAGAAAAGTTGACAGACTAGAGTCTAATCTTGGAAGCATTTGCTGCCTTGTCCTGCCAAGTTTCATACATCACCAGTAAGACTCTTACCCTGTTACCTTCTGGGATTGTCTCACTTTGATGCTTTCACCTGCTCCCATGCAGTCTCATGCCACTGTCTCTGCTCCCTGTGCCTCGTGCAGCCAGCTGGAATTAGCTGTGATCCTGCTGTGTCCTGTGTCCCCAGCACAATTACCATGTGCTGTGACTGCCTCAGACACTCCCCAGCATCTCTGCTGGGTGCATGGAGAGATTTGCTACCGAGCTTGTGCTTTCCACACTCTGCACCTCAATTAACAAGTACCGGATAGGATGATGGAAATAATTTTTGCTAATAACATTTTGCTTCCTCTGTAAAATAAAACCCCCTTGTGACCCTGAGATAGGAAGCTGAAAGGTTTATGGAAGGCAGTTGTTTAAAACTACCTCAAACCCAAGTCACGTACCTTTCAGTCACTCTCAGTGCTCTCGTGTAAATGCTCTCATTATGATGACAGCTCTGAGGAAAGTGCTGTTGAGGAAATGAAACTGCTCTCCAGGAGGGGCTTTGCTCTGTCACAGGTATGGGAGAGTTGTTATGCACAGTCTGCTGGAACATGGGAAAGTCTCAGCCTGGGCCTAAAGGTAATTCAGATTGCCTTTAAAACACAGGGTACCACAAAATGCTAAAAGGTTATTTCAGTGCTTCCAGTGGCATGTTTTAAATACATGATCTGGAAAACTAGTGTTTCCCAGATTATACGTCAGAGTCTGCAACTCTTTTCCCAGGTCTGGAATTCCTGTTGCTGCAGGGTGTTCCCATTGGCTGGAATGGGATTATTGGCTATTTACAGGAGCATGTTTAAGTTGCCCAACCTTTACAAAAATCATTCAGCTTCTGACGTGGTTGTTATCCTTCTATGTGTAAAGGAGATTTGGAAATGGAAGGGATTGGATTTGTGGTAACAACATCAAATGAGTCTCAGGATCTCTGATTTCTGTACTTAGCTCTGATAGGAGTTCCTGAAAAACTCTATTTACTTACAATGCCTCAGTTCCCTATCTAGATGGTGGGGAAAATTATTCCATCTGTTGTATATTTAACTGCTGAGGTGGGATGATAGATCTGGAAGGGGTTTATTTCACAGCACAGTCCAGGGCCCTGAGACGTAAGTTTCCAGTTATGAACAAGTCATGTTGTTTGCTGAAAGTGTGTTACAGACCCCAGGGAAAGCCTGGTTCACATCTGATTGCAAGAAATCCTTTTTTCATTTTCAGCCTTGGAATTACTCACTGCCAGGTTATGCCTGGCTCTTTGAGTAATATCCTTTGTATTTGTGTAATGCGGAGCACAGAGGAGGCTGCATCTCAGCGTGGGGCTTTTGGCAGTAACATGATATAAAGTCCTGTTGTTTATGTTGCTGGTTGGCTTTATATTTAATTGGTACCTCTTTACAAGAAAAATTATTCTCCCTTTTTCTTTCTGGGTGGTAGGGGGAGAAGGATTGTAATTCATTTATTGAGTCCTCTGTGTCCTCTCTCTACACCTGCACAGCTGAAAGCTTCATCCTGCACTGGTCTGAGGTCTGCTCCCTCTGGGCTTTGCACTCTTGGTTCTTGTTACTGTTGATTTTCATGGCAGTGAAGAGTGCTGAGCAAATTGCACCCTTCAGGCTCTAGCACCCTAATCTCTTTTTAAACAAGGAGCCTGTGCAAAGCAATTTAATGTCTGAACACAGGAGTGAGTGCCTATCAGCATCTGACAAAGACTTAAACAGCAGAGGAAAGCAGAGTGCTACCAAAAACTAGAGGGAAAGACACAGGACAAGGAATTGATACATTGCCAAAGCCAGAACTGTTTGTTTCATGTTTGTAACTTGCCTCTTACATGTCCCCATTTTTATGACACTTGAGTAGTTTAAAAAAACCCCTGTGATATTCGTGTAACTGACCATTTTGACATACTGTCCAAGGTTTAAAATTTTGGGGGGGTTTTGGTGAGCCATCTTGTGAGGCTAAGCTTGATTCATTCCCTGCAGAGATCTGTTTTTCACATAATTTACTCCCATGAAAATTAAGCCTCTTCAGGAAGATAAACAGTCCAGGTCTCTGAAAAGGTACTGGTTAAGTTAGAGAATCCTGACCATATTGCCTACTTATTCCCCTCTTTGTGACTTCCACTGGGTTATTTTTGCCTGCTTTAAAGAAAAAAGAAAAAAAGAAGTGTTTTACTTAGTCTTTTGTGTGATGAACTCAATGTGGTTTTTAATCACAAGTCAGTCAAACTGAATGATGGCTTCTCTCATTTCATCAGTAGAGAAACTGGGTTGCAGAGGTTTCCTATGGCTACCATATGTTTTTGATGGAGCTGGGAATAAACTCTGGTGTCCTAAATCCTTCCCTTCTCTTCAGCTATCAGACAGGATCAGCTTAAGTGTTATTTGCTTTGGACTTTTAGTGCTGACACAATGAATGAATGCAGAAACCATGGAGTTCCCCACAATGAGGCAAATGGCACTGGAACGAAAGGCCATCATATGACATTTTACCTGCTGCACGTTGCTCACAGGACAGTGACATTTGCAGCTTCTGGCCAGCACAAGAAAACCTGAATGGTGTTTGTATAGAAATTTTCTGAACCTCTTCTCTTAACAAACGCTTTGATTAGCAGAAATTTGAGTTCCAGATACTTATCTTTGATTCTGCACAGTAAACTCTTAAATAGGTCAGTTGGGCTGGGCAGTGCAGACAATCGGGAATGTCAGCACTGGGAGTGGGGTGATTCCAGAAATCTTCACTGACCTTTGCACGTACACTGTTGTTTTACAGACTTTTAAGGTCATCAACCAGTCTGAGAAAACAGTTTATAGATTTCAGTCCTGAATGTCAGACAGTCTTTGACTAGCACATCTCAGTTCCGTGAATTGATGGTGATAGTGAAGGTAGGTCTGCAATAGAAGGATATTTTGGAATTTGGCAGACAAAGGCTGGGATGTGCAGAACTGCAACCCTGGAAAGTTGGAGGCTGTCACTAAAATATTGGAAATTCATTTCTAATGTGCAGTTTCTTGAAAGTTTTCATTGTGTTTCTGAATTAGACTTTAAAGGTTCTCTGTTCTGTTTGTGAAAGGGCTGTGCCTCACAAGCAGCTATTTGTGGTTTATACACGTGTCTGTTGTGTTGGTAATCCTGAGGAAAATGGAACAACCTGACAGATGTTGGATAGTGCTTTATAATGCAGAGGTCTAATCCTGGGCTCTAATGATAAATGCTAAAACAAGGAGTTTTACATGTAGTTAATGACATTAGTGTAGATTGTCTGCATATCTTTCCAAACATTCAGATCGTCCTTTTAAGTCTGGAGAAGTTCTTTGCCTCTGTGCCTTCCTCCCTGGTAATGAGCTCTATCATCTAATCACGCACTGCATGCAGTACTTTTTTAGCCTCTCTGAAATTCCCATCATTTAGTTTTGGTGGCTGTCTCATTGGTTATGTGTTTTAAAAAACAACAGAAGTTTCTGGTGTACCTTTGTTCCTTCCTTGCTTTAGGTGCTGACAGTTCTGAAATGCCAATGCTTTGCATCTGCTGGAGAAGAATGGGGGAAGTGTTCACATTCTGTACTAAATCCACAATTGTCTGTTGAGATTTAGTGAAGATTTGGGCTGTGGTAATACACAAAGGATAAATTCATTAAGGATATACTCTCAGAATGGGACAGAAGCCTAGTTAATAGAGTATTATTCTATTTTTTCATTTAACAATATACTGAATAAGTTAATCTGCCCCATTGAAATAAAATAGGAAATTTGTTCACAATAACTGATTATAGTGTCTCCTGACAGTCTTTGTGATGTGGTTTCATTGAACTCTGATCTAGGCTAAATAAGATTCTGTCTATATCTGGGCTTAAAATAGTCTGGTTGGTTACCAAGAGTCTGTGCTCTCATATATGGGAATAGGAATACACAACCAACCAAAAACTGCAGTTATAAACTTATCCTTGGACTTTGACTTTCAGTTTAATGAAACCTGGATTCTGAAAAGAACTGATCAAGTAATTTTGTTAGCAATCATTTAGTTGATGAAATTGCCATCACTGAGTGTTCACAGAATATTTGAGAACAGGCTGCAATTTCCCTCAAATGTTTGCTCTATGGATTTCCTTGCCAGATTTGTTTCCAGAGTTTATTTTTAACTTCACAAATTGGTCATCATAAGCATTTGACACTTGACATTGACTGTGCAATTAGTCAGAGTCTCTCTGTTCTCTCACAGGATGAGAAAGCAGTTCTGATGGGCAAACTTGGGCAATAGAAAATGTGGTTTCTGCAGTTACCCTGTCACATGGTTTTCCAAGTGATTCTTTGAATGGTCATAGAACTATAGTTTTTAAGCCAGAAAGGAGTAAGAGGCTCCAGTTTCCCTGTCCTTAAACAGTATCTTGTGCTGAGAAAAACAGCTTTCAGAAGGGAATCCAGCCTTGATGGGAAGACACGAACACACCATTGCTCTCTTTGTTGCAGTATTTAACCAACCTCATAGTTAAAAATATGTTCCCCATTCTGAATTTGAGCTTGTTTGGTTTTGGGTTCCACTCAGCCTTTCCAACAGCAAAATTCCCTTCTCTAGATGTTAACAAAAAGGAACTTGGAGGGGATGAGAGTACAACTAAGGTCATTCTGAGGTCTAAATGAAGGTATTCGCTGAGCTCTAGTTCTAAGCAAAATATTGATACAGATATTTTCTACACTGTGAAGTTACTAAATGTGGTGCTGGCATGGAAAATTAATGGAAAATGCACCAGAAAGTGTAGCTTTTGCCATTTTGTGGTAAAGGAAATATCATGAACAACATTCTATTACAGCTATGTTTAGGAATAGAGGAACAAGGTAGTGGATAAAGCTGTTAAAAAAGGAAGGAGAAGATCCTGCCTTAAAAGTGACAGAATTCTTGGTGGAATCTTCAGCTGTGCTGGGGTAACAGGAGAACACAGAGGGACAGAAATCTGTTTACCACTTCTCCTATGGTTTGTTTCCTGGAAGGAGTAATTATAAATGTGCCTTTGAGGGCCATTGAAGGTGCAGAGAAAGCTTCTCACATTACTACTTCTCTGCATAGGCAGATGTCTTCTGCTCCTCACTGACTTTCTCTGGCTCGGAGCCTTCTGGCTGAGGGCACAGGCAGATGGTTGCCTTGAAAGGCTCAGTGGCTCATCAAACATCAGGCAGTGAAGATACAAGGCCATTGGCCAGTAATCTCCCACCCACAATCTAAACCCTTAATTCCCAGTCCAAAAGAAAGTCGTTTCAAACCAACCTCATAAAAGAACGGCTTAAAAATATTAAGCTTTTATGACTGTTCAGTGAATCCAGCACCCAGGGCTCCAGCTCCATGTGAAATACCCCCAAAGAAAATTCCTTTTACACTGGAATCCAAGAAATAATAATGCAGATCAGAATCCACTGTTTCACATTCAATGAACTCACTGGGTTGTAGGAATTTGAGATGGTCTGTCACACTGGAGCCAGTGATGTGCTTAACAGATGCCTGTTTGGGTTCAGATGAAGTGCTGCAGAAGCATATGATGCCAGAAGAAGGATTAAAAAGTCACCAGGCTGTTACAAAGAAGAAGTAATTACTTGTAAGCCTTCACTTTTGTTCTTGGCTAATACTTGCTTTGTTTGATGGTTCTTAACCTTTTCCAAGCAGGACTTCATCTCTGGATAGGTTGTAGCTCCTGTTTGATAATGTAGAAGGGTCAAGCACTTACTGCCTACTTTTAAGTCAGGTCTGCTGTAATCACAGTTAGTTTTCAGCACAGAAATGGTGTTTCTGTGTTTCCTTGCTCACCCTGCCCATACTGATTTCCATTTGAGTTTGTAAAAGCCCTCATGAAGTGGGGGTTTCACTTATTTGGACCCAGTTGGAACACCAGCATCTCTAAGGGTCAGGACTCTGAGATAAAGTGTGGTTTTCTCAGGAGGTTTACACCTTTTGTCTAAACTGAAGAAGTTCAATTTCCATGATGCAAGTTGATTTTGTATACATATGTATAAATACGCTTATAGCACTTCTTATAGCACCAGTTCCATTTACTGGTACAGTTTTGCCCACGTTGGAGGCTGGACTGGCATATGAATATTGAATATTGCCCTCACAGCTGGTACTGCCACTGAGATACACCACTTAGGCTAAAAACAATTGGAGCCTCTGGAAATGTCTTTCACTGGTTGAGCAGAAAAAAAGTGAAAAATGGAGAAAGCTGTTCCAGAGCGTCTGAAAGCACTGACAGGCATGGCTGCTTTATTTTAAATTATTTTTCAGGTAGACAAAGTAAACTTATGCTTAATGATTATTTAAATTAATAACTTGTGGTACAAAACTCAAAAAACCCTTGGCATCTTGTTTAAATAGATTCTCTGATAAATTAAAGAACTTTGAAACTGAGCTGATCAAGCATACAAAAATGTTCTCTGGAAACACTGGTAATTAATTATACCAGGACATGAAGGTTATTGGGTAGAGATGAAGAGAATAGAGCAGATCCCTTAAATGATGGCCTGTAGTTGCTGATGCACATGGTTGGGATTCTAAAAATAAAATGGACAATTTTAACCACCAGCTTTATCAGTAAAAGGCTTAAAGTGCTTAAATAAATTGTCTAAAGTACAGCCATCACTATAGAAATACAGGAATCCATTATGTATGGTATGAAAGTGGGTGGAAATCTTTAGACTACAATAAAAAAAGAGTGAAGCCTTTTTCCTTTTCGCTGTCAGTCTGACCCACATGGGTCTTGCTGTTTGTATTCAGCTTATTAACACAGACATTGCATGACTTTTTCTTAATATTGGACCGAGTCCTACATACCTCATTCATGTGATTAACCCAGGATAAATGGAGTGCCTGCAAAAATGAGCCCACTGTCTGTCTGAGGATAATGTGCTACAGCCAAAGTCCTGGGAATTGCAGGAAAACAGCTGTTAAGTTTCAAGCATAGATCCTGACCAGCAGCTCTTTGAAATCACAGGACTTATGTCTGCAGCCTGCTGAGTTTATTTCTGGGTTTTGTGGCTCTATTGAAACCAGAGTTATTCCCTCAGTAGCAGTGGGGTCATATCCAGAATATCTCTGCTTGTGGAAACACTTGAGCAAACTGTACCTGTGTGCTTAACTCAATCCATGCTTACCTTCACCAAAGTGCTTCTTTCTTTCTTGCCCTTAACTAGAGCTTGCTGCCCTCTAATATTCTAGGGCTCTTGGCCTGAGACACCTAATAAAGAAATTCTAATGAGTCAAGTTAAATTCAGTAGCCAAAGTGACTGCTAAGAAGCTGAATTCTTGTCCAGATGTCTTTAAAAGAGTGGTGACACCTGCCGTGTAAAAATGTCAAGGCTTGCCCTTTGCCAAGGGCTGCAGGAAGGTGGCCAAATCCCAGCAGGCTCATCCAGGGGAGGTGAAGGGGTTTAGAGAGGAACCTGCATCAGGAATCCAAATTCTTGTTCTGCTCCTGGACCAAAAGAAACATGTAGGCTTTCCTGTTTCCTTGAAAGGCTCGTAGTCCAAAGTGCATCTTCTTTGCATTTCTTATTTAAGGGTCCTTTTCCAGCAGAATTAAATGTGTGCCAGGGATTGCAGACTTGCAGGATTGCTACAGTGTGCTGAACTGATGGTATATTTTAAATGTGATTCTACTTGACAGAGAGGGTGTTGTGCTGGTAATTCACTACTTCTTTTTCTATTTTTACCTTTTTTTTGGTGGTGTTTTTTTTCTTTTTAATTTTTGTCCAGTCATGGGAGTTTGCTCATTTATGAGAACTAATCCTACCATGCAGTAGTGGTGCATGAATTAAACATGAGTGAACACATCTTAATTCCTTATTTCAAATTTATGGCTGCTGTCCTTTGAGAGCTCTGATTTCCCCCTCCTGCATGTTTGCTTCTTTCCTTTTTCCTTAATTACCTGACACCTGCCTGCCTTCCACAGCCATTCCCTTTCCCTGCACCAAGCAGTGCCAGCACACTGGCACGTGCACCCTCCACAGCATTGCAGTGGACTTGTCTGTCAGCAGTAGCCATTTGGTGTCATGACAGATATTGATTAGTTACTTATTACTTGAAAACATTTAATTAAATTTGACTGTGTAATTAGCCTGTTAGCAGCCAGACATGCCAGGACAGTGAATATGATCTGCAGAAATCCTCAGGCTGCAGCCATTAGTGAGGAAGCTGGGAATTGAGTAGGGGTGTTTTGGAGATCTTTGGGTGTTCCTGAGTTTCAGGATGAATCTGGGCATTGTCTGTTGCCCTTGTCTTCTTTAAAGAAGTGAAGTTACACAGAACTGTAAATCCTGATTCTGGGGAGATTCCCCAAGGACATTGGAACTGACATGTCTGAGGGCAAACTCTGTTTTTAAATACTCAAGACAGTCTAGCATTGGATGCATCATCATTCATGTGCCTTCTGTACCCATAGCTAATCCCTTCAGTATGAGGTTGGCTGTGAGTAGTATGATATAATCAACATGTATTTCTTCTGTTCTCCACTGTTATCTACACTAATTTAGATAATAAATTTTACCTTTCAACAATAAGTGTTCTTAATCTTTTTAACAGGAAAACAGGTCAAAACGGATCTGATATTCAGCTGAAACTTGAAATTGGTCATTATGTACTAGTTTCTCTGTGTGTATGCATCTTATATATTAGCACTTGTTGAAATCTTTCTAGCCTGTGGTGTGCACCTGCATTTAAGTAACTTGGAGAGCCGAGGTACTGTCGATATTAAATTATAGAGGTGTGGATAGACCATAGTGCCAGAAACAGTAATATGAGAGCAAGGTTTCTTGTCGGAGAGAGTGGAATGGGCTGTGTGTCAGTCCTGAGAAAAGAAGTTTCTGTCTTTGCCCGTAGAACAGAGACTCTCTTTGATCTCCTGGCCAGTGTTGCTGCAGGGATGGTGATTAGCAGTCCTTGGGGGCTGTGCTTCAGTGGACTGCACTGATGTCCAAATGCCTCATGAACACTGTAACTGAACAGAAAGACGGGAGGGAACTTTCTAAGTGGCTGGAAAATTCAGAAGGGCTTGGTGTGACCAGAAAAGAAGGAAGGTGAGCACGTGGGTGTTGTAAAAGACACCCTGTTTACTTACAGAATTGCTTTTGTAAGGCTTTGGCTTTGGTTTGTGGCCAGTCCTTAAGAGAATCACTGTGTGCAAACTTAGACAAGTTTGCTTGAAGTTTTACTGGGGAGGTGAGACACCACACAGGAGTGACAAAGAGTGTATTTATTTCTCATCCAGATGATAGTCACAGTATTCAGTGACTATTTTATAGATCTGCTGTGTATTAGCAAAGCACTGCTGGGGTTCAGTCCAGCCACATGAAATGGCTGTTGGGACAAGCATTGCTTCAGCTCTGTGAACCCTCCTCCGGGAGTATGAGCTGCAAGACAACCCTTTGTGCATCACCCATGTGAGAAAACATTTATCACAGACAAATGCAAGGTAGCTCTAAAGCCTCCATTATATTTTCTTTTGTGAATGTAATGCAACAAAATAATTAGTTACGTCTAAACATGTGGCTACCCTGTGAAGATTTCTTGCATAGAATAATGCTTGTCCCTAACTTACCAGGTGACTCCACTGAAGTTGTGCTAAATGTCCCTTTGAACCTATAAACAGATTTGGTCTAACTCCATCACCTTTTCTTTTATTAGTGACCGAGTGTCGAGGGGTCTTGGACAACAATCAGAGATTTTCTTCATTGCCAACATACCTGCCTGTGAGCTATCGGGTCTTCAATGCTGAGACAGCTTTCTTTCTCAAGGAAGCCAACCAGGACTTTATGAGAAATTCCAGTTTGCAATCCAGGGTGGAGTCATTCTTCCCATATAAAGCCAAGAGACCACCTGTATTAAACGCCAGCTACGGACCCTTTTCCGTCGAACAAGTCGTGCCCCAGGACCTAATGCTAACTTCCAACTTTTTTGGATCTGCCAACAAGTTCCCTTATAACTGGAAGCTTCAGGCCTACATCATGAGCAACAAAATTTACCTGAGCAAGCCCAAAGTGCAGGTGCTGTTCTACATCGTGGGCCGGGACTGGGAT
>JAWWEW010000036.1:12892622-12946245 GCA_035583185.1 Anabacerthia variegaticeps
AGGCTCAAAGGGGACCTGGGGCTGTGCGTGGCAGAGCTGGAGCTCCTGCCCAGCTGGTTTAACCCCCCCACGGTTGTCACGGGCCGTAAAAAGCCCCCGGATCAGTTGGAAGGGAGCCCTGTGGAGCTTTACTATACTATCCAAGCGGGAGATGAGAAGGGAGAGTGTACCCCTGAGGATATAAGGAAGGGAAATGCTATCCGGCCGGGAAAGGATGGCGTGGATGAAACCATGTCCCACTTGCAGAGGATTGGGTCTGTCAGCCTCTATCGAGGCCAGGAGACTTCCCAGCTGACAGAGCTACGGCTGGACAGTAACATTGTTGTCTGGTTGCCCTCAAAGCCCGTCAAACAAGGAGAGGTGGTGAACGTTTACGTGACAATTGCCAACAATTCCACGGTGGATCAGTTCATACTCAGGTATGGTCGGTTGTTTCTGCATCCCTCTGACGTGGTGGCATACAAAGATGTCGGGGATGTGATGAATCTCCACTGATTTGAGGTTCGCCCACACTGAAGGTTGCCCCACATCACTGAAATATGTTATTTTCCTCTTTGTGTGTTGTGAAGAGGATTGAAAGCCTCCATCACTAGGAGGCTTTTAACGTGTCCCCTGTGCCATTTACCACAGGCCCACAGTGTGCAACAAGGTACAAAACATGGCAATTCACCTTTAGTGGGGCCGTTTCTGTGCCACGGCAGACACTGAGACATCAGAAAAGTTCTGTGCTTTACAGGCCTTTTAATACCAAGTTTTTATTGCACAGGCATGGAGTTTAAATGTAGAAAAAACTTCAATTACCTGCTTTTCTGTAAGTGCTCTGGCAGAGCTTGCCTCTCCCACACACAGAGTGGTTTTGTTAGGAGAGCTCTTTAGGGAGGGGTTTAATTCTTTACCTGCAGTTAAGTAGCGTTTTTCTTTGCCAGCACATCTACCCTTTTAAATAAGGCCCAATGTGTTTGATATTGCTGCAGGCTGTAAGGGACTCTTAGAAGTGAGTGCCATTATTTTGGACAGGAGTGGGAACACAAGGACTGCCTTACTGGGTCAGATCACTTTCCTTTTATTTTCTTCTTTAGCAGTTTCCCTACTGATCTGATGAAAATCCTTTGCAGATGACAAAGACTGGGAAACTTGTTAATCACTGAAATATTTGATGTATCTTTTTTTCCCTTGTTACGAGGCTTTAAATTCAGTGGAAATTTCCACGGTGATAAGCAACAATTGCTCTTTCAAGCCTCAGGGAATCAGAGTTTCCCAAAAGATTCTGCACATGAAAGTATTTATTTCTAAGGCTTATATGAATTAGATTAATACATAGTTGACAACTACCGAGGAGAATAGCCTTTAGAACAGGAAGTGTCTCTTGGCAGATAAAAGGCTTTTCTTTGAAAAAAGGGGGATTTTAGTCATCCCAGAACCATTCTGGTGTTCGCAGCTTTGGTTAAATTGGCAAGATAATCTCCCAGACACCTGTTTACTGAGTGAAACCTCCGTGATAGAAGTATTTTCTAACATTGCTTATCTTTTATTGAAAATCCTTTTTCACAAAGCAGTAGAAACAGAATACTTTTCCACATAACAAGCATAGCTGTGGTGCAAAAAGAAATCCAGAGGCAGTGAACTGGGTGTTTGCTGGGTGGTTGGGAGAGGGGACCACCCTTTGAAGGTCTGTGTCACACTCCTTATTTCCCTGAACAGTGAGTTGAGGATAAACAAGCTTGTTGAAATCTGGGAATGTATTTCTCCGTTTAGAAATGAGTCTGACTGCTGGGCAAGGATATTATTTGCATGCTGAGAGGCGCAAAAAATAGCGATGACAGTGTGGGACATCAGTACATTGCCTGTGTGACTTGCTATTATAGACAGAGTTGCTTTGGTTTTGAGGACAGGTGAGTGATTTATTTGAAATGAATAGTCTAACATTTGTTGGTGTATTGGTGGTGCTGTGTCCTGAAACACCCTTCTGGGTGAAAAGGTTTGAATTTTTGCTTAACAGCACTTAGAACCAGACACAAGAATTGAGACTGAGGCGACCAAGATTTAATTTTGTTTTAATGTTTTTTTTCTTCCTTCCAGTGGGGATGGGCAGGTGGTTGTTGTCTTGAGATGTAGTACAGGGCTGACTGGCCTCCTAAAGTCAGCACTGTTCAGTGTGCTGCCTCCTCTCCATGACCAATGGCAAGAAAAGCAATGTGAGACATTCCAAAGCAATCCTGGTTTTCAAAACTTTGTCTTGCAGGCACATTAGACCCTTGTATCTACCAAGGCTGTGGATCTGTACAGTTGCAAAGACATCAAATGGAAGCTTTGCTCGTGGTGTACAGGAGGATAACTCTATGTACAAGAAAAGAAGTGGTTTTAACTGGTTTCCTGACACTGCAGGAGGAAGGACCGGTTGATCCCACTGGCAATAGCTGTGTTGGACCATCCCACAAGTCACGAACTGCGTGGTTTGTTCTGTTGGCTGCAAAGGTTTCTTTCATGGTTTTAGGGGCAGAGGGGAAAGGCTGGCAAAGCCAGGTGAAGCTTTCTGTGGTGGAAATTTGTTGTCTTCAGTAAAGATTCTAAGGTGTGAAAGAGCATGGAGTTTGACCCAGAAGTCTATGAAGTGTCTGTATCTTACAGAATAAGAAGCCAAGTGGATAGAGCAGCCAGGGAGTAGCAGTGCATATGCTGGGTCTGCCTGGGGGCTCCGTTAACCTTCTCCGTGGCCATTTGCCTGGGTAGAGAGAGCTGTGTGCTCTCATCCTCGTGGGTTCCCAGCAGAGCAATCCCTACATCCTGTGACATGCATTCACATTTAATCATCCTAAAGAAAAACACACCACACATTATCCCTGGGCAGAGCGGGTTTGTTTATTTTCTGCTTCTTGTATATTATTCATTGAGGTATTGCAACATGCGGTGCTGAAGCAAACAGCATGTGATCATTGCTTGGGGGGTGGGAAATAATAGCTACAAATCTTCTGTGGCAAAAGGGAAGCAGACTGGTCTAAATGACCTCATAGCCACAAATCATTGCAATTGAAACCGTGTTCTTAAATTGTGTCTTAATTCAGAATCCTGTTACTGTATCTATAAATTTACCGGCCCAGGAGCACCAGTAAAGTCAAAGAGAATGACTAATATGGCAGGGAGTGAGGGGGATTATGCATGGCAGTACATTAACGCAGTGGGAGCATTGTGTGGGTAAACACAGGTCTTCCTTTCCTGCATCTCTCCAGCACAGGACTGTTGTGAAAGCAGTTCAGACAGCCCTGATGGGTTATAACTCCTGTTCACAGCCCTGTTTCTGTCCTGCTGTGTCAACTCTGGCAAGTCTTTACAGGTATTCTCTATATGCAGTATAGAAAGTGCAGGCAGTGCATCAGTCCCATTCCTGAGGGACTTGGATTTCTTCTCATGGAAGGGGTTTCAGGTTTGCCTTATATTATCAACAGCAGTATGAATGGAAAAATCTTGATAAAAGAGCTGAAGAAATAGAGAAGGGGAAGAAAATATTGCCCTGCTTTCCTACCACTGGCAAGGATTTCTGGGGCCTCAAAAGAGATGAATTGCACTCGCTGCTGACTGCACAGTTAGGAAAATTACTGTTACCTCTAGCAGTTGGTAAACTATGAAGAGAAGAAAAGTAGCATCAGTACAGGACAGAAAAGTGGAAAACTAGCAATATTTGAAATGAAGATGATGTAGGTCTTCTGTGTCCTTCCCAGATCCGTTCCGGATTGTTACCATTGGCTCGAGCAGAGCTACCTTGGTTGATTGTCACCTCAGCAATTGCCTTCTAATCCGAGTCATCATTTTGGGTGTATTGTCTGTAAAGATTAGAAAGCAAAATCCTTAGGGCATGGCCCTGTTCTTGAATGCTTTTATGAGCTGCCCTCACACCCAGCAGGCTACAAAAGAGGGAAAGAATCATAACCATACTGAAAACAAGCTGTTCTTGTGGGGTTAACGTTCATAAGGTTACACATAACTGCATGTGACTGTTGAGATACTTCAAGGTAAGGAGGAGGCTGGGCATGGGGGAGTGGGTGAGCTGGAAGCATTAGGCAGCTTTGAAAAGGTTGCCCTGTGTGCATTGCTGTGTTTGTTCTGTAGCTCTAAATACTTTTCCAGGTACAGCACCATTAAAGGATCCTGCCATCTCTTTTTCATGGCACGATGTGCCACATTTGATCTGGCAGAGTACTGTACAGCCAAAGCAGAAGGTGTGGGAGTGCTAAGTGCCTTATGGCACTTTGCTGGGCAGCAGCTAATCTTTAACTCCCTCTAGAAGGTGCTGAACCACCAGATAACCCGATTTGCGGGAGGTATTGAGAAGGAAAAGTAAAGAGAAAGGGGATGAAGTTGTTACATCCTGATTAGAGACAAGAGGTGTAACTCAGTAGCAATTCTTTTTTCCCTTCGGGCTTCTTATTACAGCGTTTGCAGTGCAGCAAATCGCACCCAAAGGGATGTAGGTTGTAATCAGTGCTACTGAATTACCTTTGTCCAGCAAACAAATCAGCCCAAGACAATGGGTAATTAGTAGTAATAATAAATCTACAGACTCGAAGAAGGATAAAGGATAAATGCAGTGAGGAAAGCTATTAAACCCGTGAGCTGAGGCAGCTTTTACATGTCAGTTCCTAATGAGTATTGACAGCAGGGCTGTGTTAGGTGGTGCTGGAGCAGCGGAACACCTAGAGGAGGATGCACATGAAGACCAACACTACAGAGTAGCCATAGAAAAGGCACTTGTGGTCATAACATCTCTGTACAGCCTGCTAGTAAATTTTAATATTTCAAAGACTGGATTTTGTGATCTGGCCATAAATAGCCTTTTTGGAGGAATTAATTTTGAAAAAGGGGGATCTCCAGCACTAAACCAGCCTCTTTTACATGGAAGAGCTGTTTGAGCCTCCTAGGGAGCCTCTCAGAAGAGCTTGGCACTGCCCTCAGCTGTTCTACCTGCTGCATGTAAAAGAACCCAAAGTGGTAACATTTCCAAGCAGTTACTGTTTAATTTTAGATAGTGACATTTTAATCTTACCTGCTGATGAAATAACTTCTACTGTCCTGAAATCTGCCTGTGCCTAATTGTTGGTTTATATCAGCTTAAACACAAGTGATGTTGTAACACTAAGTGAAGTTGAAGGTAACCAAAACATGCAAGACCTAAACCAGAGCTGAGATCGCTCTGTTTTGTGTTAACCCATAATTCAGGATGTATTACCCCAAATACCTGTTTTCCAGAGTAAATGGAATGCTGTTTTTCAACTCTGAAATGAAGAGTATGCTTTTTTTTATAGTTCTCCATATTTTAAAACTAGCACAGAGTGAAATGAAGATAGAATAGTCTGCTGGGGTGCTCTTCTGGGCATACATGTGTGTCTCCAGATGAGAAGAATTACAACAAAGTATTTTTCATTTCCTGTGCAGTTTTGAGTTTCTTAAATATTTAAAAGTGATTTCACTGCATAAAGGCATTTCAGGCAACACCTGAAATGAGTGGAGTTTGAAGCCCTCAGACTTGCTTCTGTTGTCTCATTGTTTCAAGGTACATTTTTAATTGAGAAATTGAGTTATTTTATGATATTAATGGGACCCATAAAGTCAGGTGCTTGGCCAGAGTTGCTTTGGAAAAATGTTCAGAGCTGTGAATTCTGGCTTGAAGGAATTTTACATGTTTCCTGATGAAGGTTTATGTACTTCATTGTCTGGTGTTTAGCCTTGTGAAACTTTAATTCTTATTGATTTATTTTTTTGCTTCTATGCAGTGATTACTAACAATTCAGCTACAAACCTAGAGCGCAGCAGGTTCATGAAAGAAAAGCAGTGGTCTTTATTGCACATTAAGTAGGAAGAGACCTGGATTCTCTTCCTGCTCCTGTATGGGACTTTTTGTGTAACCTCAGGTGTATCACTTCATCCCTGCTGCCATCTTCACCTTCTTGCTTTGCTTGTGTCTGCTGTTCACACTTCAGGGAAGAGACTGGGCCCTGCTCTGTGTGCACCATTCAGTGCAGGGAGTCTCTGATCCCCCTGAGGATATCTGTGTTACATAACACAGGCAACAGTAAATCATTCAGAAGTTGCTGCACTGTGGGGATTGTGGTTTTTGCAAGTCCTGAGGTATAAGAGCACTTTGCAAGCGCTTTGTGAGGATTTCTCCCAAGTACATTCGTAGCAATGGTGCTATCAGTTTTTGTATTCTGCTTCAGCAGGCAATGGGGACAGTCTGCTGAGGCACTCCTGCTTGCCATTTACTAGAGAACGTGACAGGCTGACACTAAAAGGCTGAACATTTCCCAGTGTAACTTTAAAAAACGTTTGCGATGTTAAAAATACATCCTCAAAGAAGAGACTGTGTTAACGCTATTTTGAGAGAAAGGTATCACGCTCCAGTCAGTTTAATTTCATTAGCCCTTAGCAGGCACTTTTCATGGGCATTGGTGTCACACCAGAGGCACCTGGGTCCTCCAGACAAATGACTCATTCTCAGAACTGCTGAGCTGGTGAGCATGTCCTTCAAAGAGAGCCTGAGAAAGGTACTTCTCACCTTCTCTCCGTAGGATCAGGAGGAAGTTCAGTGGTGCTGAAGTCCATAGAGTACTTCACACTGACAGTCAGTTCCTTTTGAAAACATTATCCTCAGCACCTTGATCAGCTGCCTGCAAAGTGGAATTCCCATCACCAGAAGTCTTACAAGAATTAACTCAGTTGGTGGTGTAACCCTTGCAGGAATGTTCTTTGTCTCGTGAAAGGAGGTGTTTCCAAAGGCTGGTTCTGTGGGTTCTCTGAGCCAGGTCCAAGACTATCTCCATGTGACTGCAGACAACCTGAACTACGACTAGTTTATATAGTAACTGCATACAACCCAACCATAAAATACACTTGGACTTCTGCACTTCAGGCTTGTGCATTTGAAAACTTTCACGGTGTGTTGATTGGAAAAATAGAAGAAATTGGTGGGGGCTGTTGTAGGGTCACACAAGTGGAAGAGAACAAAATCATGTCATCATCAGTCAGGCAGAGCGTTGCTGGCTGGCGATGCTGCTTCACGTGCTGGAGCTGCAGGTTGGGTTCAGAAACTTCGTCCGGAGGTATCCTGTTAAAATCCCCTCTTGTAAGTAGTTTCCCTTCCCGTTCCCTTCAGTCTCGCCGAAGGAATGAAGTCATCGCTGGCTCCTGTTCCGACCATGCTGCCCCACGTGTTCCCGGGGCAAACTGGTGCCCCTGGCTCTGGTCCTGCCAGCTCTGCCCGACCCTGCAATGGGGGACGCTGCGAGAGATGAGATAAGGCACCGCTCCTTAATTTGTGTTTAGACTATTAGCCGCTGGTGTGACTCAAGTTACAGCCGTTAATTAAATCCTTGGTTCCTTGCCTAATTAGGAACAATGGTGGCTCGTTATAAGATCACACCACATAAACCCCAGTCCTCCCAAACCAGCAGTAAGGAGGGAAATTTCATTCTGCTGGGAGTGGAGTTTAGTCGAAGCAAGATAATGTTTTCTCGCTGTCTGAAAAAGGCTGTGATCTGATGCATTAGGGAATCTCCTGGGAATCCTCAGTGTGATTATCTGACAAGCTGTTGGGTTCCAAGGCCCCTGTAAGCAAGAAAGTGTGTGAGCCTGCAGGTCTGAATGGAAATGAGTATCCCTGAGAAGAATTGCGTGACAAGGCTTTAAAACCTTAGTGCATCTGTTAGAGATGTAAAAGCAGTGGTGACTTGCTGGAAACATACTGGGAGGGACATCAGCAAGTCACAGCTCCAGGTTTGCAGGAAGGAGGATTTGGAATGGGGGAGTAATCCGGGAGTAGGAGACCTGTAAAATCTGATGGGTTTATCTGTATTGTTTTATTGGTACTTCTGGGGCTCATTATTTAAGACAGAAACTGTCATATTGATTGAAGTTTCTGTTTTGGCAGATTGTTGCTCCTCACTCATGGCAGCACAGACACAAAGAACTTAAATTGTTTATGTGTTCTTATAGCACTTTGCAGTTAAAACTTCCCCCAAAGCCACGAGGGTGGTGGGAAGTGGTGCTCTGCTCCTAGGAGAATGCTGAGCTTTCCTCTGAGGTATAGAATGTTTGACTCCAGTTTTTGTTATCTCCTTTGGGACCCCATTGGGATGTTCTGTATTTCCTTGAAATCCCACCCTGCCCTGTGTGTGCTGTCTCTTCAGGGAGGTGTGTGCTGCTGTGTGTAGTATTCTCTTGAAAAGAAAGTTGCATTTCCACCGACTTTTATTGCACAGAAAAACTGATTAATTTATGGTTTAGATGTTAAAAGAAAATTGAGCATTCTTTTTTGTTTGTTTGCCTGTTTCCTGGTGTGTTACAAAATGTCTCTATTAGCAAAGCTGCCAGGGGGTTAATTTGCACTAACTGCCTAATCATCTCCAGCAACATCATTTTAAGTTTTCATATTGCTGCTTGGATCAGCAAGACTAGAGAAAAGGAGATTTGAGAAAATGCGAATATCTTAGGGAAAAGGGAAAATGGGGGGAAGCACTTCAGACAGAGCTCTCTGCATTCTCAGCTGTCAGGCTGCTTTAAAAAAAAAATCTTTTGCTTTCAAGCTCTGACTGTAAGATGTAACCCTTCATTTGCAAAGTGCCATGAGACTGAGCACTTTGTACAAGAGAGGCAGGCTCATTAAAGGGAATATCTGGTACTTACCAAAATTTAGAGCTTGATTTCTCAACCTCCCTGTTAACCGGAACACATAAATAGTTGTGGATCACGAATCACAACTTGATTTTGCAGATAAGAGTGCCTGACAGACCAGATCATAAGGTCATACTTGGTCTTCTGCTTGCCCCCTGAGCGCTGGGGAAGGCAGGTCAGCCCAACAGGTGATCACTGTGGCACAAATGTTGTTGCTGACCAGCATAAGGGGGTTCCTTATTTGGCACGTTGGACATTTATGGGTCCTATTTTGAGGAAACTGAATTTCCCTATGGATTGCATGGCTGCTTGCTTAGGACTCTGAGCTTTGCTATAGCTTTTGGAAACTCAGATGCTGTGATGGTAATCGCTGGAGTCACTGAGTCGCTTGGTGTGCCTGGTCTCAGCAGGTTGTACAAACACCACCAGTAGCAACAAAAATATTTTTCTGCTTGAGGTTATATCTATCTTAGAAAAAAACCTGATTGCATAGAGTTCTTCATATGGAAAAGAAACACCAGCCCACAGTAGGAGCCTGTCACTTAGGAACATACCCAAATTTAGTCCTGTCGAAAGTAATGAGAATATTCACAGACTTTAGGCTACTTTTTAATCTGCTGGATTCAAGAGATCCATGAGAGGCCACATTAGCAACAGCTTCTGATTTTCTCTTCCATAGCAGCCTGATTACAGTTTTCCAGTAGAAAGGAATGACCAAATCACTTTTTTTTTTTTAGTTTACTTAGTCTCTGTAAGATGGCTGTATGATGATGACTGTGGACAATGTACACTTAGACATACTGTAATACTGTTTTTGGAGACAGAAGATGGTAAGAGGATGGCATTAAAGTTATAATTCATTTGTCAACTGAGTGCACTGTGAGGAGAACAGAGCTGGTTGGAGCTCAGGAGGCTCAGGGCAAACACAAGGAAGAGCAGATGGAGGGTCACAGGTCAGCTGTGGTGTCAGGAGGGTCGCTCACAGGTAACATCGTGGCAGCATTCAAGGAGGTGATTTGGATCTGTGGCACTGGGCTCTGATTTATTGGTGGGCACTGCTGTGCTCCTGATGGCACGAGAAAGGGGAGATTGCAGACCTAAGAGGCTCAACCTTGCAGCAGAGTCTCTGAAGGAAGGTATCACATCCTGGTGGTTTAGGTCCATTAGAGTGAGCTGGGGGACACTGAGCTTCAAAGCAGTTCCCTGGTGACTTTCCTGGTGAAGTGTCAGTACCTCAAATCAAACTGTTCAAGCCCTAGAAAGGGTATTGCAAGCAGCAATCTTGCCTGGACAGAAATGCATGAAGGTGATGTTTAATCTCTGTTTTCCAGACTCTAGGATACTGCTTGAGAAATTTTCTGTTACCTATCTGAGACAAAGCTATTGTAATTAGCACTGGGCAGAAATATTAACAGGGCTGAGGAGATTTTATCAGCTGGCTGTAGATAGTGACAGCTTGTTAATATTTTCCGGAAGATGTTTAAAGAAATCCTGGATAGTTGTTCAGAAATTAATGTGCCTCATCCCTCTTTGTGCTACTGAAGTACAGCTGTGCTGTCATCCAGAGCTGGCATTCTTTAATTTCCCTAGCATCTCAGGTGATGGTGCTTTGTCCATTGCTATGGTAACTGTGGGTTTGTTTCGTACTCAAAATAAACATTGACATGAACCCCGCCGTAAGGTGTTCTTTTTATTCATTGTGTGCGCCTAATGCATGCCATAGCTGTGCAAATATGTCATGATTGTAGTGGAGAGAGAGCAATAAACTCCAAGGCTAGTGCCCTGCTGTATAACTGGTTTCACCTTTCAGCACAGGCGTAATTTTATGTCAGCTACTTCAGCTCTGTTTTTACTCCTACCCATGTTTAATTAGATTTCAGATACTTCAGGGTGGAAACAGTCCCTGACTGTGTGTCAGTGAGTGCTTAAGGGAAATGGGATCTAATAGCAGATGAGGCATGCGAACTTTGTTTTTGCTCTTAAACAGCTCCATTTTGAAGTGGAATTGATCCCATGAACTTTTGGCAGTTGTTCAAAATCCCTCCCAACCTTTTTCTGAACGCTAATGATGGGAGTAGCAGTTCTTTTCCTGTGTTACTACTTCGATTTTGTTGCCTTAACCCCCCCAAATGTCTCACGAAAAGCTGTACAAAACTGCAGTAGCCTCAGTGCCCTCCACGAGGCTCTGCTCGCCAGTTCCCCTCGGGGTTGCTGCTCCTCAGGACCTGTGTGCAGAGATGCAGGATGAAGTGTTACCAGCGCTTCCCTCCCACTACGGGTGGTGATTTGCTTGGAGTCCTCACACCCCTGGGACACCCAGGGACAGCTGTTAGGTCTGGCTCTTCTTGAAAGGAAAAATGCTTTCTGCAAAATGTCTTTCTGCAAGTGTTTTCAAGAGTTCTCCCTGCTCCCTTTCACAGTTATTTGATAAGTGTGGCAATTACATTTTCATTTTAGAGTAAAAAATTAAAAAAAAATCTAAAAATCTAGTTTTTATCTACAAGAAGAGGCTTGCATGTTCTGTATTATATCCTGTATAATTTTAGAGTCACTCAGGTGGAACCTCATTAAACATCTTTACTGCCCTCTTAGGTTCATCTCTATTAACTATTACAAGGCTTTCCCATGAGGGGATGACTCTGTACCACCTTGCACTGAAATCAAGCACAATTTATTGTGACAGACCATTCTATTGGGAGTGCTGACATCAAAAATGCTGTGCATGGAGAGGAGTGTGGGCAGGACTGAGGCTGTGAGCCCCAGGTCTGCACAAGGCATTTGTACCCGTGGCTGTGTGTGCTTGGGCAGAGTTAAACATGTGCAAGAGCTCTTCAAATCAAGGTTGTGCTTTATGAAATGCTGTGAAATGATGGGAATGTGCTGGAGACTGCAATGAACACTGTTGAAAGGGTTCAAAGTGCATACCCCTTTGCTATGATGCTACTCTCCTACTTCTGCAGTTATTTCCAATGTGAAAGAATCATACTCTTAGCTGTGTTTTAAACACTACTGACTATCTGATTTGGGGATACTGCTCCTTTCTTCCATGTTAGTAAAACGAGTATCAGAAGGGGTTATTTTTGGGGATGCCTTGCCCAGCATTGCACGGGAGGTGTGTTAGGTAAGAGGGAGCAGTAAAAAGAGCCTCAGCTCTGTTGTCCTCATAGCACCAAATGAAGGTGAGTCACAGCTGGGTCTGGCTGGATGTGAGAGCAATTCCTGGGAATGGGAAGTGGTCAAGAACTTCTTGCTCTGGGGAGCTCTGATTGTTCAGAAATGCCATGATTGTCCTGTTGTGTTGCATAATTGTATCCATCTCCACATGGCCCACTGCTGCTCATTTCTATTATGTTCTTTATTTAAGTCCTGACTATTCAAGGAGGAAATTTAATAGCCTCATGGCAAAACCAAGTGAACATCCATTCTCTGCTCAAGAAACATCTCAAAGGATAAAAAAATGTTACTTTGATAATTGTTTAAACAGTACTTGAGGAGCCTCCTGGGCTACACTGGCTCTGTGATTTGCCTTTTCACCAAATACTCTACTGATTTTGAGTCAGAAACATGAAAGAAGAGGAGGAAAATGCAAGCAGATTGTAGTAATCGAGTCTTTGCACACGCAAGAAAATTAGTCAGTTGCATTGAAATGCAGTCTCTGAAGTGCACTCAAGTGTTTGTTTAATGGATAACTGGTTTTACCTTTTTTTTCCCTTTTCCATAAATATAAGAAGGAAAGAAAAACAAGAAACATCAATCGAGTTTAACTCAATCTGAGCATATTCTTATGATGTGATAAAAATAAAAAAGGCAAGCTATTCTTTGTTTTATATTAGAGCTTCATCATTCAGGGCAGAAGAGAGCCGTGTGTGGGAATTCATTCCAGATAAGTATTTTGGAGAAAAATAGAATCTGGATTGATTTTTGGTAGGGAATTCTTAAAATCTGACCGTTTGTGCTTCTTAACATCTTTCTAACACTTTTCTAAGGCTTAAAGCACTCTTAGAGAAATGCTTCTTGCAAGATTCCAAATGAGTGTTGTTGATGTGCTGGGTAAAGCTGATTGTGATTAATAGTCAATTTTTTTTTTAAATTTTCCCTTTTTCCTTTTTTTTGTGATCTAAACATCTCAATTGTGATTTCTTTGATTAAAAGTTACTCAGTAATGTTTGAGTCTGGAAATCCGTACATCATGAAGGCAGGTTAATGTGGACAGCAGTAACAATTTTGAGGCATGTTCTGTGGGTGTGGATTGCTCACCTGGCTGAAGAGCTTTGTGTAACCCTACTTACCCAATGGGAAGGAATTTTGGAGTGTTGTGTCTTTGTCCTTTTTCAAATGCCTTAGGAAGAGCAGATCCAGAATGAAGATGCCCACATAATGTAGGGTAGAAGTGCCCAGCTCAAGGGAGGGGATCAGTGATTGAAAGCTTTGGCTGAATTGAGCCCAGACACACCTTTTCACCACCTGGTCTCAGCCCAGTGTTACTGAGTTATTCCACTACAGAACCCTCTGTGTCACAGTCAATCCACAATACTCTGTTACTGCTGGGCAAGAGACCTCTTCTCCTCCTCCTCCTCCATCATTTCAATTAAGCTCTTTTTTCTGATAGAGGTAAATTTATGTAGTGAATAAGTTGGTTGCGCTAGAACTTGAGATTTACATTGCATGAACCCAACTGTTTGACTGAGTCTTTCTTGCCCTTTAAGCAGCCTGTTCCTTTTTTTGCTTTATCTGCACCTTCCACTCCTTACATTCTCACTGGAGAGAGAAATAAGGAGTTGGGAGCTGCAATTTCTCTTGTCTGATTAAACACAATGTGGGACTTGCATTTGATATGATAACACTTGGGCTGGGTTATACAGCAGCAGTAATATTTTTCCAGCATGTGCTGAGAGGAGACAGAATCTTATCACAGTTCCAGTGTTTGTATATTAAATTTCTATGTGGTCAGGCTTGAAAATAATAATGGTGAGAATGACGGACTTCTCTGAAGTAATAGTCATCTAAGCAAATTCTCTCTCATCCTTTATTGTAATGAAGGCGTGTTATGTCTTTATCACATAAACACATATAAAATTGTCCTCCCTTGGTGCCACTGGTGCTGTGTAGTGGTTAAATGAGGAGGGCTTGGAGTGGGAGGCCATCCCCAAAGCCACTGGATGAGACTGCAGTATTTTGGCACTCAGTTGATCCTTCTGTGCCTCACATCCATCACCACAGTGGGACTGTCACACTGTACCTATCACAACAGATCTGAGGATCCTTCTGAGAGGGGTTTTGGCTCTGCCATGCAAGTATACAAACTTAGGAGACAAAAAAGTGGGCTAGGTGTAATTTTTTTCTCTCCTGTTGTTGCACAAAGTTTAATTGCAAATCCAGGCCTTGACCTGCCCCGATACAAGGACTGGTTGAGGCCACCACAGAGAGCTGCTAAAGTGTCTCCAAGAAAGCTCCATTTATAGCCACTCAGTGCGAGGGAGAGGGGTTGGAGGGATGCAGGCAGCACCTCTCACATCACCCTGTGGCACTGTGGAGGCAGCACATCTCTTCTAGCCACAGCACCTCCAGATGTGCTGCTGTGGGTCCTCTCTGCCACCACCAGCTGCAAATGAGCAGCTCCTCAAGCACTGCACTCCAGTGCTGTAGATGTAGGACATGTTCCTGCTGCCACTGGACTTTGGATGGGTCTGTAACTGCTGCTCAGCATCATTGGTTTTGCATACTAAGAGCTTGCTTTTGGGGGAATTTGTTTCCCTTTGAGCACAGCCCCAGCAAAGTTTGATTTACACCTTTTTTGAAGTGCATACTTTAGCAGACAAAATCCAGTGCATCCCTTTGTGGAGCCAAGTAGACTGTTGTTTTCTTGTTTGATTTGGCTCTTCTTGCTGAATGTGGAGCTGTGCCAAAACCATGAATATTCATGACACTGTTAAACAAGATTTTTATTGAAAACAAAAAATGGATCTGAAGACTTCCATTTGTCACTCTGAACTCAGCTAGTGAAAGCCCAGTAAACAGGCACATTTATCAGTGAGGTTTTCCTGGGGGTTTCTGGTTTGCTTTGCTTATCGAATGAACATTTTTTAGAGACAAAGATTTTTATGACTGGCCAGTAAGCCTACTGTTAAGATACTTCTGTATACATTATCTTGACTGTCCTGCATGCAGAAGGCGTTGCCTTTCCCAAGGACTAGACTTTCTTGGGATTGCAATGTAAGTAGATGGCAAGGCAAGTGTTCAGCCAGTCAACATCCTGATGGTTTCAGTTTCTACTGCTCTGAGTGACTCTGCTAGGGTTGGCTAAAATGGTAGGGAAGAGGACTAATTGTGGTGTCCTCCTTGGCTGTGGTCACCTGGACATGGGTTGTGCATTCCCCAAGCTCAGAGCCGATTCTGAATCCTTGTGCAATGGTTAAATGAGGGAGAAGTCTCTTTCCTCTGTGTGGGTGGATGGATGGAAGGAAGAAAGGAAGAGGGGAAAGTGAGGAGATGCCAGGAGAGCACCAAGCAGATTTCTCTTGCAGCCTCTGGCTTGTAGAAGAAATTAAATAAGCTTAGCTCTTAGATGACACATGCAACTGATTTGAGATCTCCTCGCTCATTTATTTTGCAAGGTGAAATTCTCAGGGGAGCTATCTATCTCTTCCCTCCTGAAAAGCAGACTAGCTAGCATCTTTTCCTTCCATGCATGTTTCCCAGGAGAACAGTGTCTGGAGATTAGAAAAAATTACTTCAGGCTAACAATCCCACCCATTTCTGAGCCAGGATTTTTTGGGATGTTGTGTTATACATAAATTTATAAAATTCAGCTACTGATGCATGTAAATGCTGTACAAAGGTTGCAGTTAATGACACGGATCTCAGTTGATCCAAAATCTGATCCTGTGACAATTTAAATCTGTGTAGTAGTCTGTAACATCACACTGCAACTCCTGATTATCACAGTCCCCTCTTCCGGCAAATACTCATCCTGTTAAAACCAGATAATTAAAACAAGACGTGTCCAGGAAGAGAAGTGACGTCTGAAGTGCCAGGCTCCCTGTGGAGTTGTCCATACAGGAGTGCTAATGAGGGCAGAAGTACAGAGGGAGGCTGAACAGAGGCAGGAGAGATGTGGTAGAGAAGTCAGATGTGCAAAGCACCACTAACTCTTGTGTTAATTGTGCAGTGGTGGAGCTCTGTCAATGTATTAGCAGAAAATACATGGAATGAGCAATTACAGTCTGGAATACACTGGAGTGACCCTTTATGTCCCTGTGGTGGGTGAAGTTTAAATTTGCTGTTGCTCCCAAACAGAGTTAAAGTACTTTCAGTCACACATGTAATTTCCTTCTTCTGGACTCGAGGTCTCCTTCAGTCCTGCTGGAGAGTCCAGTGAGTGCTTTGTCAGCCTGCTGCCCCCTGGGTTAGTTTGGGTGGGGTTCATTTCTGAGCTGACAGGAATGTTGTGAATTACCCAAAAGCTAGGGGAGCTACAGCGAGGCAAGTGTTTTTTAGGTACCTTAAAAAATTCTCATCCCAGCTAGAGGAGGAAGGCTTGAGCTAATTCCACACAAATTGCTTGGCAACAAAAGGAGAAAAAGGCGCATCAGTGAGAGTGCAAGAAAATAGAACATAAAAGTGTAAGAGATCATAGATAATTTAGCAGCGAATCCAGTTTTCCTCTCCACTGAGTTAAATGGCACTAGGATTCTTTTCCCCCAGTTGCAGTGATGGCAGTGCAGCAGCTAAAGCTTGTGCAGGACTAGAGCAAGGGCTTGGGGGGCATCCTGCCTGCCAGCAGGAATGACTCTCAAGCCCCGGCTTTGGAAACCAGGGAGGCCCTCGTGGTGGGATTGTGGGAAAGTGCTGCTATAACAACAAAGTATTTGCTCTTAAAGGGGGGAAAGTATGTAGCACCATCAAAGGAGGACAAGGATTCAAAGAGAAACACATGTCTAAAACATACGGGTCAAGTTTATTTGAAAGGAAAATTTGTTTGCTTTTGATTCTTTATAACATTTCCCATCGAGACTTGCAAATATAGCTGCCACATTTTTGGCAAAGGGGATCTCATCCTAAACCTGAAACACTTAAACACACATACTTACATAAATATGGTCTCTATTAGTTTCAGCTGTGTGACTTCTAATTCCTGCCTTTTGTTGTTAATTTTTTGTTTTCTTCTACTGGCTGTATTTTAAGCTTAAAAAGTGACTGGTAATTTTAAAAAAAAAATATTATTATTGCTTTTCTAGAAAGAGAAAGAAGAAGGAGGTGATGAACAGTAATCTTCCTCAGAGGTTATGGTGTTTGAGCAAAGATCTGTAGGAGAAGGGGCACTGGTGAGAGCCTGTGCTATAAAAACTTTGTATAGGGTGCAACAGGACTGGAACCACCTGAGGTTTGTAGTTATTGAAAATCATGATTTAAAATGTTTGGCTATTACAAAAAACATTTGGGTATCAGTAACTCAGGAATCCTTTTGAGCTGTGCTGTCCAAAAAATATCCATTAGCAGAGTTGAAGTTTGAAGTATGGGTAAGATGAAGTCAAACCAAGCCTTAATCACTGAACCGTTCTGATTCCAGAGCCTGCCCTAAGCTGCAATAAAGCATTTATTTTTTTTTCTTTCCAAATAGCGATTCAAAACACCCACCACTCTCTTTGATTCAGTTCACTTTGTTTATTTTTAACTAAACATATGGCACACTCATCTTTCATACAGGCAAAGAGCTCTCATTGATGTCAGTGGGAGCTTCACCACCTCCAGGATGAAGTTAGGATCAATAAAACAATGCCTGAGAGCTGGCCATGCTTATATTCCTCTCTTCCTAACAGGGTAGTTGAAAAAGCAAACAAGCCAGTGAGACCTAATCAAGTTAAGTGCCTTTAAAACACCAATTGGGACTGTCATCAAGGGATTGCAGTCAACAAACCTTTCAAAGCCTTAATGCAAAGAGGTGGGCAAGCTCAGAGCTGAGAGTGAGCCTCCAGCCTGCAGGGGGACGGCTGCAGGCTCCTCGGCTGGAGTTTTCTTGCCTTGGTGCTTACTCAAACAAACGTATATACATGTATCTGTATATAAATATATACATATATGGGGGGTTTTAGCAGCTCCAAATGTATACTCCTAATGTAAGTATATAAGTCTGATACCTGTTCCTCAAATGTCATTTTTGGATCATAAAATTGTAGAGTGGTTTGGGTTGGAAGGGACCTTAAAGATCATCCAGTTCCAGCCCCCTTGCCGTGGGCAAGGACACCTTCCACTAGACCGGGTTGCTCCATCACTATCAACATATAGTCTGGCACTAGGGACTAGATTTAGGTTAAGATTAGGGCTTATGGGTCAAAGCATTTGCCTTCCCCTCCATGCAGATGCTCTTCTTGCCTTTTTATGCATATTGCAATACTTTTAATGGCTGAAACGAGATAGTAGTGACAAACACGGGGAGACTTGCCAAGGTTGTCTTGGCATTGTTTCCCTTCTCTCTGTAGCCCAAGTGAAAAAGGAAGGGAGAGGAAGAGCAGAGGATTTGGCTCTTTGCCAGTTTGCTCAGTGATTTGCAGAGAGCAGACAGATCTGCCTGTGAAGACGGATGGTTGCAAGCTCTTATTAGGATGTGGTGCCAGTGACAGATCTCCCCACGGGTGACTGTCTGTCCTGTGGGAGCTGCCTTACCCACCCCAGGTGATGCAGTGACTGAGTCTCGCTGTCCTGACTTTTGACAGGGCCTGCTTGTAAGCAGATATTAAATGACTCCTAATCAAGTTAAACCAGGTTTGAATCCGCAGTGGGGCTCTCGGGGCAGTGTATGTGCTAAAATCTAATTTCACCTTGGTTATTTTCACAGGACTACTTCCATGATTTTGGGTGACTGATAAGGCAGTAAACATGCACAGATTGTGTTTTACACGCAATCAGATAAATTCCCTTCCACTGCTGGGCCTCTTTACCTAGAAGGAAGCATATATATGTTCTTTAAATATTTCCTCACAGCTAAACTCAAGCTGAAAGACTCAGTTGTCTCCACAGAGGCAATATTTGTGTGCAGGACTCATGAAAGCCGAGTCTGGTTTTCTGTGTTGAACTTGGTGAGTGCTGCACTTGGGTTCTGCAGACCTTGAAGTCTCAGGAGCTCTGAGTCCAAAATGGCACAAGTATTAGCTGTACTAGGGATTTTTATTACACTGAGTTAGGAAAATCAGTTTTCCTCCTAAGAGTGAAATCACTTTTAAGGTTCCTTAGAGTTGGCTCTTACCTTCGTTCACTTTGGTTCAGATACATTTTGATGTCATAACAATCATAACTATTTCATTTTGTCAGTACTGATTTTCAGCCTTTCAGCTAAAGACAGATTTCAGAGAATTCATTCCTGCTAACACAAAGATATTAAGAGATTCTGAGGTACCTCGAGGAGCAATAATAAAGAGGATGAAGCATTATAATGAGCCTTTTCTAGTCAGACTTCTCTCCAGACATACCTAGATTTTGCTTAGAAAATATGATTTCCATAGTAATTTAAAATCTGTCAGACTCCCTTCCCAGTCTTGTGCTGACTGTTACACAGTAAACCTGAAGGATGGTCTTTTACAAACGGCCCGAGATAAAAATAGTATCTTTCTCACAGAAATGGGTGAAAGAGTTTTCACAGACCCTGCCAACAGTGTTCCTGGCTCAGAGCATTTCTATTTATCCTGCTTTTCTGAAAGCACTGAATTCACTTTCAAGTTTGAAAGCATAAAAAAAAAATAATCACTGGAGATCCAAATTTGATGGTGCACTTGAGAGATCCAGTAGGCATTCCACTTAGATCTCGTATGCGAGCTGGTGTCGATATTAAGTGCCAAGATGCCAAATTTTTAGACCCTGGCAGTGTTCCCATTTGCCTAGCAAAGCAATCCTATTATAATTAATGTGGCAAGGCTTCTCTGTGTAGGAAAATATTTATGGGATCTGCAGAGCCCACAAAATGAACCGTAATAAAAGAATTCTGCCAAATTTGGCTATGCAAATCAGGGACATATGGCTGGTGTGGCTGAGGGTGGCAGAAAGCCTTTGAAGCCTCATTTTTGGGTTGTCTTGCTGCCATCCATCACACTCCCATGGAGGGGCAGGAAGGGGCAGCAGGAACTGTTGCTGCCCCTCAGAATCAACTTGGGGTGTGTTCTGTGTTCAGGTGAGTGGCTGGAGGTGGAGAGAGGATAACACTGAGCTGTGCTGGAGAAATAATACTGTCGATTATTTCACTTATTTATTTTCTTTCAGCATGCAAAGCAGCCAGTGAAAAGCTAGGTTAGAGGCTGCCCAAAATTACAAATGCTCCTAATTGTTTATATTTAAAAATGGTGTTTACCTCACTAAAAAGACATTGGCATTTGGGAATGGGAAATGATGAGAGATGTAAACAGAAACATCCTTCATTGTCAGAGGGGCTTTACTACAGGAGCATGTTCAATCAGCACTGGTTCCTTCTCATTAAGTGGTGTCACTTAATTACAGCTCCAGGTGAAACAAAATGATTTGCAATAACCATGTCAATTTAATTAGCATGATACAAATATAAGCCTTTTTTGCCCTTATTGCATAATGCATGGCCGTGCCCTCTTTCAATGTATTTACTTTTATTGATGTTTTAATTGGCCGCCCACTCTGTTTGTCCATGCAGTGATTTTCATAGTAACAAAAGACAAATGACTGTGCCACTCAGACTGGGAACCACAGCAAATTACATTGTTGGCCCCTTTCTACTTCTCTTCCCAAGGGGTAAAAGCATCCTTTAAAATCTATAGTACAAACAACAGAGTAAGAGAAATGCCTGAGCTTACGTATTTTGGCCTGACCCCAGAGGTGAGGTGAGGGCCAGAGGCTTGGGGTCCCTCCCTGACACTGCAGAGCAGACAGAGCTCTCAGAGTGTAGTTTAGGCACATTTCTCTCTTTTGCTTAAAGGTAATCTAGCACTGTAGCATCTCTTCCCTCACCTCTAACTTTTCCCCATATTTATGGATCCTTTTGTGAAGGTCTGTAGGGTCACAGATGATTTCACACTTTATGTATGTATGTTAACTTTATTTTTTTTGTTATTTAAACCTTTTTTCCTGTTCTTACTCTGGGCAGTGCGAGTAAGTTCTTTTTCACATGCTCTGAGGAGGGTTGTCAGACTGTACTGCTCTGTGAGGAAAGCCTAAACTCCCCTTCCAACACCAGTTCTTGTTATTAAACCATGATAAAAACACATCCATCTCCCAAGAAGCCAAATACAGTAATGAAAATCTCAAATACAAGTTCTTTTAATTAGCTAACTGTGGATCAGTTTTCCAGGAGGACATCTTGGGGGTGCCTGAAAAGAGGTTGCAAGATACCCAACGCAGAATGAGTGTCCATATCTTCTTTGATCTTGTATTGCATCCTATTCTAGATTTTTACCTGTTGTAATACCTTTTTACTGTTATTTTTGGGGTCTTTCTTTTTATGGTCAAAAATAGTTGCCAAGTTGATCTTGCAAAATATATGTATCAGCCTGTAGTGAAATGTGTAAGCTCCAAAGTGAAACCTGTTTGTGTCTTTACTAGGATAATGAAGATAGATAGAAAAGTGAGTCAGAACTGTCTTTTTCTCACTCATTGCAAAAATTGCTTTCCTTCTGTGAGCAATAGAATTTTGTACCATGCCTCAAATTGTTGGTGCTGTTCCTCTGCCTAGAATTACTTCTCTCATTGCTCAGAAGTAATTGTAAAAGCTATTTTTTTAAACGAGGAAAATGCTCTGAAATGTTGTTGCAAAAACCAGCAATAGAGAAACAAGTGGAAATTCACAGGAAAATGACAGATGTGGAAGAGACCAACCTGCATGTTACCACCAGAGCTTCTAATTATAGGCCAGCAAAAGAAAATTCTGAGCTGAATTTTGCCAACATTCAGCCAACAACAGTCAGTCTATGATTAGTCATGCCATCAAAATATAAACAAAAATAATTCAATCATCGAAGCAGAAATCCCATCTGCATGGGGCGTGTACACTGGGAATAAAGCAGTGCTGCCTTCTAGAAGGACACAGCAGGATCGTGGGTTACTTCTGAGTCCAGCAGGAACCCTTTAGCTGTGTGTACAGTCTTTAACGTGGTTGAGAAGTACGTGCAGAGCTTCATTTTATGATACACCAGGGCAAACAAAATGCTTGGCCTGCGAATCTGGTGTTTTCAGATTGGAAAAGTCTCGGCTAGAAATTAATGTGTCTAAAGACTAGTTTTGTTTCATAGAGCACAGATAAGATGAAAATTTGATTAGTTCATACTCCATCAACATAAAAGATATGAAGTATGAATATTCTATTAACAGCTTTGAACTGAACAGATGACTGTGCCTGCTGGATTGCAAGCAATGGATTTCGCAATCACAGAAAACTATTCTGTTTGTAACAAAGGGTGATACATAATGCCACATTCAAGTATTTATCATTTTGCAATACCACTCCTAGGACAGTTCATGGTCTACTGCAGAAGCAAAAAAATGGAGGCTGGAGTTATAAATGAGAACAGAAAATTTAGAAAAAGTCTAAACTCTCTCTGCCTTATGATTCCCATGAATATAATGAGATGTGGTTGGTCCATTTGAATGGATAAATGAGGGTTCTACCACATATGATGGAAGTACAGAGGGCAGCAGGAGAGAGATATTTTTTTCTCTAAGTATTTAATGTCCAAATGTCGTGATAGAGGCTGATTTTCAGGTGAGATGCAATCTAAAGCCTCAGGACCTACAATCATTTAAACCCCCCTTTCTTGCGCCTTTTCACATGCAGTGTTTTAATGTCATATTGTCTTTGTTAGCTCAGATCTTTTATATTCTCAAAGTCCTTTCTGTAGTTGCAGTTCTGTAAACAATTCTGCCTTTGCCTCCACTACCATTTCCATGAAATGCTATATAGTTCCCTCTTTCCAATAATGGAAAAAACTTCATTGTTGTGGTGTTTATAGCTCAGGATTATTAGGAGCTGAGTTTGGCTGAAATTCCTGGCAAAATGATGTGTTCAGTGAAGAGTACAACTTTGAGGCAGCCAAAGAAATTAATATGTCAAATTTTAATTTAAGAAAGAGCTGAACAACCTGAAAATGAAACAGAGCCGTTCAGTTTATGAAAAAAAAAAAATCATTTCATCCAGTAACATTTTTTCTTGCCTTCTGGTAAATAACATCCCCCAAAGCCATTCTATGTTGACAGTAATAATTTTACCTTTGTTAGTGGTTTAGTCTGACCAGCAGATCAATTACTCATGAAGTTCTGTTTCTGGGCTTTTACTTTTTAATATCTTTTAAAAATGCTGCGAGTTCTTTTGGTGATTTAAAATATCCTACGGGGAAAGCCACCGTCTTTGCAGTCGTGTTCCTGCTGCTCCCAGGCCACAGGACTCTTGTGTGCTGACATTTTTGCCAAGTCACTTCCCAGTGCCAGGTAAGTTTCCAAGTGCAGTGAGATCCAACTGTCCTTGGATAAGAGAGGCAAAATTGCCATGATCTTCATGAGAGTCAACCAAGTCTGCACCATTTCACATTTGTCATGGAACTGGACTGGAGGTGGAGACACCTTTCCAGGGGTGATGTGCAAAAATAGCTTGGCCCTGAAATCTCTGGCCAGCTGTGCCCAGCTGTGCCCGGGGCAGCCAATGGCACCTGGCTTGGATCAGCAATAGTGTGACCAGCAGGACCAGGGCAGTGACCTGTGCTGGGCACAGGTGAGGCCACACCCCAAATCCTGGGCTCAGTTTTGGGCTGCCACATCCAGGAGGGCATTGAGGTGTGGACCATGTCCAGAGAAGGGCAGTGTAGCTGGGGAAGGGTCTGGAGGAGGGTGTGCTGAGGTGAGTGTCAAGCTCTTCTCCCAGGGAACAAGTAACAGGATGAAACAACCTCAAGTAGTGCCAGGGGAGGTTTAGATTGGATATTAGGAAAGATTTCTTCACAGGAAGGTTTGTAAAGCGTTAGTGGGCTCTTAAAAACAAACAAACAAACCAACAAAAATATTTGGGCCAAATTTCAAAGTCCATAGAAAGACATGGGGAAGATGAAGGAAGTAGGTGGAAAAACCCCAGTATCTCAGTGCTGGATGGAGACAGAGATATGGGAAGCAGTGTCTTCTTTCATCACAGATGTGCGTGTTTTGGTAGAGAAATAAATAGAATTTCTTTAGAAATTTCCTCCTTTGATTTCCAAGTTCTCTGCAATCAAGGGGGTTTATATTACCATCAGCATTTCAGGGCAGAAGGATGAAGAACAGCGAGGTTAAGAGGCCTTGTCCAATGTCACCCAAGAAGTTGGTGTCGTGTCCAGGAATAGCTTCCCATGGCTGGCCCTGTGCTGTGACACAGTGGTGCTATAAAGAGAGGAGCTTACTGTGCATCTGTGGTACAGTCTGCAGCTGCAGAGAGCATTCAGCATCTCAGATTGTACCAGCACACATAATCTAAACATAGAAGGGAGGGAGAAAGTCAAGTGATAAAACCTGCTTATTTGTAACCTCTCCCAGGGAAACAGCAAATCAAAATTTTTATCTTAGGTGGTGGCACTAAAGCTCCTAAAAGCTGGAGTCAAGCAGTATCTGCAGGAACAAAAAGGAGCAACATTATGTAGAAATCTCAGTAGTTACCAGGTGTATATTCCGGTTTGAATGTTCTCTTTCTAGCAAAACAAAAATATCTCTAAAATTATTGATACTAACTCATCATGGTGAAGGCATCGTTGCCTCAAAACCTTCTGCAGGCATTAGAGATTAAGATGTTCAATGGACAAATGCAGAAATGAGTAAATAAAATCTTGTACTCGGTGACAAGTTGCAGCCACGTGGTCACAATTGGGCACTGCTGAACTTACCATGCCTGGAAAGCAGAGTATTAGCAAGGAGCAAGAGTAGCTTCTGATCTGAGACGAGACGGTGCAGAACTGCCTGGGTGTGGTGCACAAGGCATTGTGGTCACACTGAGAGAGTGTTCAGACTGCTGAGCAGTGGTCATTTCCTTTAATGAGAGATTAAATAAACTGTCTCTGCTGCATCTACTCAACCTTCCCAAACTCTTCTAATAGTTTTTTGATTCTTCTTTTTCGTACAAGATTAATTTCTCTCCAAGTGTCTTGGGTGGGCAGTGAAGTGGGGTGACAGCTCTCCAACTGCAGGAGACAGGTTGTTCCACAGCAAATGAGACTCTCTCCTCAAAGCAGCTGATTTTTCATATTAAACACAACTATTTGCAAGTCTAAACCCTTCTTCTTTATCCTCTGTGCAATCACACACTTTTAATTAAACAAGGATATCGTTATTGAAGGCATGCCATGCTTTTGTAACATGTGAATGTACAAAATAGAGCCTTAGAAAGAAAGAAACTGCTTTTGTATATGAGTTATGTTAAAGGTGCTACTGTGCAATCAGTCTGAAAGAGAATTTTCTTGATACTTATGCATGAAAGAAATCTAAATGCTGCTCCTTCAACATCATTATGCCAGCAAAATCTCTATAAAATTTCCCTTTGAGTCTTCAGGCCAGTGCCATCTTATTTCTGTATCTTACACAGGGCTTTTCTTCTTTTGGAAGGCACGACAAGTTTCTGGTGTTTGGGGTTGTGGCCATGCTGGAGCCAGCAGTGCCATCCCTTGATCACATTACCACACTGGCACAAAGGAGAAGGAAAAATGTAATACAGGCTTTTGGATGAGAGTCCTGAGATGGAGATAAAGCACTTCCTGGCTCCCTAATGGCTTTATTCCTTTTCAAGGGAAAAAATATGCTTTTATCAGCTTTGAAGGTCAGGTAGTGAAATACAGAGGTTAAGCAGTTTTACTTTAATTTTGGATGCAGTGTCAGAAATTCCCATAAGGGCTGGGTAGAGCAGCACAGGCAGCCTCTTCTGCCTGTTTCAGGATCTCTGCACTGGAACACAACTCAGGACATTGAATCACAGAATGGTTGGGGTTGGAAGGCACCTTAAATATCACTGAACTCCAACCCTCTGCCATGGGCAAGGACACCTTTCACTAGATGAGGTTGCTCAAATCCTGTGGATGTAAGGAATTCTGTTCTTTCTCCTGTGGTGCTCTCTTACCTGGCTGTGTATGCAGACATGAAAAAAATTGTTTCTTTTGCCTCCCAATTGCCTTATAATACTCTCTTATCTTTTGTGTGTGTGTCACTGGTTTTCTGTTCTGTATCAAATATGCTCCCCCTCTCTTTTTTTGTGTAATGAAATGTTTGTGGTCCTGATTGAGCTAGCAGTGTAAGTTTTCTCTCATTTCCTGCCCTGTCTGTTACCTCAGCTCTTCTCAGCTGGGACCTCCCCTTTGAGGGGCAGAAGTTCAGGTGAAATCCCACAACTGCTCATAAACAAACAAAAAAATCCAACCTGGTAATACAGCAGGTTTGTTGCTTTCCACATTGGATTTCTGTCCTCTTAAATGTGTTCAAAAACTACAAGCAGGTGTAGCTGGATTAAAGCTGCAGAATTTGAACTGCAGTTTCTTAGCACTGCAGTTGCTTCCTTTGGGGAATATGTAGCACTGGGGCTGGTGGAGGGTGTGCAATCCCTCTGTTCTCTCTGCTGGACTCAAAGATGGAGTAAGGGAATCATCTGGCATCTGCCTGAAATTTGGGAGTTCACCTTGTTCTTCTGTCCTGCTACTGAGTTCTGTGTTGTGATGAACAAATCTCTCGAGTCCCTTTATTCGTCATGGGTTACTCTGTTAATGTGACAGCACTCAAGTATTTAATGAGACTGAATCTGTTGATGGCTGTGATGATAAGGCCTGTATAAAGTCAGTATTATGGCAAATCTGTTGTTACTACTTTGGAATTAGGCCAGTGATTAGAGATTGCAGTTGCTCTTCCTGGATTTAACACCAGCAAGGACTATGGCAGTAAAATAACCTTTTTTAAATTCATTTTGGTTTTCCTGCTGCCTCTTATGCTTTGACACTCTGGGTGTTCTATTTGCTAAACCATTTCTCACTAAGCTTTCGATTTGTTCCTTCACTCTTAAATGTATAGTGCAAAATCCATAGCTGGGAAGGACACCTTCTGGTCAAGGAGCCGTGTATTTAGAAGGGATTTCTCTGCTCCTTTTTAAAGCAGCCTGTGATTGCCAACAGGCTTTGCAAACTTAGGCAAGCTGGTGTTGTAATAGATGGCTTATCTTGCTCTGGGAATGACCCACAGGTTCCTTTGATTATCTTCCCATTTTTTGTGGGTGTCTGAGCATTGACTCTTGGCTCTGCCTAGGAGGTTCAAGACTCTCTCATACAATTAACCAACTCATCTTCAGTCAAACAGTTCTCGTTCTTGTGCTGCAGGGAAGATTCCAGCCATTTTACAGCTGACTCATGTCTGTGTTTATGGGTCAGTGTGAAAAGAAGAGGAGAAAAAAACCCTAAGAAGTAGAGTTCAAAAAAGAGAACATTTGGGAATGACCCAATCGTGTGACCTGTCCTGTTGCAATACATTCTGCTTATTGCAGCTGACCCTGCCCATGGCAGTTTGTGTGAGAGTTGAGAATGACCCTGGGTTTGTACAATAGTCTGGCACAGTTCTGCTGTGCCAGGGAGTAGGGAAATGGCTGTAATCTGTAGGAGCTGTAGAACTTGAGAGCCAGGTATGCTGGGTGATGAGCCAGAGCAGAGCTGAAGGCACAGCTGGGGCCACACCTCTGGAATTGTTTCATCCAGGACTCCTGGAGCAGCACAGAACCTGTGTTTGTCCTTGGAGATGTCACACTTGTAACAGCTTACACTTAGAGCAGGGCTAAATAGCTCTCTTTTGGCTGGTGTGGCGTGTTTGGGTTTTTAAATAAGATTATTGGACACCTCTTAGGAAATCACTAACAAGTGGCATCAGTTCCGCTCACTGGAAGGCACCAGTGGCTTCCTTTACCTGAAGAATATTCACAGCAGAGTTGGACCCTCACAGAGCCCTAGGGGTGCCACACAGGCTTTGCATTCTCGAAGACACACTCTGACCTGAAGAACCTGCTGTAATTTATAACCCATCCTGACAATACAGAATGATTTATAGGCAGATTGGACCTGGGAGGGCAAAGCAGAAGAAGCTTAGAAATGAAAGTAGTGCTGATAATAAAGGGGAGTTCTGGTTTTGCCTTTGGGGTAGGGTACTTGAAAGTTGTCATGTTTTTTTGTCATGGTTCATCTACGTTTTACTCTGTGCTCTGTGGAGAGAATCTTTAGTTAGAAGCAGAATGGTTTTTTGTTTTTTTTTCTGAAATTCCATAGATTTCTGTATCAGCCTCTCCTGTTTCCACTGAGATAATTCTGTATTAATGAGGTTAACTGAAAGTGCAGTTGTGCAAATTCAGATTGTCTGCAGTGTTCCCCAAGGACTCTTAAAGTTGGGCTTTGGATCTCTCTGGCTATTCTAAAGCAAACACTTTAAAATGTTCTGAAAACTCGGGGCAGGTTTCTGTGTTGGTTTCCTTTCTTTGCTCCCAGCATTCAGCTGGTTGTGATAACAGGGCAGGGAGGAAAGGAAGAGGCAGCTCTTGGCAATTGAACAGGAGAATATATAGATTATATTAAGAAAAATCAAGAGCATTTGAATCTCATGAAGGCTGTGTGGTTCTGAGTCTTTGGGTTTCCTCAGTAGGAGGAAATCTTGGGGATTCTGTAGACATTTGAAACAGCAAATTCTCCTTTCAGGACAGTGTGTGGTATTTAATTTCTACAGTCCCACTTACCTTCATCCGATTCCCATTCAGAGTATGACACATTCATGCCTACTTCAGGCATTTCAGAATGAAGTCTCAGACCCTCCAAAATCATGAAATCATTTTGAGCATAATTTTTTTGACAGTGTGTATTCAGGGGTTTTTTGGACTACAGGTATTTACATGCTCAGGCACTGCCTGCCCAACTACAGGGTTTAGAAATGTATTTTTAAAATTACTGTTGGTTTTCTGGCATATTCATAGAGCATTTCCAGTGTATTGAGGGAGATACCACAAAATACAGATCACTGTGACTCAGCAGCAGCATCCATAATCTTCAGGTTTACTACAGAAAGTGACAAAATCTCCTCCTAAATTATTTCCAAAGCAACACTCGTGGCCCTGAGGAGCAGCTGCTCCAGCTGCAGATAAAGCACCATGGAGAATAGCTCATGCTCTTTTTATAGAAGGTTTTTCCAAGGAGGTTGCTTGCACTCCTGAGGACACGAGGGGTTTGCTGTATTCGCCCTTTTTATGGTATTCCCTGTACTGTGCTTATTTTTATGTTCAGGTAGGAGAATGCCTCTTCACCCACTACTGTGCTACAGAATAATGTGCCTCTCAGTTGGCCTCTCCAGCTGTTGCCCTAAATTGCCAAACAAATATAGCCTTTTAGTAGCATCTAAATAGTTGCCCTGATCATGCCCATTTTTCTTTCATTATTCTCTCAACTGGGGTGTTTATCTGAAGGTCATTTCATGTGAACATCATGTAGGATCTCAGGGGCTTGTGATGGAGGCTGGAATTAAGGTTTAAAATGGCCTGAGTAGCAGCACAGCTGCTTCCTGTCATGTTGGTTTGAGTCTTCTTGAACCATTTCCCAGAAGTGAGGATTAATATGTTTATTAGCAGTTTGCAAACAGCAAAAAGTGAATCACAAACAAATGAATAAGGGAAGAATATATAGAATCAGATAATGAGTTGCCCTGGATTGGACCAGTTAAACCTTCAATTGTTTGAGAGTGTCTGTGTATTGAGTGACCTGGCACTTCAGCAAAAAGTCTGGTAGTTCCTTAGAAAATGCTCTTGGGAAGATGGAATTTTTCATTTGTAAAGGACATTACATTGAGAATTCTGACACTCTGAGGATATGATGTGTACTAGTTAATAGCTCAGTTCAAACTCCTTCATCACTAACCCTAATGTTAAAAAATAAAAACCCCATGAGGATCTGTTTCTGTTTTAAGAGACCAAACTCTCCCCATGGATGTAATGTTAATATTATTCCGTGGAATGATGAGTGATTGACAGGATACCTTTAAGGATTTACCCTAAGGGTTGTGTACAGGCTTCCAGGGCAAAGCTTCTCACCACAATTCCTTTTGAAGACCCAGAAAATGTGTGCAGCCACTTCTTTTAGTGTCTGCCTCAGAGACTTGTTATGTCAAGAGTACAACACGCCCAGCACCACTGTGTGTTTCCTGATTTCACACAGACCGTGTTAGAGCACTGGACTCTGATCAAGGCAGGGAAGGCTTCCTGTGGGAGCTGCACAGATTTCTCACTGCTCTGGGAGGTGAGCTGCCCACAGAAGTCTAGTGATAATGCTGCAAATACCCTGTTGACACCAAATGTTAAAGAAGAATCCCAAACTGATGAAGTTCTGCTTGTCTCAGATGGATCCAAAGGATCTTGTGCCTTGCAAAATGCCTCTGTTTCCCCAAAGGGTTCCACGATTGGCTGGATGGCCACTGAGCACAGCAAGTTTTCACTAATACCTTTCCATGTGGGCAAAAGGGATGTGAAATGTGCTGTGACTGGGACAATAGCATTGTATGTCAACTCAGGCAGCTTCAAAGAGGTACAAGTGACTACTTCTGTAGTGCAGGATCATGGCTGGGCGTTCCATTTTTAAGTATCAGAATGATATAGCGCTACGGTGGGGGCAAATCCTCCTCCCAGTGCCTTCTCATTTGGAATTTCAGGCACTTTCCCCCACTTTTATAGCAGCAGTGTATCATATTTACAACATCTAGCATTTCAAGGTTAGATGGCAAAGTGTTGAGTCAAGAAAAAATTGCCTTGCCAGGGATACTCAAATATTTCAGTGCATGTTTGGAAGACAACATTGATGTGCTGCTGGTTGATTTCGTTTCAGAAATGGACAACACAGTGATTCATCTGGGCAGAGTCAAAGAGCTGATCTCAACCTTAGTGCTCGCTTCTCAAACATAGCCTCTGATCAGATGTCTGAGTGCAGGCAAGGAATTTATTTATATGCAGTGCTGCTTCTGGAGGCTTTCAAGTTTTTTTTTAACCAGTCTGTTTCAAATGCAGTATGATGCTGTGTTTTGGGTGCACGTCAGCAGGCTGAGAGTCCTTATCAGGATTTCCTGTGTATGGTTTTCTAATTCAGCTACATTGCTGTGTCTTCATACTTACTGTAGGAATTAAAGCAAGAAACCAGAACAGATAGCAAATTACTGGCTGTTGCTGGAGACTACTAAAAATTGGTTTCCTCTGCACTAGTCTCTGAGAGGAAAACACCCCTGGGCTTGTGTGGCCTGGAGAAGAGGAAAGGAAGCCCGGACAGATTGTAGAATTTATGTCCTTGAAGAATTTCAAACTCCAAAAGCCCTGAGCAGCCTGCTCTGACCTCAGTGTTGAGCCTGCTTTGAGGAGGGGACAGGACTAGATGTCTCCAGGGTCCCTGAGCCTGTGCTGTTCTGTGGAAACATTACTAATGAGAAAGTAGATGTGCAGAAGGTTGAGGGGCAATGTGAGTATAGATGTACAAAATCAATATGAGAGCATAAAACTAACTATGATAAAATATGGATCACTTGAGTACTATCTGCCTTAATGCATCGTCTTTACTTTTGCCAATTAGTATAGAAAGTAGATCAGCAAGTTAAGCCAGACCAGGAATTACCAGTGACTTCTGCAAATAATTCTGACCTTTTCTTGCTTTTCATCCGTGATACAATGGCTGGTGGCTGCCACAATTCCATCCTTCCTTTAATCTCTGTTACTTGTGGTCAATAGAATTTAAAATGCCCATAAAGATTTCATGATCTCAGTGTCCTCTCTATGGTATTCTGTGTTTGTAACTTGAAGCAGTTCAGTCTAGAACACAACATTCCCAGCACATCAAGTGTCTCACTTTGCAGCACAAGAATGACAGGCTTTTGTCTCCCTGCAAAGCCCTTGAGCTGTTGGTCCTTAGCTCTCCAGGGCTTAATCTGTCACAGTGTTCCCAGTTTTGGAGGGCTCTCCAAAACACGTGCACACCCTGACCCCTCACTCGCAGCCCCCTGGCTCTTGTGCAGGTTCCTCATCCTTTGTGCCTTGGCCAAAGGGTGTCATTGTGGTTTGTGCTACTCTTGGTGGCCTGAGCTTGATTTAGGCTGTTACAATTTCCAGGTGTGCTCTATTGCCTTGAATCATCGATGGCAAAGTTGGGTGATTGTAATTACCTTCTTGCCTTTAACATTTTCCAGCAGTGATTGCAGGAAATTCAAAAGAGACATAAACAAGTAAACATGACAACTATGTTATTGTAAATAAACATGCTGTAAAAGGCCCATTGTATGTTTTATGCCTTCAATATTGGTGTTCCTTCCCAGTGAGGGCTATTTTACCCCACGATATTTACTACTTCTTTTTGACTATAAATAGTTGTTATGTTGGTTTCTGCTCATATTTATATATTCACATTTTGAAGCAAGACATTTATCAGATAAAGGCATAGGCACCTGGCCTGATTCTGTTATGATTAAAATAAAAATTAGGCGAAATGATGTATTTTTAATAACAGAGGAAAATTTGGAAGCAATTGAATAGGCTAAGAAAGTATTCAGAGGAAAATTAATACTTTCAAGGGAAAAATAATAGCTTAAATTTAAACCTCCAGAAGTTAGGAATTATTTTATATATAACCTATAAAACAGACCCATAAAATTGCTTTTCAGGTGATAATGCCTTTTCCAAGAATAAAGTGGAATTCAGACTTTGCTGCACTCTTTGCAAACAATAATAATTTCCAAATTTTTTATTAGACAGCATTATAGTGAGTTTTGATTACAAATTAAATGTATTCTTTTAAGCCTTAGCAGCTCACCTTTGTGGCATTTAAAGCCATGTTCGTGCTTGTGCTACTGAAAGGGCAGACCAATGCATAAAATGGGAAGCAACTTGGATGCAGGGCGAGAAAACAGGAGAGGAAAGGCTAAACCAGCTGCTCGCAGTCCTTGGCTCCAGCTGCCCCATGTGCACCTTCCCTCACCTGTGTGGCCACAGGGGAGCCTTTTGGAGCTCTGAGGGTGCCAAACTGGGCCCTCCTTGCAGCGCTTGGATCGCTGTGGATGTTGTGCCTTCCTTGCATAAAGCTCTGGAAATGTCATTGCTTGAGAGAGTCACTGTCTTCTTGCACCCAAAGCTGTCAGTCTGGGACCTGCAAATTTACTTTTTAGAGTTTAACTATCAGATTTTACAGGGATTGAAAGGTTTTCCTGTTTAAAAATGCCGTGTGCAAATATAAATATCATAACATCTTATTAGAACGAATGTTTTTTCTTTAGATTTACTTTAGAAGGTCAGCAACCAACACACACTCATCACTATCCTATTTTCCTGTGAAGCTGTGCTGAATTGTGCTTTAAATTATCCCATCTTCAAAGTGGTGTTCCTTTTTTATCAGTTGAAAAACCTTTACCAGCCTCGTAAGAGTCCTTGAAGCAGTTACCTTTGAGCAATTACACTGGATTGTTATAAATTTTCCATATTGTTTTTATTGCCTCTCTGAAGCAATCTGGGATTTTATATCCCTCCTTTTTCATAGGATCTGGTTCTCCTGACAGATGCTTGCTTACATCTCCCAGGAGCTCTAATGAGAGCCAGGCATATGTCTGGTTTGGAGACTAGACCTCCTTATGCTCATACTGCATTTATTCTTTTTTCTTCCCAAACCTTCTGTGAAGTTAAAGAAGAGAACTAGGGCAGCCTCGTTCCATTCCGAGCTGTCCCTTTCCTTCACTCCTCCTTCTTTGAAGTCTCATCTTCAGTGAATTGCAAATTAGTGAGACTAGTTTGTACTTACATTTTAACTCCTGGAAGAGTATTTCCTACCATTTTGTTTGAAATAAGAACAGAATAAGAGACTGCACTTCGGGATTAGGTGTAGAACTCACCTTTACTAGTCTGGAGTGGAAGGCTACTGTTTCTAAAGGTTTCCATTTGCCTGCTGCTTTCTTTGCCTTTCCACTCCCTTCCAAGCATTAAGCAGCCATTGGGGAGATGAAGTTGTATGAATGGTAGATGCTCAAAAACTCATGGAATCACAGAATATCCTAAGCTGGAAGGGGTCAGTGAAGTCCTGTGCAGTGCTGTGGTGCAGCTGAGACACAGGAGCAATCCAGTGGTTGTGCAGGCAGCGTGTGGCAGAGCTCATTCGATATGGGGGTCTCATGAGACCTGGGTCTGTGCTTTAATCCTGCCTTTATCTCTCTTCTAAGTGCTTCTGATATTATAGTAGTTGCAAGAAATCTAATTAGCTAATGCTTCTACATGGTGTTCAGATCTTAGATAAAAGCCCACCTACACAAAGTGCCAAGAAATAGTTTGTAAACTTGGGTGACGCAGGGTGTCTGAGATTAAGATGGTTTGGGATGATGGAGTGACTTCCAGTTTTCATTTCTGTGTGTTTGCCTATTAAAAAGAGTAAATAGCTGCTAATTAATGTGGGCTGTTCATTTTTCTGTCCTAAAAACCTTTCTTTATGTGATCTGCGTTGTTGAGACTGTCAAGAACTGCTTCTAAGTCAGATCTATTTAAAGGATAGTATGTGCTAAGCTTTGAGTATCAACTCAAAAACATCAAGCTAAAAAATCCCCATAATGATGAAAAGGTAGGGAAAATTCATCACTTACTTTTCACTTCTGTGTGCCTGAGTTCAATTCCTGCCTCAGCACAAAAGCAAACAACACTTTGCCACTCAGCTTTGGGGACATTGTGCATTCTCTGTGGTTGGAACTGTCAGCTCCAAAGGCTTGTTGAGAAACTTGAGTGCTTGGCTGTAATGCTTCTCCCATTAATGCAGAAATTCATTAAGAAACTAGATGGGAAATGCAAAGCTTCTGCGCTGCTTAAATCCCCTAATCTTATTTTGAAGACTTAAATGGTGAACAGGCTTCAGTCTGGGGTGTGTGAGGGAGAGTTTCACTGGAGGTGAGCTAAAGTGTCATCAGAATCAAAACAGGCTGGGCTTACTCTAGTAGTGCAGTTCTGTACCGTTCATTGAGCTTATCCCATCCTCAAATGCAGAGGGGAAATGCACCATTTCTAAAGCATTTTTGGAAATGTCACATCATCCAACTATTCCCAAAATATTTGATGTTGGCACACTAAAAACCTTGGATCTGTATCTTATATAAGTTGCTACAGGTGTCATGAAGGACCGACAGGTTCATAAATGGAGCAACTTGCAGAATAAGAGTGAAAATTACCATGTCAGTATCTGTTGTAACCAAAAACAACGAGTAAATATTCTGGACAGATAAAGCTATCAGAAAGCTGAGCTTTCACTATTTGCCTGTGTCTGGGATTGCACAGGTGGCTTGGGAAATGTCTCTGATCTGGAATTCTTCATCTGTTTACGTGGCTGTAGAATATGATGAAGGACAACTTTAAGTTTAATCAGTAATATCTCATTCAGGCATTTCATAGCTGGAGTGGTGTTGCTTAAACTCTGTCATTTACTTGCTCTTTGGCCTTTGCTTGGAGAGTCCAATAAGAGGAGATACTTCCTGCTGTCAGTGGACAGACTCCCAACTCAATAATACAAACCAGTCACTTGGTAAAATTAGATTTCATGGTGTACAAGACAACATGGGAAAGGAAATCAGGTGTAATGCGTTCTGGTCCTTTATTTTCAATTTACTCACTGTGTGACCTTGGCGAAGTCATTCAGCCTTTTTGAGCTACCTCCCCTCTACAATACAGTGGTAGCATGGCTTGGACCATAAACAAAAATGCTTGTCCTGCCTGCAAGTGCTACACCTTTGATAATCATCTATAAATAATATTAATATGGATCATATTTGAATTAGAACCTTAGCAATGGAAAGTCAGCATCAGCACCAAGGATCACCTGTACTCCAGTCCCCTCTCCTTTTTATTTATATGCATTGGATTTATCAAGCACCTTCAGGTAAGACAGAAATGCTGAAATGCACAAATGCCTCTTGATATACCCTCCAGCTCTCTGCTTGCATTGCTGCTTCCTGCTGAATCAAAAAAAATGATGTCTGTGGGCATTTTATCCGTGCTGTATGCTCCTGGTTTTTCCTTGTTCCATGCTATTTATACAATCACACAGCATTTGATGAGAATATGTCAATCTCACGCCAGGGTAATGGACATTCCATTACTTTATCTCTGCAGACATTGTTGAAAACATGAAGTGTAAAATCTGATTCATTACCCGGATTCTCGGAAGAGAACAGGACATTAATCTCAACTTGGCTTGTTAAATTTTGTTGCTCGTTGTCTCCTTCATTTAATTATATTTCTGCTTCTGATTCAGAAGATCTGCACGTGTCCTTTCAGACAGGGATGTGTACCCATGGAATTCTGGAGTTTATGCAAAACACTGTTTGCTGTCTAAACATCTACAGAATAGAATTTTTTTTCTACTTTGCGATTCACAAGACACGTTTGCTGATGTTAATAATTACCTCTTACACCACATACACATATGGTACAAACACAAGCTCCTGGTGGGAATCATCAAGTAGGTTTCATGTTAGATATTTCTTGAGAAAACTGATACTACCAGTAAAAAGGGGGGAGGATATCACTTTTCTGTATTTTTTTACAGCCAGTGAAAAAAGAGCAAGAAGGTGTAACAGAAGAGCTAAAATAAGACATTGTGGTGTGTACCACAGGTCTAAGTGGTTTGATGTTGTATCAGGCAGGTTTGTTGCAAAACATTCCTGTTCTGTAGCGTTTCAGAGGCTCCCAGTTCTCTCCCTGGTGCCTGGGTTTTCAATCAGCCACTCTGTAAGTGTGAAACAAGAAACCAGAAAGCACTTTCCTTTGGAGCTGTTGACATGTGAGTTGGAAATCAAAACAGACTCAATGGAAGTTAAGCTGTTTGCTTGGGCATTTTTTAACCAGGCAGACCCACTGCATCCTTGTTTTCAAGAGGAAAAGCCCTCTTGAATGTCACGACTTTTGAAGTGGGATTATTTTTTTCCAGGTTGTTCAGTTTTAGACTCAGGGATGAGAATGGAAGAACATAAATTTTTACTGAGCATAAGTCAACTGCATTTCTTGTCCAGGACCTTGCATCAAAGATGTTCAAATGTACAGGTAATCTCAGTGCCTGAGGCTCTTCTGTAGCCCTTGTACTTAGAGTGCTTATCACTCCTCTGCCCTAAAGCTCTGGCCTGAAAGCCTGCACCCCAACTCGGGGGCAGCGAGGGGAGCTGCCATAGGAACGGGGGGAAAGGAAGGCAGAGAACTGCCTGAAGCAGCAGAGATGCCGAGAGCTCTGTGCCTTTGGATCCTGGAGCAGAGGTTCAAAGGCCTGGGATGTAGCAGGGGAAAGGTTTAAATCGATACACACTCTTGAAGATGGGTGTGTTTAGGCTGGGGTCAGCTTGCCTGTCTGTGCAGGGCTAATAGCCAAAGAGCCAGTTCCTAAAAGTGCCTGCAAACAAGCTCACTGCAATTTGTACAACTGTAAAGCAGCACCCACAGTGCTTCTTCACACCAGTGTTGCTAAATGTTCACAATTTCCTGAGGAATTTCAGCCTCAGTGATTATTTTAATAGGAGCATCCTCTGCTGCAGTTGTGGGATGGCAGGAGCATTGAAACTTCCCGTTATAAAATATTTCAAGCCCTTATATTTACAGAGGAAATTTCACCAAGGATTCGAAGGATGGACTCAAAAGAGGAGAACTTGTGGAGTTCTTTTTATTTCCTTCCACCTCGTGGGATTAGGGATCCCAGATGATTGTGTTTTGAACAGTTGAGATTAGCAATATTATAAAAAATGTCTGTGGGGTTTGGGTGCCTCTATTTTAGACCACCCTCTGTGAAACACTTTGCAAGAACACGTGCACTCATGCCATGGTCTCAGTTTTATTAGAAAAATGGCAATACCAGAAGAAAATCTCTCGCCTAAGGCATATTCCATATGTTACTGCTCGGTGCTTTATTTTTCAGGCCTGCAAGAGACAAATGCACTTATTCCATTAATAAAGCTCTTGACTTAAAGTGCAGTTCTGCCCTGGAAAAAAGAGAAATGTGGAGTTCTAAGTTGGTTTTCCATCAATAGCTTCTCCATTAAATTTTTTCAGATTACAAATGAAAAGGTGGTGTTATTTGTCAGGCTGTGAGCCCGTGGGCCTCAGCCCTGTCCATGCAAGCAGCCTTTCCATTCCCACGTGGAAATCACAGCACAGGGCACAGATCAGCTCTCTGGCTTCTTTCTGCCTCTGCAAGGTGACTTCATGTTTTTATAAGGTCCATGTTATTTACTGCTGCAATGAAGCCTCTTTTTATATGTATATAGAGGGCAAATCCTAATAACTGAAATATACTCTGCATGCTCAGCTGAGGGAATACAAACACTCTTTCTCTGCTTTTCTCCCCTCGTTCATCTCCACTTGTAAAAGTTTTAATACAAACGTAGAAATGCAATTCTGTTCTTTTAAACCCCTCTCTCATCCTGTAATGATTTCATAAAACCTCCTGGTTCTCAACTCTCTGCCTTATCATTAAAAAGTAAATCTCCCCACTCCCCCTGGCAGGAGGGATTTATTGCCTTGGTGAACCTCACATTACCCTAGGCATTAGGGCGGCTCAGCTCCCGCTCCTTGTTTTTACCAGAAGCTTTAGACAAACGTCACGAGCCAGCAGAGGATCCAGCATGCACCAGGGAAGATGCATTCATCCCGAGGCCTTAAGCTGGGTGAAGAGCAGAGGTAGAAATAAAAAATAAAAAAATAGGTCATTGCTCTTCCAAATGCCACCCTTGCAAACAGAAGCAGGGAAATTCCAGCTAGGAGGGCTGCGTGAGTAAGCATCTGTTTTCAGATAAATGCCAAAGTGTTGAAGGGGTTTGGGGGTCAGAGTGGGAGGTGAACATTTTGAGGGGGGGAGAAGGAGTAGAAGCAGGTGGCAGGGGTGGTGGTTGGTTTCTGCATCACTTGCAGTAAAATCTTTTTTAAAATCGCCGATATAATAGGATTGGAGGGGGGCAAAGGTTCTTGAAAATCAGTAAAATTGGATTGAGAGAGCAGGTTGGTAGTGAGAGACTAAATGAGATGACAACTAAAAGCATACTTCAGTAGCTGTGTGTCAGCTGGCTGATGAAGCCAGTCCCTCAGTCCAGCCCTGGCTCTCAGATACATCTGATCTGCACTAGAGAGGGTGTCCTAAATTTTCACATCCAACTGAAGCACTTAATCCAGCATTAATTTTGAGATTTTTCTTTTTAGACTTTCTGCTGCTATTTTTCTGTAACAACAATTACACCTTTGAAATGGTCTGTCTCATCTCATTTTTTTTTTTTACTTTTTATATGCTGAAAGGATGGCCTTAAAATTTCATAATAAGCTATAAAATGTCCTTGTGGCATATGACATAAAATGAAGTCACAAATGATCTCGTGCACTGGCTCACTGCTGTGGGTGGGTCAGTATTACACCACAGTGATACTGGCTTATTGCAAGGCTGGCACACTTTCTGCATATCAACTGCACAAAGTGCTCCACACAGTGCATCTGTACTGGTAATATTTATTCAGTTTAGTGGTTCTCCGTGCTGAAAAATCAGCACCCCCTCTCCACGTGATGACAGAAACAACAGGGCTCTGGGATTGTGGTAAATTTTCAGCTCCATGTGCAAATAGATTATACCTGGACCTTGAGTAGTTTGATCCAAACAAAATCAGGGCTCTTCCAGCAGTTTGTGATGTGAATTTTCCCCTTTCTTGTCCCTTTAAAAAACCCTTTTGGGGTATGAACTCTCTAATAATGCATTAGCATGACAGCATAGCAGAGTTTTCTCCCGAGGCTGCTGTTTGTGCTAACAGTAATGATACAGTCCAACCTCTGGCCTTGTTTGGGTTGCCTTATCACCTCTGTGTTGGCTCAGAGTTTGCTCGCACTGACATGGTTGCATTTGCATTAAACTCAGCACTGTGAGCATTAAAGCAGAGCATGTAGGGGTGCGTATTATAATTGCATTTATGTGATGTTTTCTGACATAGTCAATAGTGCTGAGAGCTAATAAACATCCCCAGCTGCAAGTTCCCAGGGACACATGGGCTGGAGCTGGTGATGGATGGGGGAAGGACTTTAATTATAGAAGGGACTATAATTTTAAGGGAGCTTAAAGTACTAAAGGCCTGACCTGATTTTCATCCACAGCAAGGCAGTCTCAGAGCTGGCACTGAATTACGTCTGCATGAAACTTCTGTGGCTGAGAACAGGCTTAGCACCTGATGACCAGTCTCATCCCTTTTAACAACAGTAACAAGAGCTGTGTCAGGCCTAAAGGACACAAGATTGAGAACATCAGTGTCTTGCTTGACTGAAATATGTGTGGAATTTTGTAGAAAGATCTGTGAGACTTAGTAATTTGTCTCTCCCCTGGGGTACTCCAAGTGTGAAAGTGTCTGCTGCTCACAAAAAAACCAAATGTATAATTGTGTGATCAGTTGATGAAATCAAAGTGAAATTGCTGGCAGCCTTCTCCCTGCCCTCCCTATGTTTTTCTAGCATTAACATTCTAGCTTTGTCACCTCTGATCAGGGGAAGATAAATCCTTCCTTTTGTATGGAGCAGGAACACTTTCCCTCAGTACATAGAATAATGGCCTCTTCTGTATATTATTCATATTCCTCTCTTTGTACTTGTCATTTCTCTATATCCTTGGTTGCTGTATACCCCATAACTCTTGGTGGTTTTATCTAAGACCTTTCAAATAAGGAAGTAAATGGCTTAGGAGATGGGGAGAGGTTTGCTAAGCCATTAAAGAGATTGGCATATGTAGTGTGCAAGTCCCATAACATCACCCTCCGTGGCTGCCAAGCAGCTTCTGGTAGTGCTGAAACATCCCTCACAGCGACAGGTTGTTCCTGTAACAAGGGGAACTCTGTAAACCAACATTTTCTCAGCTGTTTCTAGAGGTACTTCACAAAATAGCATAGAAATGGGGCCCAGAATAGAATGTGCAGCAACTTTGCCAGTCCTGAGCACTGTGGCATTAGAAGGGAGTGGCAGGAGAATGTATAATCATAAATTAGTGATCTTTTTGTGCAGTGTCTGCTGTCTGAGCCATTCTGCTGTACTCCTGGCATTTCCAGCCTTATCTCCACAGCCCAAGACTTGTGTCTTGAGATGGCTTTGACTGTAAACAGAGATTGAGAGGCAGGCTGGGGAGGTTACAGGGCACGGTGGAGGTTCTGTGGCAGCACTGGCACACTGGCTGCAGGGGATGCTCTGGGTGTGCTCACCTGGCCATGCACGTGTTCACCCACCGTTTCTTCTGCAATGGTATTAGGCTGATACAGGCAGTGTTGGGAGGAGCTGCCTCAGCATTTTCAGGAAGCAAAGCCTTTGTTGCTGCTGAAGCCTGTGCAGCCCTAAATCAGGTGCTTGTGTTGTGCCCTGTCATTTGCTATTTAGGTCTGTATGAGTTTCTGCCACATCAAGCTGAAACAAAATGATTTTCATCCCTGCAGTTAGTAGCTGGCTGTAGTTGGCTGAATTGAGATGACTTTTGGGGAGAGTCATTTAAGGGGAAAATAGAGACTCCCCAGGAGATGATAAAGGGAATGTGACTTCGGCTGATTTGGAATCCTCACAAAGAAAAAGCCATAAACACTATGAGACTTACAAATGTATTGATCTCTTTTATCTCGTAGGTGGTTTTTCTTGTTTTAAGTATATCATGACTTTAATATCTGCATCCAGGAACAAGCTGTTGCCTCTGGCTTTCACCGACAGCTGGTTTTCTTTTGATACATCCCAGAATCTTCCTGCTGATTCCTGCAATATGTCAAAGGAGCTCAGCAGTTTGTTGCCCTCTCAAGGCTTCACTCTGTTCCTTATGTCTTCAAGAGTCCCCAGTTGTCTTCCAATACAGGCACAGCCTCAAAACGTTTTTAAAAAAGGGTCCTTAAAAGGTACTGTTGAAATGGCTGATGACAGCCCATGGGAACTGTTGCTCTTGGTCATGGCCAACAATGGTTATTGAGATAATATTGATGATCTCAATGGGCCTGGCAAATTAAAGGTGTAAAACCTGGCAAATTAAAGGTGTCCTGTAGCTGCACAGCAATAAACAGAAGGCTCGTGGTTTCTCGTGCACAGACATCTCCTGCTCACTCCTAAGGGCCTTGTTTTAAAGAGTGTCAAGTCATGCTTTTGTTCTGATTGCAGTTCTTTTCCCTTTCTTTCTTGCTTGTGAGTTTCTGTAGGAGAAGGCCTTTCTTTGATAGGCTGTAATCAATGTTAGGGGTGGCTGTGACAGCCCTCTGTGGGCAGGGAAGGGAAGGGAAGGAGGAGCTGGCTGAGGGGCTCTGGGGCAGTAGGTGCTGCCACAGCTGGGTACTTGAGCCTGGAGTAAGATAAACCAAACACACCAAAGGGAAAGCAGCTTCCTTGGGAATTGCTCTTGTACCTCGTCCTTCAGTGTAACAGCCCCACAGCTGGCTGATTTCCCTTACAGTCGGTATTTATTCCTTGTTTTCCATAGCAGGAATTGGCACCACTTACCTAATGTGGAAAGCCTTTAAGGGGTCCCTGTGTCGGGATATGTTGTAGTCCACGCTATTTAAATCCAGCAAGACAAGTCATCTTTCTAACAGTGTATCCCAAAGGCAGAAACAAGGTGGCCTGAGGAGGAGCAGGGAATTTATTAGGAAGGACAGCAGGTGTAATCCCGAGGTGGGAACATAGTTTCTCCACTAAGGACTTGTGAAGGAGCTGAGAGAAAGTTTTTGGTTTTTTCATTTAACATCACAAATGCTTTTGGACACAAAAACTTGTCAGTCTGGAGGACACCTCATAGTCTGTGTTTTTATCATCTGGCAGCCTCAGTGAAGCAGCCACGAGGCCGTGCTTATGGAAACATAAGCATTTGGTTTTGGAGAACAAAATAAAATAAAATAAAATACATTTGCACTGTGATGTGGCACAACTGCTAAGCCAGATCAGACAAATAAGAAGCTGAAGATCTAGGGCTGGATTCAGGGTGCCCTTTCAGTGCAGCCAAAGGAGAGGAGGGATGGATGGGTTGGAATTAGGACTGTTAACTTGGTGGTGACTTGACTGATCTAGTCAAATTTCTAAAAGAAAGAGAAAAGTGAAAATACATGCGAGACAAACGGAGAAGGAGCATTACAAGAGGAGATGCAGAGTTATACAGAGCCAAGAGAAGGCAAATGTGGAGGGACAAGCATGGTAAAGACAAAGTGGAGAGAAATGAGAAAACCTGGTGTGTGCATCTGTGGACAGGTGTATACAGGCATACCCAAGGTAAAGCCCACCAGGTTTTGAAGAGTTTCTTAATGATGAGAAAATTGTACTCAGTCACTTCTGGGAAAGAAAAGAGAAATGCTTGTTGAAATTACAGAAGGAGCTGCGGGAGTGGTTTTCTACATTGCTTGAACTCCCTGAGCCACATCCCATCTGTAATTTATCAGTGTTGCTTTCTCCCTCCTGAGCCACAGGAGGTTCCATCACCCCCCCTGTATGTGACAGTGCCCACTGGCTCTGGCAGGCCAGGCAGTGACCCCCTGGAAACCCAGGTGGCCTTTATGGATCTGCTCCAAGGCCCTTGAGGTCAGCAGGGGTATTTTTGCTGACTTACTGAAGGCTCAGGGGCTTCAGATCTGTGCCTAAACACACAAACTACCAGCAATAGCTTCAGGGCACAAGGATTTGTGCTATTGCTGATAAACTTAAAGCATGAAAGAACCCAATTTGGAGGCTGTAGTACAGATCACTGCCAGCACTGACTAGATTAAGACTCAATTCTGTGATAAAAGCTAGCAGTTCTGTCTGCTCTTTTCCCCTAGACCATCTCTGTAGCATTTCTATCACACTGCTGCATGCAGATTACAACTCAAGGTGTGCTTGTTCTGAAACAAAGTCAAGATCAGCAGCAGGGTTAAGGTGCCTCAGAGTGACCATGTACAAGTGTCAGGATTATGATGAGCAAAGTAAAAACCCTGCCAAGTACTGGAGTCACGGTACGAGGGGTATGAAGGAAACCCGTGGCCATAATTCTTGTGCTATTCTCCAGTTATCCGAGCAGACTTTCTGCTTTGTTGATCACAGTTTTGGCACTCGTCTGTGCCAGAAGGTTGCCCCTGGTTGGTGCTGCTCTGTACTTCAAAGGGAGAGGGGAAGAGGCAGAACTAAAGGGATGGGAGCACATGTTATTACAACACCCGCAGAGTCAGCACACTCCTGCTGGAGGGAGGGAGGGAGTTCTCTGCGGGGCACTGGGAAAATGCTCCGTCCTTGAGCCAGTGTAATTTAGACTAACCAGATTACAAACCAGACAGTGCTGCATCTCGGGGGTGAACCACCTGATAATCAGTATTTTCCTTAGTCTCTTGGGCAAGTACCTAGCACAGCACATAACATTTGAAACAATTATTTGAGTGAATGGCTCCTCTCTTTCTCAGTGTTTTGAGGACACTTGTCCCTACCTCTTTCCAGCAGTTGATCTCAGCAAAATTAGTTCTCTGAGGGAGAAGGAAACAACCCTGGGAGCTTCCTAGCTGATGGCAAAGCTGTATTCATAGCAGCTGCTGAAGGGGGAGTGTGGATGGGATTAAAAACACAAAGGGACTGCACGGGAAGATTATTTCAGAAAGTCACTTGGGGTCTAAGTAATAATCCTAATAACCACTGCAAACAGTAAGTATTTTCCTCATCACTGCTATTGCTCTGCCAGCTGGGGGAATGTCATAAATATGCAGCTTAGAGACTTTTTTGGTAATAATAGAAACTGCCTGTAGTAGGGAATATAATCTCAAAGAATTTACTTATCTAAAAAGTGTCTCTGGTCCTATAAAATAGATCCATGGAGGCAGTGAGCTTGTATTTACCATGAGCTGCTGAATCTGTGCTCTGGATTCACCCTGGTAGGATTTTTGTTTACACAGCACCCATCTCAGTCTCTCTTCTGCCTCTCTCAGCAAGCAGGTTTTGGTGTGAGAAAGTTGCTTATTCCAGCTCACTTTTCCAGAGCAGAGCAGACAGCTCTGGTCAGCACTGGTCTCCAGTGTTTCCTTACAGAAGGAATTTATAAATGAGTGCTCACTCAGATACAGGGACTTTACCTCAATGATTATACATCAACTTCTTTCAGTTCCTTGCAGAGTCCATGAGATGGATCTTTGACTCAGAGCCATTAGTCAGCTTGCGTTTCAAATTAGAAAAGAGCCTTTTACTCGTTCCCTCCTTAAGGAAATGGAAAGGGTGAGTAAGTCAGAAGAAAACTGCACACTCAGACTATCCCCTAGTCAGCAAAGTTCAGGCATCTAAAATGCTTGCTATGAGGAGTACAGAGGTTTTAAAGCATCGCTGCAAACATCTCTTGGGCACTGTAAGACTTTGGTCTTCTCAGTAGGAGTTTCCCTTGCATTTTCTGTGAACCCAGATTGGTGATTCCGTGAGGAACAGGTAAAGGGCAGTGAAAAGAGGGCTGAAAATACTAGCCTTGTCCCCTCTCTCTATTTATATGTTCCCATCTGCTGATTAATGTGTTAATTGTAAACTCTGAGAGGATCTTTCTGTGCCATCCTTGGACAGTGCTTATCAGGAGAGGATCTCCATGCCCCCTAATGGGAAAGGATTTCTCTGTTTTGAGATGCCAGCCTCAAGTGTTGCGAGAATATTAAGGATTACAAAAGGGAAAAATAATGGATTCATGTTATTGAAAACACTTATACTTCAGCTTTCAGTTTTTCCTCTTCCTCATTTCTTAATAGCTCTGAGAATTCATTCCAAAGGGCTCTGGGAGCTGAGTCTTGAAAAACCCCATAAATATCTAATCCCTGCAATACTTCATGTAAAATTGTGGGAGTTGGCAACAACTGCTCTGTCCAAAGGAATTCCTGAAGCTATAGATTGGGGAGTTAAGGAAAAGAAGGTGTATGCTGAACTGGAGCTATTTGGTTCATGATTTTTGCTTTCTGCTACTGTGGCCTCTCTTGTTTCCTGTCTTGTCCCTGCTCTCATAATTTGAGCTCAGTGTCAGAGGGTTTGCCACCTGAGTGACCTCATAATGCAGTCAGCCAAGGCAGAGGGCAGGGGGAGCTTCTGGCAGCCGTGCAAGAGCTCCTTTATGATCTGGGCTCCTGTGAGCTTGCTTTGTGCCTGAACACTCCCCTGGAGCAGTGGGTTTGAGAAGCCCTCGGAACTGGGGGCTGGCCATGCTCGTTTCTGTGAGAGCAGGATGAGCTGCAGTGAATGCAGTGGCAGCTCTGGGACAGCTGCTGGGAATGTCAGGAGTTTACAGCGTGTGTCTTTGCTGCAGGCACAATGGTAGCAGGTTGTAAATTCAGATGAGGTTTCCTCACAGCTTGGAAGGCAAATCCAGATTCTCTGTGTTGTGTAGTTCCCTCCTTTTATTTATATATATTTTTACATTGATTTTTTTATTTTCCTCCTACCTTTCCCAACCCCTTAACTAGTGCTATTAACATTCAGTGCTGGAGGAGGCAGGTTTGCCATGAGATCTCTTAGGAGGTTCAGTCATTGCCTCTGTGGTGGTGGTATCCAAGCATCACAGAAAGCATCTTTTCCTTTTCTTTTAAAACTTGATGATGGGTTACCTGACACCTCAAGAGAACTGGTAATGCTAGCACAGAGTTAACCACAGAAATCATCCCAAACCAAAGAACTCTGTTACTGGAATATCCCAAAGCACATTGGATTTCTTCTTTGGAAAAAAAATAAAACTCTAAAGTACAGCTGACAGCATCTACCTCGTGCCTTGCAGCTGAGCTCTTCAAAGCTTCCTAAGGGCCATGAAGCACCTATTCCTATTGAAATAAAGGACAGCTGATTTTCCTGCAGTCTCAGGGAATTGCAGTTATGTAAGAAACACTACAAAAGAACAGCCCTTGAGCTATTTCAGATCCCAGGATTCCTCACTGGCAATGGAAGGAATTTGTGTAATTTTGATGGACAGTGAAGTCACCAAAATATGCAGTTTTGAGGAAGCTGAATTGAGTCCAATTTGCCTGACAGGGGAAGTTTCAGAAATGCTGAAATCTGCCTCAGCTGCTTGCTATATTCAAGAAGCTTAAGCATTCTGGTGTGGAGATTCTTAAGGATTTGATTACTGCCTTTTCAAAGGAAAATATTTCAATTTTTTTTTTTAATGTGGATGTTTTTTTAAAATCCTTTTCAATAGCCCAACATTCTGGTCTATTTGAAGTGAAAGGAGACCTGGAAGCAGTGAAGAGCAAGAACTAAATACCCAGAGTTTAGCTATTTTGACATTTTGAAGGATGTTTACTCTTTTTCTACAGAAGTTGTTTCCAGAAGTCCTTTTCTGGTTCCACCATGAGAAAGAAAATGCCTGAAGGAGAAAAGATGCTCTGAGGAGCAAGGTCTTTGCTTTTACAACTTTTAATGAATAATGTTTTGCAGGCAGATGTCTGTCCTGTTCCTTCAGAGCTGCAGTGAGGTCTAGCAACTCATTTCACATAGAAAGATGAAAGGAAAAATATTTACTTAATAAAACAAATCTTGCTTAATTGCTGTGGTTAGTCTCTTGCCTGGGTCTTATGGGTTCCTGCAGCTGGCTTTAATCTCCTGATTTACTCCTGGAACAGAAGAGGAGAGGAGTGAACATTAATTATGGCAGGAAGAAGTTGAAATTTTTCTGGCAGAACTCGTGAAGTTTTGAGCCTTATTGTGAAGTGCAGCCCAGAAACAGACCACTCTGGGTTGGGGAGAGCAGGAAAAGAGGTTCTCCCAACGTGACCTTTACAGTCAGGAATGTCAAGGGCTTCTACTAGTCTGGGCAACTGTGGGGGGGTTAGCAAAAAGGAGCGACAACGAAGCTCCAGAGGAGGCTGACCAAAAGGGGTCAGTATTTGTTAAGTTGAAACACCAACTTGACAAATAGAGAGACAGGGATTTACATGTGGGGATGCAGAGGATTGAGCAGGAGCAGCCTTGCCCAGCAAGGTGAGGTGGCACACAAGGACTGCTGTAGAGATGAGCCCTTTCCCAATCACACTGAATCTGTCCCTAATATTTATATTTTGAATACTTGCTGACGAAAAGTCTTCAGGCACAGCAGCTTTGACAAGAGATGTGAGCTGCAGAGACTGCTCAAAGCAGTGGTCACTGCTCTGAACCCAGGCTGCTCTCAGATCAAAGCACAGTGTGCCGGGGCTGGCAATGGCATGGCATTTATCAGGAGCACACAAGATGCAGGGCTTGGAATAACCCTCTGGAAAAAAAGCAGCCTAACAGGAAACAGAAGGCTGAGGGTCTGGAAAACTATTGCAGATATTATGAAGCTCGCTGATTGTTGGAATTTAATATTGATTTAGCTTTCTATTCTTTAGTGCTGCCTCGTCCACCCAAGCTCCTTCTGCTGGAGTGCAGTTTGGTAGCACTGCTTACCCCACCTAAGAGGCACCTGCTGCTGCTCAGGGTGTTCCCTGACCCCGTCCCCAGCCCTTGCTTGGTGTTTCTGCACTTCCCTGGCACTGACACTGCTCCTTCCTGATCTCTGCAATAAGAGAGGTGATGCTCTCCAGGATCAGCATAGAGCAGCAAATTGCTGTGTGTGGAGTGTTTGGAGTACTCAGCAGTCTGCCCTCTCCATAGCACTGCTGCAGGTAGCAGTGCTATGGAACTATAGAACCTTCCACGGCCAGAGCAGTTTTGCAAGATTAGAACTGAAATTTAAGTAGGAAGCTATAATTTGAGCTCCTTCATTCATAAGTCACATCTTCAGCTCTGGCTGTGGCTGATTCAATTGCCTTTTGGTTACCATCTGTAATAGCTGTATAGTATTGTGGCTAAATACTGCTGAGATTTCTTGTAAATTGAGAATAGTGAAACGGAACAGTTAGATTTTCATCTGTAATTGATCAGAAGGTATTAATTAGAAGCATTATTGTTTGATATGTGATGAAGATAGGGTGCTAAATGGAAATCTTCGTATATAACCGAAAGCTTCAAGTTGGAAATGGAATATTTGCTTGGAAATGGAATATTTGCTTGGAAATTGCACATTGACAGAAGTACATTTGCTGTGAGGTTATGTAAGTAAATAAATGCTTTTACTTGGTCTCAACAAAAATGAAGCAATGATTCCTAGGTAAGCTGCTGGAGACTCTTTGTAATGTCTTTGAGATGCTGCTTGTTCTGCACGCCAGCAAAATCTTTTAATTCTCCATTTGAGAGATTTAAAGAGAGACAGTTATTTTGAGACAAAGCTGAGGCAGAGATTTCCTGTGCTATGAATTAATAACCTTAGAAGTTCAAGCAAGAAAATATTCCAGTGTTCTGGCTACCATGTGTTCATAAAGCTGGAAAACTGCATTCAGATGGCTGGAGTCCTCTCTTCAGCGTGGGATTGAAGGTGACCTCTGGTGTTCTGCACCGTTCTTAATGATGGGCTGTCTTTCATCTTCCCATTGCAAGGCTTGCTTTTGTCAGGACATCAAAAATTGGGCTTAACTCTCAGCACAGAGAAAATCAACCTTAAATAAATGAGCTGCTGCTCTTGGGTTTTGTGAACGTGTGGGTGACTTGCTTAGCAGGGTCTGTGTTTAGACCCAGAAAAAGGAAAGGGTGATCTTTTTTGTCCTGGGCAGCAGATTGAGGGCTGTGGTTTCATTGCTGCCACAGTGGTGAGCACACAGACAAAGTGACAGGGACAGTTCAGTGACACTCAGCAAATTGTTTAGAATGACATTGGAGGGGGAGACTTTGACTCCACTTTGGGTGGAAGTCCAAGATGACACGTTAAAGCTGGTAGATGCTTGCAGGTCATAGAGCTTTGAGGGAAAGCCTTGGTGTGAGGACAACTCTCTAAACTTAGTGTGGGGAACCACACACCAAGAAAACCTGGAGTGCTTCAGCTGTTTGTCTTCTCCATTTATTGTCTCCATACCTGCCTGCCCTAAGTAAACACAGTAAATGTATATATATACTGCAAGATGAGGTAGGTAAATGCAGGAGACTGTCAAGTACTTTGGCCTCCAGGTCCTCTGTCTTGGGATTTATTGAGGAAGTATAACTTAGAGCTTTTTATGTACAAAGTTGGCCCTATTGGTTAAGGGAAATTAATATTTAATGACAAGTATACAACAAGGTCAACAAATCTTTGGTAAGGAATTAAATAGACTTTTCCTTGCTAGCCCTCAAAACACCAAGTAAATAAAAAAATAAGAGAAAATATTTGTGGCCAGACTGCATTTGGAAATGTATGGGGTTTGGTACAGTCTGACTTAATTCTGATTCATCCATTGACCTTGTTATATAAAACTCAATGCCCTTTTTAGAGGGAGAGTTGCAAATTGTGCTTCTGCATATTTATTTCGGAAGTTCAATCTTCTGGGTGTTCATACCCTAATTCCAGTGCTAAGTGCAATCACAACATTGATTTTTCTCACTAAACATAACCTACTTTACCCCGGGATGGAATTTTTTTTTTAATGGGCTTTATATAATGGCATATGTGAAAACCACTCAACTTAATGCCCCATCCTGTAGTTAATTAACAAAATGGCATTGTAGCCATGGCCTCTCGTCCTCTGGCAGTGTGTTTTACCACTAACCTTGGCCAAACCAAATGTCCACCCTAATTAACAGGAGCCCAGGTATTGACCATGTCAAGCTGCATGGTGGGAAGAGCAATTTGCAGCTGCTGACAAAAGTTGTAATTCTGTTGAAAATCCAAACATGGGAACCTCATTTCGAGTGGTGTTTTGCCATTTCAGAGCCTGTCTCCAGGAAAGCTGGACAGAGTGTCTAAATGAGGAGTTTTTACTTCTCTCCACTTGCTAAAGAACAATGTCCTAAAATACATCCAAATAATACAGACTTCCAAACACATGCTGCTGGATTTATACAGATTCAAGATTGGTAGTAGTATTTTCTTAATACTGAACTGTTTATTTATTATTCATTTATTTGAGCTGTAATATGCTGGAAAACTTAATGGGACTTGGTTTTGTTTCTGAGTAATTCAGCTGAAGGCACTAGAGATGCATCAGGGTTTTGCAAGTTTTACATGAGCCAGACTGTATTATGTGAAGCTCCGTGGTGTTTCATGTTACAAATGAGAAAATTAAACATTTATGCTTTTATACTGAGGAAAAAAAGTTTTCTTTTTCAGCGTTTTAAGTTAATTGTGTTTTATCTCACTGTTGAAAAACTGCAACAAGAAAATAAGTACTCTCACTCATTCATAACTACAGTTTTTAAGTGTTTTATTGTCTGGAGATGCAAAAAGACCATTTAGGTGCTGAGTCCTCATAAATACAGTTATTGCTGATGTTGTTAGCATCACTAGATAAATACAGTTAACGTTTCCACAGGGCATAACCACTAACATTGGCAGAAATTTGCATCCTATCAGAACATCTCTGAGTTACAAAGTTGTGACTTAACGCACAGCTGAATCCTCTCCAGGCTGGAGATCTCAAACAGAAATTTCCTTGGGAATCTGTCACAATGAGGGAATTGTCAGGCAGAAGAGCAACAACCCTGTCCACTGATATATAGAAGAATATCATATGAAATAAAAATGGGTTATTAAAGAAAACTCCACTGAAGCATTTTTCTGTGCAGTGATGAAGCACAACTTCATCTTGATACAGATGAACAGAACCTTCCTGAGTTTTCTGTGTTGGGACAGGTTTCTCTTTGGAAGAAATTATTGCAGAATAGAGAAAAGAACCTTGAGTGCAGGTTTTCCTACAGTTCAGTTTTAATCCTAACTCCAGCCTGCCGTTGGCAGAACATATAAAGGCACCGAGCTGGTTCTGTCCAAAGAAAGTGATGTGCTGCCACAGATCTGCATTCATGATACCACTCTCTTATTTACTGATGGATTAGAAGCATATCTAATACTCAGCTTAAAGCTGATACATTGAGATTTCCACCCCTGAGCTGTGTTTGAAGATCACAGTCCTCAATGACTCTTTTCAACCTTTTACAATTGCTGTTTTCAACAGGGCAAAGGTGAAGAAAGGTGTGAACATTCTCAGTGCAAAGACAAGTGACCCCCGGCAGTGGGACGTGAAACAAGAGGTGGGGAATGGTGGGAAGCACTCGACCACAACTGTTATTTGTCAGAGGATGGCACCAAGTTCAAGGAACAGGTATGAAACCTCATATTCTCGGCTCATTAAACTCATTTATATCCATGATAGCATTCACTGGCTGAAAGACTTAAGGCTCATATTACCACTGCTCATAGCTATTAAACCTGTAGCCTGGAAATCTGGAGACACTTAAGTTAACTATGGTACCATCTGCTGATCTATAACAGGTAATAAAATTCACCAGTTCAAATTAAAAAAAATTAATAGAATACACATACGTTGGGGATGGGGGGTGGAGGGGTGTCATTTTGGCATAAATATGACTCTTCTGAATTTCAAAGAGTTTTACTGAACATAATTTTTTGGCTTGATAGTTTTGACCTTGTTTCTCTGAACATATCACAGCCCCTGTGGTTGGCTCAGCAAGCAAGCAGTGAATTCTCCCACAGTGAGCCACTGTCACTGTCAAACATTGCTGCAGGATAATTCAAACCTCCCAGTGTCTTGTGTGTAATCCCCTTTTGCAAACTTCTTCCAGGACTGGAGGTTCCTTTGACACACTGGTGTAACTGTCTGAGCCAAAGCAGTGCACACTGGGGAGCACTGGTATGAACTGGTGTGCCAGTGCCTGCCTTTCTCTTTGGTGTGTCTTTGCTGAGACTTGCTCTGGTTGTTCCACAGACACAAAAGCAGTGCTTCCTCCATAAGTATGATTGCCTTCCACGGCACACAGTCACGTTGTATGTTGCTGCTTCCAGTGGGAATCATTTTGCTCTTCCCAGGTATCATCCATGGAATCTTTGGTCAGGTCTTGCTTTCCCATACAGTTGGTTTGTGTTATCTTCAGGCACAGAAAGCCTGAGCAGATTTTAAGTTTTGTATTCTGTGCCCAAATATTGGACATCTGTAAAGTACAGAAATTTCTCTTGTCATGAGCAGCTTGGGACAAGATGATTGTCTGATTCCATGGACTTACACTTGGTGAGTGATCTTTCCCTGTCCTTGTCTCCACCCATGGGCCTTTCATTCTATCTTTCTCTCCCTGTCCAGCTGAGGAGCAGAGTGATGGAGCTGCTTTAGTGGGCACCTGGCATCCAGCCAGGGTCAGCCCACCTCAGGACTGGTAAAGGGAAGGGAAAAATACATCACAGGAGCCTGTCAGAGCTAAAAACCTAGAACAGTGTGAAAGGGAGGGCACAGCTTTAGAACAGCACGTAGCTCTGAGCATATTCACAACTGCGGAACTATAACAGTCAGGTTATCACACCCCAAATTAAATCTTCTCAATCCAATTTGCATGAAGTATAATTAACCCATAAAAATATTTTTAGCACTAATTATGCAAATAAAAGTCAATGTTTTAATTAATGCCTCTTTCATTTGTGTATGTAAATAATTGCTGTCTCCTGAAGGCATGACGAGCTTAGGTTTGAATGAAATGTTTGTGTACAGGGAAGAGCTGGATAGGGAAACCTGGGCATGTGTGTGCTGAGGTCCCAGTGGGACAGCATATGGTGTAGTGGGCATTACAGTCTGAGTTTCTACGTGTCACTTGGAACCCTCTGCTCAGAGCACAAATACTCTATTAAGCTAATTTAATTTGGTTGAGAATTGCAAGTCCCTGATGGGATCTTTCTGTGCTGCCACCAGCATTTGCAGGCTCGTTTAGCAGTGCAGTTCATGGAGGTGATGTGCAGTTCTGCAGCGGGGCCAGGGCAGGTGGGAGGGGCTGTTCTCTACTTCCAGCACCAGCACTGGCTAATCTCTTGCAGCAAATTCAACCAACTCATGAATGTGTTGGTTAATTTAGGCAGTGGAATGTGTTTCCCACTGTGTTTGCAAAGGAGTGCCTGTAAAAACAAGTAAATGAAAGTTTGTAGTTCTTGTCTGCTTTATAAATATTCATACATCTTGTCAAGAAGTTGATAGTAAGTTGTTTTTCTTTACCTGA
>JAWWEW010000036.1:12946428-13005989 GCA_035583185.1 Anabacerthia variegaticeps
ACCTGAACAGCTATTTCTAGCAGAGCTCAGAGAATCAGGTAGGAGGAAAGGAGAACAAAAGGTCTTCTGCCAATGCGTCTTATTTCTCTGTTGCAACCAGCAGGACTATTTGGCTCTCTCCTTGTACTGTCACATGTCCCCAGCTGGTTGTGAAGTCAGATTATTACTTAAATTCCTGATAGATTCTCAGTGCAGCGGAGCAGCCAGGTAACACTGCATCCAGGATTCAGTCTGGTCTTAAGGGAGAGAGTGATGAGCTGACTTGTTCAGGACACAGGCAGGAAACCCTGGCCTTTCTCCATGTGCTCTTTGTTTACTGAGGAATCTCCCTGAAGCACCATGGAGAACCATTGCACTCTTTCCCCTTCATATCCCTAGAAACAAATGTCCATGCTCAGTAAAACTACTCATTTTTGTTTCCATGTTGCTCTTCCTTTCTTGCTTATTTCCCTGTCATTAGTGTGTGGATATAATTGCACTGTAAGCACTTTGAAACAAGCAGTTTGTATCTGAATCAACAGCTCATACGCCTTTCACATTGTATAAATAATAGAACACAAGAGACATATTTTAGATATATCACATCAATAATTGTTTACCATTACTTTTTGAGAATTTAAGTGGGTCATGCTTTTTTTTATTTTTTTAAGTAATATTTGTTCTCTCTGAATTTGTGGTGCTAAAGCCAAGAGCCACTGTTTCTTAGCTTAGATTTATTCAGAAAGGCTTTGCAACTATAGCAAGGAACTGCAAACAGCTTGAAATCAGCAATGTTTGTGTGCCTCATAATGCGGTTTCTGCTGAGATTAAGTAGCTATTGATGAGGATAACAACAGTGTTGATTAGTAAAAACAACTCTTAGACTACTACTTGGTCACTTGTTTTCCTTTGTTGTTTCTGGCGTCTGGGGGAAAGCCAGTGGGTTTGAAGTGTGTCCTCGGGGTGGATGAAGAGATTTTTGGTTACTGGTGTAACCAGTTCCATATCTTAGTATTGCCTCTGTTTGGTTCCAGCCTAAGGCTCGTGTGGTTGATTTAGCACATCTCCCCTAAGACCAGCCTGAGTGGAAGGGCTCATGTTTGCTCTGTAGTTTATTCTGGACTGCCACCACAGACCTGTTCCAAGACACAGCAAAGGGTACTTTTAACAGAAGTAATTTTTTATTTTTCTTTTAATATAGCATGCCTCCACCAGCTGATATGCTGTCAGCTGTGGGCATGAGAAGGATGGACTAAGGGTAGGAGCAAGGAGGGTTAGGGGTATTTCTTAAGCTGGCTTCTCTGCCAAAGCCAGAGCATCCTATAGCTGCAGCGTCAGGAACTCAGAAGCAGGGACTGTCTGATCTAGGCCTAATTCCTCTTGGCCCTGCAAACCTGGAAGAGGGCTGGAACAAGATACCTTCAGTGTGTTCTTGGGCTGATCCTTCTGCCTGTGGATGTGGCACTTTGTCTGTCGAGGAATGGAGTCACCCAGTGCCTTTGATTTCTGTCAGCCGGGTAGAGAAACGGAGTGTGGGAGAACAGAGAGACATTTAGAAAAAGTGACATAATGGAAAACTGCTGTGATGTAGCACTTTATCCTCTTGGCCTTGAACCTTTTGAGAGGCCTGTGGGCTTACGGCTCTCCAGCCATCTGTCTGATAAAGAGTCAGACTGGGGAAGAGTGCTTCCAGATGTTGTGTTTGTGTTTCAGACTCTGTCACAATCACTTATTCCCTCTCGCCACATGTGCACACGTTTTTTTGGGTTGGAATCGTTATGGCTTTTTTTTTAACACTGTCTGGGTATCATTGCATTCACGTGGAAGCAGCTAATTATTTTACCAGGTTGTGTTTCACATCCTTGGGGCAAGGAGGAAAGCAACAAAGGCATTACAATTCTGTGCAGATCTCTCCCCTGTCTGGCAGCACCATATGCTGCCAAGGGATGTCGGTGAAGTGAATGCCGTGTGATTGAAAAATAAAAGTAAAGTGTATATGTACAAAATGAGTCAGACTTGCAAAAGTGAGAGCCATGTGGTGTGTGTCTGGCTACACCAGAAAACAGGCTGTGCCCGATATATGGGCACAGAGAAGAGCATTCACACATTATAAGCAGGGTAGATGTTATTAATTATTTTAGAATGTGGGTCATCTTCCCCTGGCAGTTTTGGGTCAGAGTGATTTGCAGAGCTCAGCAGAGTGGCAGTGGTGCCTGCTGACCTCAAAACCTTGCAGCCTGAGCAGAGGACATGATTCTCACAAGGATTCAGTGGGTCAGGATATTTTCATGACAATTGTTTATCTTTTTGACTGATAACTGAGGCAGGATCGGAGCTGACATGGCACATGCCATTGCTGTAGGTGCTTGGGGGTTGTATATGTTCTCAGGAGGTCACGTCTGTGTTTGCAGAAACTGATTTGTGCACACTGGAGAGGTACTTCGGGAGAGAAACATCAGCAATAGATTTCTTACATCATTAAGCCCTGAAACAGAAACAATTTCCATTCATTTATGGGAAATTCACATATGAACAGGCATTATATATAGATACATGAACAAAAAGAGAGCTAAGGAGAATCTCCATTCTTTATTGGAGGCAGGGAAAACATAGTGACAAAGGATGAGGAAAAGGCTCGAGGTACTTAATGCCTTCTTTGCATCAGTCTGTAATAGCAGGATCTGTTGTTCTCTGGGTACCCAGCCCCCTGAGCTGAAAGACAGGGATGGGGAGCAGAATGAAGCCCCCATAACCCAAGGGGAAATTGGAAAAATGACCTGGGGGTGTTGGTTGGCAGCTGGCTCGGTATGAGTCAGTCTTGTGCCTAGGTAGGGCAGGAGGAAATGGCCTTAAATTGCACCAGGGGAGGTTTAGATTGGATATGAGGGGAAAAAATCATCACTGAAAGGGTTGTCAAGCACTGGAATAGGCTGCCCAGGGAGCTGGTGGAGTCCCCATCCCTGGAGGCATCCAAAAGATGTGTAGGTGTGCTGCTTGGGGACGTGGCTTAGTGATGGCCTTGGCAGTGCTGGGTTAACAGTTGGACTCGATGATTTTAATTAACAGTCTTTCCCAACCTAAACAAGCCTTTGATTCTGGCCTTTTGTTTTAAGCATTGTGCATATTTTGGTGCAGTCTTTTAGGCTGCTGGCAAATTTCTAGTGCAGCCCTCAGAGCTTCCAAGGTGAGTCATTCTTGAGATGTGCATCTGTCTGCTTAAAGTGACACCTGGGAATGTGTGTGTAGCTGTCAATAACACTATCAGGTATAATATAGCTGAGCCTTTGCCTACTGCTTTAAAGATCCTTTCCCTCCATGCTTTCTCTTCTGATTTCCCAAATAATCTATCTTTGCCTGCTGTCTGTGCATGATGACATTTCTCTTTGTTAGGATGCCTGCTCCAGGTCAAATTAGGGCACAGATGTCCCCAGCATGCAGCGTAGGTGCCAAAGACACACTGGACATCTGCACATACGGATGAGGATCAGCCAGCTGTGCCGTGGAACAATATCTTTTCTAGGGCACAGAAGACTGGGGTTAGAAGGTTCCTTCCCAAAGGAGCCTTTCATATGGCTCCTCTTTTGCTGCTTTGAATGTCAGGAGTGTTTATCAAAGCCCAGAGGTGGGAGGGAGGGAGGGAGGGAGGATGAAGAATGTCTCTGGTGTCTCTCTCAGGAGTAGGCTGCCTGCAGGAGGAGACGGATGCTCCGCTGTCTCTCACTCTCTGTCTGCTGCAGTGTCTAAGCAAGTGTCTGCACAAACTGTCTGGAGAGGGAGCATTTGTTTGTGAGCCCTTACTTACTGTGTGCTGTGGGGCTTGTGGGAGCAGGGCAGCTTGTTGAACATCCCCAATCCTGAGTGGTTTCAGGTTAATGGGAACCCTCGGAAAAGCAAATTCCATGGGAGCCCTCGTGGACAAGGACTCCTGCCGAGCCTGAAGGACCCTTTCTTTTCAATACTATCAGTAATGCAAGTTCAGAAAGATAAAATTTGAGATAACTATAGCAATTGTCATGGCAACAACATACGTCTGTGTGGTTTTCATCTGGCACCTCCCACTGGGCAGGTCTGATCCACGGCTGGAGTGTTGACCCCACCGTAATCCAACAACGCTGCTCTGTCAGCCCTTTGAGGCAAGAGAAATTCGTGTTTAACTTGTCATCAGCATAAATATCTGCCTTCTAACAGATACAGGCTGAGTCAGAACACCAGCAGGGCCTGCACAAGTGTTGGGGAAGATAATAACTGGAAAGTATTTTCTTTCTAATCAGATATTTTGCAATGTTATCTCTTCTGTTTGAAATTCAAAGCAAGATGTTATAATCTCAGATGAGGTTTTTGAAAACCACTTGTTAGGTGCTATTGAAAGGAATTTTCATGTTAGATTTAAACAGAGCCACTGGTCCTAACCATTCGGAAAAATACTACATTAATCTTTTTAGATAACTTAACATAGTATTAGGCAAGGAGTAAGGCATTCCCATGAGTTTTCTCTCTAAGAAAAGAAATTAATTAGTAGAGATGAGATAACAAAATGCATTAGAAGAGATCTATCCATGATCTCTACAGAACTTCTAGTTGTAATAATTTTATTTTTTTGTCTACTTTGGCATTCCTGGGTCTGCTGGGAAGCAGAAGGGCTGAAGCACCAAGAGAAAGGTCATTCTTCACATATTTCTTGCCAAAATGAAAACACCAAATTTGTTTGCACAGCAAATCTGTGTAGTTTGGAAAAGCTTTTTACATGCTTATCAAAACCAAATGCTTAGCCAATGTGTGCAATACCCCAGCTTTGCTGAGAAAGCTGCAGTCAGTGCCTTCCCTGGTTTCCAGTCAGGTTGGATAAATATATTGTTTTATTTCATTAGAATGCAAATAGAGCAGAGCCCACACAAATAGAATAGGATGTGCAATCATGAAATAATGGGACAACAGCTTTCCATCCATTCCAAATTGATAGACAGGTTCAGTAATAACTGTAATTCCTGATGTCCGGGGTGAGAGTATTTTCTGACTCTCTGACAAAGTAATCATTTCTCAGAGAGCGACCAGAAAACATGCAATCTGCTTTTCAGCCTTTCACTTATGTTTGACAGTGGGTTTTGAGGCACTCCTGGAAAATGCAGGAGAAAAGGCTGCCTGTCCCACTTGCATCTTCTGCCCCAAACTGCTGTGTCCTGGCCCCTGGCACACAGCAATCCCATTCTGAGCAGCTGTAACTCATAGCAGGGTATCCCTGAGCATGTTCTTCTGATGCAGCACATTCATGGACTGACACTTCTGTCCATTTTTTGCACTTTAAATCATGAGTTCTGCTTTTCTGTGACACTTGGCAGGGTTTGGGTGGTTTAGCACCTATTGTGATGTAGCCTTCCCTGTGATTTGGGGGTGGTGGGAGATAAGAGACAAAAGATGCAGAATTGGGGAGGAGGAATTTGTGCCTGTGTATTTTTTCTCACACTGCCTTTGAAGCAGAAACATCTGCTGAAAGCCATAAACAGCTGAGTTCAGCAATACCACATCACGCTGCCAAGCAACTCTGCTTTCCTCTGTAACTTTCACAGCAGAGGAAATAAATCAGTCAGGCAATAAAGAATGAAGAAAATTTAGGAAAAAGTGCCAAAAGCCAAACCTTTCAAGAATAAAGTGAATAAGATCTTTGTTAGTATTCGGCAAAGCAAATTGAAATGTATTTCTTACACATGTAAGCCCTCTGTACCATTGCTGCTTGAGGAATTCTGCAATAACAAAACTCCTCTGAACTCAAGACACTTCAAACTGGTCAGGAGAGACCTCTAGAAAACAGGCCACAATATCAGAAAACCGATTAGATGATTTTAAATATTTTTTCCATCTCCTGCCTCTGTCAGATCAGTCAGAGTTAACCAACAAACAGTGGTGAGGTATCACCATTTACCAGAAACCTTTCCATTTCCTTACACAAAACACAATATATTTGTTTCTGCACTGGCTTACTGCAATTTACTCTTCCAATCAAAGTTACTCTAGTTTGATCTGTTACCACCTGTTTAAAGTACAGATAAAAATCCCTTCTCTATTTCTTTTTTATTACATCCTAATGGACACTGCTCATTGTGGGAAATTATTATATAGATGCTAAGTCTTTGCTGTAAATCCTACAAGTTAAGCAATGGTGGTAAGAAAACCAGTTGGTAACTGGGACTGGGAGGATTTGGCAGCATGTTACTGGTGCTGTGGGCTCCTGCTCCCCCAGAGCCCTCCTTGCAGTCACCACTCCTGGCTGTCATTGTGGTGCAGATCATTAAGCTCCATTCCCAGTTGACCCTTGTATGTAATTAAATATGTTACTTGTATACCTGCAGTGAGGGATGGTTAAACACTCCTTCTGCTGCCTTCTCCATTTAGAGGCCACATCATCTGTCTGCTGTTGTTGTGCCTCCCACCAGGCTGAGATAATTGAATGAGAATTTGGGTGGGTTTTATGCACTGCATTTTTTTTCTCACTTTAAATTTCAAAATTAATTTAAATGCATTTGATTAGTCTCTGCCATTACCTCCATTGCGTATCCTCCAGCTGGAGGTAGTTCTAATAAAAAATAATTTGATAAGCCCATTAAAATTATCACTTAAAATTACTTTTATGGTTGATTCAGAGTTTGTAGAAGTTGAGTCCTCATAAATGCTTAAGAGACCTAAATGTTGTCTCATTAGCACCAGTTTTACATTGGTTTAGCTCCACTGAGTTGAATGAAATTAATCTACTGGTTTTCACTTTCGTAATTGAAACCAGGAGCAAGCCTTACATGATCATAAGGTGGTTGTTGAAACTCATTTGCCTGTCAGACCAGCATGAGGTCCTGAACTCGAGCAGTCTGAAGACGTGATGTCTGTGTGTCAGTCCAGGTGTGTTTGCTTCTTTGAGACTCTCACATCTCAGCCTTAGAAAACCTTGCTCTTCTTCAGTGCTCTGAGAACAGAAAGATGTTTGCAATAGCTGGGCTCTCATCCTCCAGCTCTCTAGGATTGGTTTCAGTGTCCCATGCACTCTGGTCTGGCTCCATCCATCTGCTGCCTCTCCCCTGCTCTACTTGAGGCTTGCTGAAGCAGGTTCATTATTTTTGCAATATGCAGCAGGGTCCTGGAATATGACAGGAGGCTCCTACTCTTAATAATAGTAAATAATCACCTCCCTTATCTGGTTAATTCTGTGTCTCTGCCTGAAAATAGTTGAATGGATCTTTTGTAGGCTGGCACGGGGATAGTAGTAATTTGTTGCATAACTACTAATAGGCCCTGTTACCAGAGCCTCAGACTGCACAAAGCAGCATCACTATTGCTCTGCAAACAGCACATGGGCACTGTTAGCAAACACAACACTGTGCAATGCAGGCTGGACACAGCTCAGCAAAGCCAAGGACTTCTCACATTCTCTTAGCATGGATTCCATTCAATTCCCCCTGCACATTTGACAGGTAATACCTAGAAAGTAAAAATCTTTGTCTGTTACAGGCAAAGCAACTCCTGGAGTGTAAATAACTAGCTTGCACAACTCACAGAAGTACTTACTCTATTGGCTTCTCTAAGTCATCATTTGCAAGTCATAATTTTCCTACAGCTCAGGCTGCAGGGAGACCTCTGGTATTTCACATTCAGGGAATGACAGAAGGTCTTGGGTTTTTTCACTGTCACTTCATGGTGAGTATCAGCAAATACTGACATTTTAAGAGGCATCCTTTTGTTTTCTTCAGAGCTGGGCAGCCACAGTCCCTTAGGTGGAAAGCAGTATTGAATTTGTCTTGCACTGTGTCAAAGGCTTGTACAAATCACCTGGTTTGAGTTGGGTTCTGTGACATGAATTGATGGGTTGAAGGGGACACAGGAAGTGTTTGGAGGATACTGCATATTTCCTGGAAGCTTAACAAGGAAGAGCTGGGGTGCTTTTTTGATGAAAGGTGGTAGATGTCTGTGAGTTCTCCAAGAAAAAAATCAAATCCCAGCCAAATAAAACCCAGGGAGTTCTGTTTGTTTGAGTAAATGTTATGGACAATTAAGATCTGTAAACATACTCTTTAGTAACACTTTCAAAGTTAGGAATGAAAGTGAGATGGGAGTAGCTGTATTATACAAAATTGCTAATGGTTTTTGAATACACTTTTTCCTTAAGCAAGGGAATTCAACACTTTTTCTTGGAAAAATCTGTGATGTGTCCCTATTACTTTGAAGGGTCAGGATGAGGAGTGTCAAGGATTGGCATAAATCAGTCTAAGTTCACTAAAACAATATATAGGAGTTTGTACCACTGTAATTCACAAAAAAAACCTCCTAAAACTTTCCTGTTACTACTTTGCCAACATCCTAGTGATTTCTTGGAGAAGTGAGTTTATTAAAGAAAACTGAGAGGTTTTTGGGTAGATCAGTGCTGAATTCCTGATGGCTTCCCAGAAATTTGACTTTCAGTTACATTTCCAGGGAAGAAATCTTCACTTCATTGAAGCAAAGGGCAAAATTTCCTTTGCAGTCTGAATTTCACCCCAAGTTTAGAATAGATTTGGACTCTCTCTCCTTGTTTCTCTCTGACACACAGCTCAGAAAACTAGCTGATGGCTTTCCTGTTCAGGGCTGTGACAACAGCCACACGCTCCCTCCCACCTGCATACATGATGGTAATTATTACAAAAAGGAGTTTGAAGTAGCACCCCATTGATTTTTGGTTTCCATGCCGCAGATTAATGGACTGAGCAGGCACTCTTTGTAATCACACTGGTAGAAATTCAATAATGACTCTGCCAGAGTACTCGAGTGACCTCAGCCACTGAATTCATTCCTATTTCAACTATTTTTAATGAGACTGGCGTGTTTAGCAATGCCATTGGATGGCTGGAGAGCAAGGTGCCCTGTCAACCAAAGCACTCCTGATGGACCAGCTAACAAGAATTTCCTTCTTTAAATCTGTTCTCTTACCCAAAGTAGTTCACAGCATCTGTGTGGCAATGGAATTTGTTCATGGGAATGTCTTAAGCAAAAGAAATTTGTGATGTATATGATGATCTGCATGCAAGACTCCATTAGAGTTGCTAGATTTTAACCAAATCAGAGCTCAGCAAGTCCCACTGCCAATCCCCAAAGGAATATAATCTCCCTGGTTAGTTTAGCAATTGTCCAGTTAGGTTTGGAGGTTTTAATTGTGTGTGATGGTCATTTCCTGTGGCATTTTTGTCATCTCTGAAAAGTGCAGTAGGATGGTGAGATTCTCCACTTGGAGATGCTATTTGTCAATTTTTGTCTTGAGAAGTGTTCAGAGATTTAATGAGACTGCAAAGGAGTATTTAAAAGCTGACCTTGTTCCTTGCTGTGTATCTGTTTGACTGTCTGTATGTGCATAGTTCCACAGGTTGCTTATGTCTGCTGTGATCTCCTCACAAGCCAGAAAACTCCTATACGTTTAGATGAGCATTGTTTAAATACAGAGTAAATCCATGTTGTTCCCAACAGAACTCTTAAGAAAGTTAACCTACAAATGTCATGGTAAGTGTAGGGGACTTGATCAGTGAGAATTAGCTGGAAACTCAGCCTTTACTAACATGACTCCCAGAACCACCCGAGAAGGGGATTGTTGCCATGTTCTGTTAATCAGAGTTGTGTTAATTATTTTGACAGGCAGCCTCTCCTGTTCTAGTCAGTATTCTTGGGGCTGGTGGAATTGCTGAGGTGAGATCAAACACACAGTTATCAAATGTGATATAATTGCCACATCCCTCAGTGATGCAAATCAGTGGAGATTTGTTGTGGTTCGCTGTGGATCGGGACATAAATTCATCTTGTAGGTTTATTAAACCAAAAAAAAAGTCTCCCAAGACACCCACAGTCATAGAATAGACTCCATTTAGAGCAGAACCCAGGACATCTGAGGACAAGTGGTTTTTACAGACCCTACTGATCATATTGTGCATAAATAGGCTTGGGCTTTGTCAATGTTGGAAAAGTACGAACTCTTCACCATTAGCTGCTCCCAGAGGAATCCTGATCTCACTGGCTTTGCTTTGACTGCTACACCTCAGCAACTGATTTTGAAATTGTGTGTCTGCACTTGGCAAGGCTTTTTTACCAGGAATTAACATCCAACTATCAGGACAGAAAGGAATACCCAGGTTTTGAATTTGGAGCCTGGTCCAGCATTCAGTGCAGTTTGGGGAAGAATGTCCATGAGCTTTGAGTGAACAGCTTTAGAACAGCTCGTACATCCTCAGTGTATTTAAGGACACAACTACTAACTGTGCACACCACGCACCACGAGTTGATTGCTGCCTAAAGGACAGAAGATGAAAAACAACAGCTTTTAGTTGTTTTCTTCAGGTTTTCCCACCCAAGTCCTTTTAGAGCCCCTGTTTAAATCTGTCAGTGTGCAGGCTCTGGCCGTGGGCAGGGATGCAGCATGGACATGCATAGATGCTTTAACCACCCAAGTGCAGAAAATCATTTGTATTCATTATTATTTATCATATTGGTTGTGTTTGAAGTTTTCAGCTCCCCGTGTACATTTGGGAGAGAGAAGAGACTTAGTTTCAGTGACACTCTCAAGATAAACTCCGGCTTATGTGCAGTAAATGCTTGACTGAAGTATTTATCAGGCTCTCTTATAGCTGGTCCTGCATTCTGTAAAATTATTCACATATACAAGCATGACTTCATTTTGCCAGGAAGCAAGACCATTAATCCTGCCTACTTTGAAGCCATGTCTTTTGTGGGCTGTGGTGGGTAACTTATCTGTTCAGATTACTGAGATTGTTGAGACTTCATCCCTTTGTAATGTTAATGACTGCTGAGTAGCTCAGCCCTGCTTGAGAAGTTTTTCTTTTATTTAAGGCTGTCTTTCTTGTCCATGTTATATTTTTTCTTTTATATTTTCTTATGTCTGACTGTGCTTATTTCTAAATTCTTGTCCTTCTTATTTTATTATGTATTTAGTATCTTTTCTTATAATAAATCCTCTCAAAGGGGGATTCGGTTTCTAGAGAGTTAATTGCTGTGTGCTATTTTGCTCATGAGCCAATTGAATCAGATAATTTGCTGTTTCCTGAGTTATGTCAAAGAGTGTACAGAAAGATCTTTTGTTCCCCTGAAGATGTAAAAGAGGGTTTGAGGATTCCTTTCTCTGCAAATCCTTTCCATGAAAGATTTACAGTATGTACGCTACAAGATTTAGAAATGCTGCTATTTAAGCACCTATACATATAATTAGTCAGTAATTGTTTAGAGTTAGTACTCTCTTTAGCTTTTATATTAGACCTATTCCAGATATCCCCAAAGACAGCTTCAGGAAAGTGTGTAAACCTTTTAGTTTTATAATAGCTGCCAGTTTTTCACCTTAAGCAGGAACAGGGATGGAATTTCCCTGGCCACTGAGGTGCCGGGGTTCTTGCTCCTGCAGTTCAACCAGCTACTGATAGTAGGCACCAGCTTTTTCTGTAGGACCCCAGCCTGGTCTGTGCTCCCTTAGGGGACACCTCCCTCTTGCCACCAGCACAGCTCCTCATTTCACATGTCCAAAGCAGGATTGTGCTCCTTGTAGGCACCTTTTCCTTTCTGCCTCCTCGGAGGGCACATGCTCTCTGTGTTCTTGTTGGAGACCAACAGCCAGAATTCTCCTGTGTGAAGAACACCTCTGTGAGAGAGGATGAGCATGACTGATGGTGAGGGAGCAAGGCCAAGGAGCAGGCAGCTCTGAAACACTCATGATGGAGCTTACAGGAGACCTGCCTGCCTGCAGCCTGCCCATGGTACTCCCTTCTCACTGTGCAAACATGCACTGAACTCCGAGAGAGGAGAGCTTGGGTCTGCATATCCCAGGGCTTTTCCACAGCTCAGAGCCTAAGAGGCTGTACAGATTAGCACTGAACTGTGCAGTAGGTCAGCAGACCCTGTGTGCCTTGTCTCTGCAGTGAGGATTTGAGGGGAAAAAAGAATCAGAGGGCTAATTAGCTGGGTCACCAAGTGGTCAGGCTTGGCAGGAGTGGTGGGAGGACTCTGAGAAGGATAGAAGTGAAGAGATGCTTGTCCAGACCAAATCTCTCCTGAGCCTTTTAAAGTTTTCTGTCTCTAATTGAAATCAAGGGTAGATTATGTGAGCATTTCAACTTGTGTCTTCTGTGTTTCTGTATTGCTCTTCCTTAAATCTTAATGCTTGCGAATCCAATAGCCAAAACCTCTCAATTATTGTCACACTCCAAGTAACTTAATGACAATAATCCTCTATGGGGAAAAAGATAGTTTAAGTGCAAGGAAGACATTATTAGATGCAGGAAAAATATGCCAAAAGTCATTCTCTCTTTGCTAACTAGATATAATTTAAATTTTAAAAGAAGGTATTGAAATTAATGCTCTTTGAAGGAAATCCAAAACTATAATGATTGTTCTTTAAGGGAAGTCACATTTCTCCTGGGGCTACTGCCGTAAGGTTCTCTGTACTGAAAACAGCATAGTGCTAAACAAAGAATAAAGATCTAAGTTATTAGAGGGAGATCTGTACACCTTAAGTATATAACTTCTTTATTTACAGTGCACTGCTTCTGGTTCTGTGTTTCTTCTGTGCATTCCTACTCCCCAGGCTATGGAAACGGAGTTTTCATATTGCCCTCAGTCAGTGACGGTATTTTTAATTTGTACCAGGTTATGTATACATCTAACCTCAAATCTGTTGCTGTTGAAAGGGACATAAACTGTGATGATACCTGGAAACTTAGGTTTGCAAGTCTGGAACTTGCAGGCTTTTCCTAAAAGTGTGTGAAGTTAACCTTCAAAGTCTTTATAGGACTGGCATCCCTCTGGTCTCTTCTATAGACCACTTTCCACATTCATCTGTCTTTTTACTGTCTGAGACTTAGTGATGTGGGTAGAAATCACCTCCCTAACTTCTCCCTCTACTGAGATATATACTGGAGATAATGGCTCTTATTCTTCTACTTGACATTCCAGGTTAAAAATACCAAATGCACTCAGCTCAGCTCTCCCTCCAGTTCCAGGCAGTTTCTGGGGAGGACACTGGTTTGATTAGCACCCGTTTGCAGCAGAGATGTGCTGGAAGTTTCTCAGGTGACCTCTGGATCACGTAGTGGCCGATGCCTGGGATCTCTCCATCACACGCAGAGCTTTGGCCTGTGCCAGCTCAGGGTCCGTAGTGTCAGAAGGGGCAAATGGTTGATGTCTTGTGTCCATTAAACCCTCTGCCTTCTCTCCTAGGTGCTGCTTCTTCTTAGAGTGTCAGTCTCTTCTATCTGATTTTCAGTGTCTGCCACTGTGTAAGGATGACCAGAAAGCTGTCCATGCTCTGGAATTGCTGGGCTGGAGAAGAACTGGGTTATGTATCACAGGCAATCCAGAAGGAGCCTGAGCAGTGGCCATGAATTACTGACCCATTGTCATTAATGCCATCCAGGCTCGTCTAGCACAGCCCTCCTTCATTCAGCTTAAATTTCTGTTAAACACTGATTAAGCCCCCAAAGATAAGAGCTTTTGTGTGGGGTGGTTGCAGTCTGCACTTCACTGTTAAAGCTATGGCAAGCAAGGGAAGGCTATGCTGCTAATTCTAAGTCTATACATTCTTTAGTTCTCCCCACCAAGCCCTGAGCTTGTTGCCTAAAAGTGTCCTTTATAAGAAAAGAGCCATAGTGCCTCAGAGCTGGCTGATGTGCTGGTGACCTGCCTGTACAAAATGCATTACTCAAGTAGTCACTTGTCCTTTGAACATGAAAAGGCAGACAGGTGGAGCCTGGGGTATTACTTGGTACAAAGCAAACATTTAAAAAGCACAAAGTTTCAGGTCCTTACTGGTAATGGAAAGTGCTATTTTCAAAAGTGCCATTTGACATTTAGAAGATTAACTGGTACTGACTTCCTGTGTGAGTTGGGCTCCTGAGTATCTGAGTCACTTTTAGAAACCTGAGTTGGCCATCTGTTTCACTTAAGCTTTGCAGTGCCAAGTAAAGCAATGCATAAATACTTTGATGACTATAGTTTGTAGTACCTAAATTTAAAAAAGCAGTTATTTCAACAGCCTGACACCTATTGGAATTTTCAGAACTTCTGGGGCCTCGAATTCCCACTGCCTGGGAGAAAGCAGATGCATTTGAAAGCAATCAGAGTTTGAAAGGAACTTGTGCTCTTGAAAAACCCCAGAGCTATCCCAACACTTTAGAATGTGGAATTAAGGTACTTCCAGAAATTTCACTTGCCATCCCAATCACACATTTGACAATAGAAACTTAAGGAAAAGTGTAGTATATATAATGGGAACCTCCTATTGTAAATTCGTGTGAGTATATGTGAGTGCCCTGGCTGATGTCCACACTGCCTGAGGCAGGAGGGGCAGAAAGCAAGCAGGGAGACAGCTGAAAATACCAAAGTTAGTGTGAAATCAATAGTCCCATTTGCTCTTTTTCCTTCCTAGTGTAAGCAGGTGACAAGCCTCATTCCCATCTTTCATTCTCTGCTCTATGACTTGGCCATAATAATCTCTTCTGTTAAGCTCAGTCAGGATGTTCACAGAATCTTTTCATTGTATCTCCTTAGTTTTAACTGGAGTTAAACAGTTCCTCACTGCCACATTGTGAAACTGGGCCAGATAAACAGCAGAGAAGTCCTTCCATCACTGTTGTAGTTTTATGCCTTGAAGAAAGAGGACTGATCTAGGGAAACAGCACACAGTGCACCCTGAACTGCCATCTCCAGGCTATTGAACATCAGGGGAGGCCCATATTGAGAGCTCTCAGTGCCCTGGCTCATCTTAAGGATGTTTCAATACCCAGTTTCACATGGGATGGTCTCTATAACTTTCCAGAATTATGTCACCTTCCTTTTCACTTTGACAGTGAATTTGATGCTGCTGAAAAATGGCTGTTTTGAGAGCTCTGGAGACTGTACAGATCAAAGACATAAGAATCAGTAGTAAGTTCTGACTGGTCATCCCCTGTGATACTCTGTGATCAGAAGGCCGTTAAAATCTGGAAGTCCATATAATTTTGAGCTCTATAGTTTCTTTCATACTTGTAATATGTGATGGCAACAATCCTATTTTGATGGCGCTGCAGTTTTTGATGAAAGATAGTTGGCAAAGAGCAGCCAGTGCTGACTGTGACCTCTGGATCCAGGTGACATGGATACAGCTTGTCCAGGTTTACTGCAGACACATGCCAGTGGAAGTCAAGGCACCAGGGAAGGCTGACTCGACCTCCAGTTCACTTGGCTGCATGCAGACTGTCCCAGTTTTTCCTCTTAATGTTTCCCACAACAGTCAGCTTGACCACATGCGAAGTCTTCCATAGGTAAGATTGAGAGAGAATGGAAAATAAATATGGAAATGACTATGGAGAGAAATCTTTTTGTAGGAAAGCTCTATTGGGTTTGTTCCTACTTCTCTTTCTCAAGAAATATTTCCCACTTTCAAAATTTAAAACCTTTTAAGTTACTAGTTTTTGTTTAAAGATGGCACCACAATTTTTTGTTTCGTTATGAATAATTGTGTATTGATTGGTTTTAAGGAATTTAGAACAGCAAATAGTGTTGAAGTTTATTCCTGCAGCTAGATGAAGGGAACGTCTTCATTTTGTGATTCTTAGCTTTAGCATGAATTAAACAGTCATCAGACTTTTTGGATAAGATGGAACTGGACTGGTTAACATGATAGTAGATGCAAATAATATTTGATTCCTACCATATAAGTGGCTGATTTCTTTTATAACAATGTCAGAGCCTTCAAAGCCTCCCTCACACAGCAGGCAGAGCTCTGCAAACTCCTCAGGACTCAGTTTAAACACGCCCATGTTTGTGTCCTCATTTCTCCCATGAACTCCTGCATGACCTTGGGCAAGTCCCTCCATTTATCTGCTCCCCAGCTTCGATATCATAAAGTAGGTTAATAGTTCTGTACTCCCAAGAGCTGTGCATAAAAATCCTGTCCGAAAGCAGCAAGAGAAATGCATTGCTATTGTTGTTGATGTTATGGATCTGTTTAAGCAACACGTCCTTATGGACTTGGGCATCATACGAGTCGACTCTCTGAAGGCAGCAGGACTGTTTACACATTGAAAGTGGTTTACTGGACAATGGCCAGAAAATAGGGATGAACCCATAACTAGTAGATATTCCCCAAGGCATTTAGCAGCAGGAATTATGGATCAGAGCTGTGTTAGGAGGGTGCTTAGATATATAAATAATTGTCGTCAGGATTTAGTCACTCAGGAGGCATAGTCTGCTTTGCATGTAAACAAAATGTAGGTCTTGAGGGAGTCTGTCTCGGCTAAATCTGCTCATGTATAAATCCTCTTTTTTAGGCTTTATATTTTGTAATCATTGTAATTTAAATTCAGCTACAGTCCACGGGATTTGCACATTTTACCACCATTAAGGAAGTCAATAGGAGCTGTACATCCCACTCACTGTAGCTGCCCTTCAATAGTTAACTCCTTCCCCTCTCCTAAATCTCGAGTTCGGGACAGCACCAGCTCTTGAGACAGCCTTGGAGAGCATTCAGCCTGGGAATGTGTGTGTGAAGGACAATTAATTCAGCTCTTTTGTCTTCTCATGTCTTCCTCTCCCTCCTGAGATGCTAAGCTGCTGACTTGTTGCTGGGTAAGCCGTGGCCCCAGCCATGAGCAGAAGGTTGGCTCATCCCCTGGTGCCTCCTGTGCCAGGGGATCAGGCTGCCAGCAGCACGTTCCCTGAGCCCTTTGGTTTCCTTCTGAGGTTTATCTGGCATCCTTCCCATCAGGCACATTGCATGGTATTAACCAACTGCGTGTGTTCTCCCAGCGGAGCGAATTCCTCTGACCCAATTCAGCGCTGAAACAAACTGATCCAGGGAGAAGAATCCCCATTCCACCCGAGAAGATTCCATTCCGCTATTATCCCTTTTGTACTTCCTTCAAGTGTGTTCTTTCATGTTGAGAAAGTTGTGACTGTTTTGTAGTAAACAGCTTTCCAGGAATGACAAATGTTGCTTTGCCCATTGAAATGGGGAGACAGATGTTCCATGGAGTGGGAGGGAGAGAGGGAAACACCCAGCTTTCACCAATCAGGCATGTTGGAATTCTTTCTCAGTAGTTACACATGTAGAACTCAAACCTGCAGGAGAGGGGGTGTTGAACATTATTTCACCTCAATCATGCCTGCTAAGTATTATGATTGAAAGAAAGAGATTTTTAATATCTGTGTTACGTGTGGAGAATTTTATTAACTCAGAGAGGCACTTGGGGTTGGCTTTTTTTTCCCCCCTAGAGAAAACAGTAAAATTTGACAGGTAATTCTGTAGATGAAGACAGTAAACAGCTGTTGAAGATGATAATGTCTGAGTGGTTTTGTTGTTTCTATGAAAACTTAGTTACACTCATTTTAGATTAATTTTTCATTGTCTTCTGTAAATGAGAATTGCTTACACGGCTGCTTCAAATGGGACTTTGATTGCTTTCCATTTAGTGCCAAAACCATAAAAGACAAAAAAAAATCAAATGCATAAAAACACTTATGAGCAGTGATACAATAAATTTGTGCTATAGTGCATTTTAATTTGATAAATTAAAGTTTTGCTATGCAGCAGTTTGTGTTCATATGTGAGAGAGGCGTACACATTAGCCATTTGAATTCAGGACTGTGTTAAACAGCAATCAAAGCAATTCTTGCTGCTATTGGGAGCTTTTGGTGTGGCATTATGAAATTTCCCCCAAGTCTGAGAAGCAGTGTGGGAGAAATGAAATGAAATGTGCTCATGGAAAAGGAAGTACAAGTGTAGTCTTGCAGCAAAGCTACCAAACAGGGACTGAGAAGATGGAGCTTCAGTTCACACATCACCCACAGATCTCCTGCGTTCACTTTGGAAGTGCTGCTTGTAAGGAAGGGGCTGCCCTTGCAATCCGGGCATGGCAGTGGGGCCTGGGTCCAGTTTCCAGCTTCTCCAGGTATTTGGGATCTGGAACACATCGCTCTCTGTTCTTTGAGTCTCATTTTTCCATTTATAAATGGAACTAATAAATATCCTTTTACTTTTTTTCTTACTTGTTTTATCTGTGTGTGGGTCACAACGTCTCCTGCTATGTCAAACCATCTTTTGCTGTGTAATATATCACTTAGCACACTGGTGTGCCAATATTCAATGAATTACTGTAAAGAGAAGGAAGGGAAAATAGCTACAAAGCATCTAAGCATAATTCAGTGCTTTGCAGTAGGTTCGAGGCATTCCAAGCTTGTGCTGACTCTCTGCATGTGGATGATTTCACCCAAGGTGGATATTTCTCTGAGTCTGAGAAAGTGGTCAGGATCTACTGTTTGTGAGTTCCCAGAAGGATCAGGCAAGTGGGAACGAAGGTCATCTGTTTGGTTTGTTAGATTACACACTTAACAACACTTGAGTCTTGTGCTGACCTTTTACAGAATTTTGCTTTGGCACAAATGTCAGGAAATGCAGCTGAGAATGAAAATATTGATAAATACATTGCCAGGGTTTACATTGTAACTCCAGCTTGCTGGGGAACAGCTCTTTAGGCATTCATTGTTTGTGAAACATTGCTCATCAGGCAGTCCTTCATATCAGTTCTTCTGGAAATGTTTCTAACACACATCGTTTGCCTTTGCAAGGCTTCCCACCATGAAGAGCGTTGTTCAGGAAGGGAAATCACCACCTCTTTAACAAACTGATGTTTCAAAGTTCACAGCAGAGTCATTTATTACAGCTTCTTCACCCGAAAAAGTTCAACTCAGATGTTGCAATACATTTTTAAGGAGCTCCTGTTTTTCTTCCATTGAGCCAGTTCTCTTGACAGGCTTAATAGGAGGACAGGGAAGATAAATGACTGGTGTGAGATCATACAGTTCCTCCATGACCCCAGAAAGGGCTTTGACACAGCCTCTTAACACTGGACCACGTGGACCTTCCATAAGCCAAGAGCTGACAGAGCTGCCTGGCTCAGCCCAGAGCTGGAAGTGGGGACAGAGGAAGGGGCAGCAAGCACGTGAGATAATTTATCTGGAAGTAGAAGATCTGATGTGAATCCCCTTTAGCAATGTTCCCCTGCATGGAAGGGGCCCAGGTTGTGTGGTTAACATCACAGGAGGCTGATGGTAGATCTCAGCTAGCAAAGGCTAACATAAATCTAATGTGTAATTTGAGGACTGAGAATGGGGAAGGGAAGTGGATACAATTTAAGCTTGACAAACTCAGCCTGTCCAACATGTTTTCTTGCCTCTATTGCTTCCCACTGTATATATATGTACACACAGCATTTCATTCACAAGTGTGATGTTCTCAGTCTTTGGCTTGCCACAGATGTTTCTGTGCTTGCCAGTAAATTACATCAATGGCTCCAGAAGCCCTTTTTTTTTTTGTCTGCTGGCATAGGTAGAACATGGAAGTAGTGTATGATAATTTAATACAGCCAGTTAAAACATTCTCTGTTTTTTCTCTTCCCATTCTCTGTCCACCAAGACATTTGGTGTCTTGTTGATGATCTGTGAACCAAATCATCAAGAGGAAATGAATAAAAATCCACTGATGTCAGGAAATACTGTCAATTTACACTATGTGACATCTACTGAGGATCAGGAGACAATCTCTGATAGCCTAAAGCACTTATTACTTCCCAGTATTGCCATAGACACAAATTTTGTCTTTATATTTGAATACTTGGAACTCAGTAATCCTGTAAATCCCTTTTTCTATATTCAAAATGCTCCATCTGCTTTGGGAAACCCTTTGAATTAGTCATAAAGGCCAAGTCTCTTTATAGAAATAACTGGATAGTACAGACATCCTATCTGCAAAAGTAACAGCCAACTTCCTAGTGAAAAATAATTCCTGGAAGAGTTGGCAGTCTGCTAAAAATTATTAGAAAATATTTGTCCATTTTCAAAATTCTTTTAGATTGAATGTCATGTAGATACGAGCATGTTTGGAATATGCAACAGACTCTGCAGACTGTCCCATCCAGAGCACATTAACCTCTTTCTTCCTGGTACAAATTGTATATTCTGCACTCAGCAACAGCAGGACATTTGCAGTGATTTGTGACCTGTATTTTACAGTTCTGCAGACCGGAGGAGAATCAGACTGTGACCCCAGTTCATTGAATTAGTGGGAGGAGAGGGACAGCACAGGGAAAACCCATCTCACATGCAGTGCAGCTGGGTTGTCTCTGGGAGCAGAGCATTACAGTTGGTGGAATATTCAATAGCAGCCTATAAGCAGCTCTCTGCTGGTGGAAAAGGTCATCTCTTGCTTTGCCTTGGGCTTTAGAAAATACTTTCAAATTGTCCTGCCTTCTCTAAGCTGACAGTGCTGCTGGAGAGAGCGCCTGAGGGCACAGGAGAGGTGACACTGGAACAGTGGCCCCACTCCCATCAAAATCAAAAGCAGAACAACGATTGACTTGAGCGAAAGTAAGGTCAGGACCAAAGTGTCGCGTGGAACGTATTTCAGGGTTGTCATCAGGCTGATTTTTCAGACGCAGGAGAAATGTTAGCAGTATTCACTGTACAGCCTCGAGAGTTTGGGGAGATATTGACACAAATTTTAATAGATGGAACATTTCCTGCCCACTCTGGTTGCTGTATTTAAAGAAAAAGTGCCGCATGCTGAGGGGAGTAACAACGTGTCCATGATTCACTCCTTTGGTAATCGTGTTCTGAAGGGGGTGCATCTGCCAGATTGCTACCCCAGGAAAATCAAGCTGGATTAAGGATCTGTAGCTGGGAGGAGGCTGCAAGGGGCAAACTCCTTTATATTGGTGCTGTTACTTTGCAACACCATCCAGTCTAGTTGCTGTCATCTTTCCCCCTTTTGAACCTTTTTTCATATTGCTCTTGCAAGGCTGCTGTATCAAACAAGAATCCATGACAGTGTTCTGGGGGTTTCTCTGCCTGGTTGTGTGTTTCCCAGTGGCAGTTCAGAGGAGAGCACAGCACAGCTTGGGCTGACAGACGTCGAATGCTTGTCTTTAAGAATTGTCTCTTATCTGACATGCACACAGCTGTGGAGTCAGTTCTGCTGCTGTTCTCATACAGGAGCAATGAACAAGTGCAAGAAGGTTTCTTAACATGCAGACAAAGGTCTGAGTGCAGTTGAAAGGCCCCAGTTGAACAGCATGATAAGATGAGCTTTCCCAGAGAAGCTGTGGCTGTCCCATCCCTGAAAGTGTCCAAGGTCAGGTTGGATGGGGCTTGGAGCAACCTGGGCTGGTGGAAGGTGTCCCTGCCCATGGCAGGGGCTTGGAACAAGATGATCTTTAAGGTTCCTTCCAACTCAAAAAAGTCTGTTATTCCCTGAACTGCTGGCAGTGGCTGAGCAGTGGTACAGAAACATGTAATTTTTAAAGTGTCTTGTGGCATCAAGCTTTTTCTTCCTGCAAAAGTAGTAGAGGCAGGATTACAGGGGGACAGATTGGGCCATGAGATGGCAGATTGGCAAACTGAATAGGATTTGAGATGTAGAGATTTAGTAGAAAGTTACTGCTGTTCCAAATTGGATCATGTTTGTAAAGTGAAGGAAAGCTTTATATTGAAACTCACACCATTTCAGCCCATCTATAGTGGAAAGTGCAGAGTGGGATGGGGACAGTTCTTTGAAAATAAACTTCACCCTTAGAAACTGGTAAAGAACCCAAGCACGTGGCTCTCCCCCTGCAAACCTCAGCCAGTACACTCCAGGAGAGGAGGACTGTGGATCCCATAATGTCCACTTTGGGGAGGATTCCCCTGTAGGATTGATTTTTTACTCTTTTCCTCTTCCATTTTCATTTAGAGAGAAGATAACCCTTCATTTTAGTTTTAAATAAAACTTATTGGACTTACTTATCTACTGGTTAGATCGAAGCAGCAGAAGGAAGCCCAGGAGTGATTCAGGAGTGAATCAGCAGACACTCTCCTTGGCTGCACTCTGACTCTTATTCAGCTCTGATACATGAGTTTGTGTAGGATAGTTCACACTGGGCTGAATTTCATCCTACATGACCACAAATCATTAATTTCCACTTCTTCTTTCCCTGCTTTCCAAATGGCTAATGCAGACCTGCACTGAATGCTGATGACAGATTGTGATTTCATAAGAAATAGTGTTATCACAGGTGCATTATCTGAAACTCGTGGGCTCCTGTGAATATGATTTCTTCTGGGTTTTGTGCCCTTTCTCATCTCACTGGGCACTGCACCTCTCTAATCCCACATGCAGCCACTCTGTGTGCAGAGGAGCTTTGGCTTTTGGCTTTGCATTTCTTCAGAGCCTTGGAAGGATGGACTTTCATCAGTTAATTCCACCTGTCTGATCAAACAAAGTGTTGAAAGTCAGCAAAGAGCACAAGTAGTGACTAATATTGTTGAAGATTTCAATAACAAAGGGAAAGCTTGTTCTTCAGACTCTTTTTTCCTTCTTTTTGGCAGTGTCCCCTAAATGTCATTTGTATAATTACACAGAAACATATTTTTATTCACCTGGTGCAAAAAGGCATAGAAAGAAGGGTACAAAAAGGCAGTAATGATTGCTTGTAAAAAATCACAGCCGAGTTTTAAATCTTTGCTCTGGGCGGTGAGACAAATGTGTAAGTCTGTGGTGCATGGAGGGTCTCTCTGCTAGGCTCTTGTTTATTGCTTTCTGCAGTAAAAATCTTGCTCTTGCTTAAAGAATATTCTGATATGGTGGAGCCTAAAGTTCCCCCTAGCACTCCTGCACTCTTCCTGGCGGTCAAGTTAAGATGAAATTTTTTCCTAGCAATGGAAAGTCACCTCTGTAAAGCACAACATCTCTCAAAAACCTCATCCAAATCCATAGTGTTTTCTTGCTTTGAGTTGGGGCTTATTCAGTGCATTTGAAACTGAGATTTCCCCACAAATTAGCCATAGCTGTTTCCTAATTGAAGTGCTGTAGGGGAAAACAGGATTTGGACAGAACCACAGATGTCAGTGGCATCACTTCAGAATTGCTCTTGGAGTTTATCTGCAAGTGTTTGTCAGTCGAGCAGGCACTTGCTTTTCTCACAGGTCATTTAACATTAGGATCATGTCTCCTTCATTTGTCTTCTTGAAATATTGAGGACACATTGCTCTTCATGTGCCTGACAGTGAGACAGGAGCGTCTGCACTCTGCCTGAAAACCGATGGCCACTCTCAGCCCTTGGAAGAAACATCTTAGCTGTGAATACAAATACTCAGGTGTCAGCCAGTGAAATCTGAAAAAAGTAGCTGGGATCCCCTAGAAACTTTGATGAACATTTTGCTTAAAGACAGGAATTTTTCTGCTCTAACAAATATCTTCTGTATTTTCCTGCCTTTTCATTCTCTTAAGCAGAAGTTTCAGATAGGAATGCCAAGGAACAAAGACCCAGGACTTCTGTTCTCCACATAAACACACTGAGTCTACACCTGAAGTCTCCATCCCACTGGGGACAACATCTTCATTAGTAATCCTAACTTTTTTTTTAACACTACACTGCTTTTGCCCCACAACTTACTTTTTTTCTCCAAAACGAAGTATTCTTCATTGTGAAAAACATAACTTGTTTCTGGAAAGCTGAACACTAAAAAATGAAAACTTCTTTTGAACAGAAACTCTGATGATTGCAATTGTGACACAACATTAGTGTTGGAATGAGGGAGAAGTCATAGAATCCTAGAATGGTTTGGGTTGGAAGGGACCTTAAAGATCATCTTATTCCAACGGCCCTGCCATGAGCAGGGACACCTTCCACTATCCCAGGTTGCTCCAAGTCACAATCCAGCCCAGCCTTGAATGATAAGTCTACATAATGATAAATATATATAGTACCCTCAATGCAGTAGACATAAGGTGAAAGAAAAATATAACTATCCAGAAGTGAAAGGGTGAACTTGCAAGTGAGATGCTGAATTATGCAGAAATCCAAACACAGATAGTTGGTGTAATCTCAAATCTATCAGCCTTGACAGTATCCTTTTAAATGACTCCTTAAAAATGTTAATTGCACATCATAGGCACTTCAGCAATGACATTTCTGCCACTGAATGTCATGGGGACATTTTTCCTTTTATTATCCTTGAACAGGAGTAGTGAACTACCAGAGTTAGCCACCAAATAACTGTATCATGAAATGTAATGGATCTACCTCCAGCATTTATGTTGTTCTGCTTTTAATAAGCTGCTTTTTAAATTTACAATGAGCGAGAGCTGTGGATGGCATTAGGAAGGCAGCATTGTTAAGCTTTGCTTTATGAACTGTAAAATAAAGGTTTGTCCATCAGACTTTCAGAGCTATGGATACTGAAAGCCCTGGGGTCCATGATTCCTGTAAATTTGAGTAAGAGCTGGTTTATAACTGCAGACTGAATTGGTCATATTTTTGTCTAATTTCCCCAGGACATTCACCAGCACCAGCTTGCTCTCTCTTGTTTTAAACATGCAGAAAGAAGGAGAAGGGGGAAAGACAGAGAAAGCAGACAGGGAATTGCAGAGTCATGGAATGGCCTGGGCTGGAAAGGAGCTTGTGTTAGTTCCAACCCCCCTGCCATGGAGAGGGACACCTTCCACTGGAAAGGAAAGGGAAAGGGAAAGAAAACACCCCAGCCAACTACAATTTAGGATTTTCCACTGTGAACTCAAAAGGGAGTTTTTTTGTCTAGGATGGCACCTGCTGCTTCCTCTCCATCTTTACCCCCTCAGGGGAAGGAAAAAATAGAAAGAAAAAGCTAAAACTTCATTTTTTCTTGCTGTCTAACCTGCATTACCTCTGTCTTACTTTAGGAAACTTCCCTCCTTATGGCAGGATGTTTCTCAGTGTCACATGTGCTGCCTGCCTGTTTTCCCCATCCCAGTGGGGTTCTCTGGTTAATGTCAGTGTCCACCTTATCCTACATTTTTCTGGCTTTGGGTTGGTTTCTTTTCCTCTCATATTCTTTGAGAACAGATTTAGTAAACTGCCAGCACTGAGCAATATTTAAGGTGTGTTCTTCCTGGATAGCTAAACTTTTTGGTTTAGGTCACCATGTAAAGGCTAGACTGACAGTGCCAAAATAGTGAACTGGGGGATGGAAGGCACAGTGTGAGCAGCTCTTCCAGCCCTCCTGCCCTTCACACTTCTCCAGGCACAGCCCTGCTTTTTGAGGCTTCTCACCATTTCATACAGTAAACTCTCAATCCATTGCAGCAAAAAGATGCTCAAATGTTCCTTTGCAAGTCTGGCCTTGCAGGATCATGTGAATAGTTCCAGTTGACAGGGAACACGGGAGAGCACAGTACTATTCCTCAGCATTGGGATGATAAGTTTTGGACACAGGTATTCAGAGCAGACCAGGCTTTACAGTTATCCAGGACAGTGCCCTGCACATTAATCAGTAGATGTCAATTAGACCAGTGTTCCTGACTCCCCTCAGTTTTCACCCCTGCCATGCCCATTTCCATGGGGTTGCAGCTGAGCTATGATTTATCCTCCTGTTACTGCTCGGACTGTGTTTTCCTTTAGACTGGTTTGGGTTTCTGCTTTACTCTAATGGTATTTTACTTTAGCATAGGAAAGACCATGTGAGCAGCATACAACATTAAAGAGAATTTACAAGAAAAGAGTGAGATTAAAAGAGCATATCATACATTCTACAAATATTAATATGGGGAATAATGAGGTCTGAGACAGGAGGTACAACCTGGGATTGGGGAAAAGGAATCCATTTCTGCTGCATACTGCTCCTTAGTGAAACTTGCAAAAATATTGACTTTCTAGAAATAAAACTACTTCTCCATCTTCCCCAGACTGCTATTGTCTAGCTTTAGGTTGAGCACAGTATTATTCAATTCCCTGCAGCTTCTAGTTCAAGGGACTGCACGCAAACCGGGTTTGCTCTGTGATGAAATTGCAGCTGTTGAGCTTATTTCTCAGAGGACACAGCTTGTTTCAAGGTCCTTGTTTTCTCTATTCTGGCAGCTAGAAAAGCTCTTCAGCTGAACTGGAGGTCTCTTCAGACAGCTGCCATCAACCAGTTGTTGATCATTGCTTCTGATCTGAAAGAGCCCCTTACCTTCTCTGGGCACTTGAACTTGAAAAGCTGTGGTTGTGTCCAAATGGAATGTGGGGGGAGCGTGGGGGTGTCACCCACAAACTTGAGTTCTCATTGCCTCAGGGACTTTGTTCATGGCCAGCATGTCTGAAAAACTAGTTTAGTTCAGTTTTGTGTTATTTTCTTAGTTGTTTCATTACAATATTCAAAACTTAATTGTATGCTTTTTTGTCCTGTACTAAGCCTGCCTGAAATGCAGATATTTTATCAGTTTTACATGCCTGGTGAATGGTTAACTTTGTAGGTGTTTTTCAGTTGTCAGGTTCTCTGTTGAGAAGGAATGGGGATCTTTATGCACAAATATTTTTTTTTAATTTTTAAGCATAGGCAAAAAAAGGAGATATGCTGTCAGAGTTGTAAAAAAACCCCAACACAGCACAAACTGTGGGAGCTGGGATCTGAAGGCACCTGCCTCGTAAATTAGATGTGCATATCTCACATCTGATTTGCATACATAGTTACATAGAAATGTGATTTTTTTCTTGCCACCTGATTCATAATGCAGCTTCATCTTCAGTTTGTTTCAAAGCAGGTGTGAGTGCCTCATACACTGACAGCCCCAGGAGGTACCTGGGGATGTTGTGCACAGCAATCACCAGTTGGGCTGTGTCCCTTCCTCTGATCAACGTGTCATTTGAGGGGATAACAGACCACAGCTGTCTGCCACAGTCCAGTATCAGTAACCTGTTATTACAGAAATCAGCAGCCTCTCTGGAAGAGGGAGCCTCTTTGGGGCTGCTCCAGTAACCACACCCTTCTACCTCTGTGCCATTTTGATCATATTTCCAAAATCTCACTGCTGAGTGTGTGTTTGATATTTTTTATATCCTCCTGGAGAATACCAGTTTGGCCCCTGGGAGTGCTCAAGAAGTTGCTGACCTGCCTCGTGGGTCTCGTTGCATTGTGGTTTCTGCACGTGGGGCTTGGTGTGAGTGACAGACACAGTGGAGACTGAAAGTGGAGGCTGAATCCATCCAGCTCATAAATGGATTTAGTATATGGAGTACCTTGTTTTATATATATCGATTCAAGCAGTACTGTTGATTATAAATGGAATAAAACACATATGCAAGATACTTGTAATCAGAAAATCCATTATATAGGATTTATTTTCAAAGATGTTCTCCTGCCTCTGTTTCACTGGCTGCTCCCAAACTGTTAAAATAAGCAATTAAAAGTCAATGAAAAAACATGCTGGTTTGTATTTCATCTCCTCTTGCTGCTTTTGGCAGGCTCGAAGAGCCATGACATCTAATGCTGATGATCAAAATGATTGTGACTTCCTTTCTCCGTTTGAAAGCACTGAGTTTGGAGTGAATCTCTCTGAAAATCTCTGCTCAGGGTCTCCTTTCCAGCCATGTCCCTTGGAAGCTTTTCAGTGCTTACACATTTGCTGTCTCCAAAAGAGGAAAATACTGCTTACTTCCAGTGATTCTGGAGAGATTCCAGCCCTGAATGAATACTAAGTAGAAAATGTCCTTCTCAGAGGCAGGAAGAGACGATGAATCACTGTGAAAGCTCATTTCTTGACCAATCTGCCTATGTATTTTGTTATCTGAAATTATAATGAAGACATTAGCAGACTCATATCTTGAGCAAACTGAATGGAAAATGAAATAAAGTTGGGATGTAGCTCAGGACTGGGATTTGCACGTAGGCACCAGTCTGAGGCAGAGGGTCACACGCCTGATCCCTTTGGGAACAGGGAAAAATCAATCCCATCTACCTTGTGCCTGCATTTGATGCAGTATCAGAGAAGACTAATGAGCCTGCTGTCTTCACTGCTACATTTATTGGTGATTAGTGAGTCTAAAAAAATGCTCTGCATAGAAGGAAGAAATTGAGGAGTTATTGTGATCCCTGGTCAAGTCTCCTTCCTATCCTTCAGGGAATATCAGCTTTCTGCCTGTCCCAGAGAGGAGCATTTCTGGTTTTCTGGGCTCTAATTAGCAACATGACTTTTGTTGTTTGGTCTCAGTGTGACATCACTGAGATTAGCATCTGTAGGCAAGGCTTGGACAGAGAAGTCAGACACGGCATATGCCTTTTTAGTTTTGAGACTAGAAGAAAAAATTATTATTCCCCTTGTTCAGCTGTGAAATAAAGGCTCAGAACTATCCCACCCCAGGCTCTCTCTGCCTTATGCCACCCAGACAGTGCATATTTCATCAGGTAAGAATCACCCTCCCAAATGGGAGCTCTCAGGCTGTTCAGCAATTGAACCACGAGTGTCTTCAAGTCTTTCCTCAACCCACACGTGGTTGAACCCTGCTGAGATCTGGGGCTCAGGACCAGCGTGGTAAAGGTACCACATTCAGGGGCCTGAAGTAGAAGACAGGCACCAGAGGTTTTTAGAGCTCCATGATGTCTAATTCCTATTGATTTTATTTCAGCTGTAAGGATCTGTATCTTCATGTCTTGCCTGGGGTCATTAAAGGATGCTGTGAAAGAGCTGGGAAGAGAAATGAGATTTCCTGTCTTAATCCAAATACTTTAATCAAAAAGCTATGTTTTATATCACAGTTTATGACAAGAAAGCTAAGAAACCTTATTAAGTAATCTAAGTCTGATCTGGACTGTACAAAGAAATAAAGTACAGCATTATATCATTCTTTTGAAGATACACATATTTATTATGTTATCTTGATCAAGAGTTTGCTAAGTTATACCTTGGATATTTCCCTTTGAAGACCTCCATAATACTTTTAATGTGGTAGTTTTCCATGAAATTATGTCCTTCCTATCTGTTAGTTGTCAAAATAGATCTTCCTTTTCTTTCTCCTCATCTGGTTTTTATGGTTTAAAGATGAAAGCTAGGCTAATATTGCAAAATAAGATATTTAAACTGCATTTTGTCTCCAGTAGTTAGCATTATTAATTACTCCACCCTTTCCACAATTTTTCAAGTGGATTAACTTTGTAACAGCTCTTATTAAGCCCTTGCTGAACAAAATTTGTGTTAAGCATTTGTGCTCTATTTGACCAAGCATTTCAGATGAGAAATGGATGGCTAAAGGTCCCAGTGGTGGGTATGACAGAAATCTAGCTCATAGGTAACTGATTCAAATCAGCCTGGGTTGCCAATGACCCACCCCCACTTTCCAGATCAAGTTCTAATTCTGTGTGTTGCTCATTTTTCTTGAATTGCCATGATTCATCCTCATCCTAACGTGTGTCCATTGAAGATGTCCCAGTTCTCCAGTAAGGTTAGGGAAAGGTGCAGAAGAGCAAGGAATTGAAAATTGCAGGACTAGAGGAACAGATACCTTTTCCAGGCTGGGAAGAGTTGTTGGTGTGCATCTCTGAGTGAGCTGGAGCACAGACTGCCCTGGGGTCCCCTTTGGCCATTGAGGAGTTTGTCTCTGCACTCGGTAATAACCTACTTCAACACATGTATTTTAGTGGGGAGTTAAGATGTGCGATGTAACTGAGGGATAATGGGGTTTGCACTCTTCTCCATTTTTTATGTCATTTAGTAAGTGCTGATCTTGCATTAAGATGTCACTGTCAAACTCGATAGCATTAAAGAAGAAAGGAGTTGCTAAATTTTCAGCAAGTCGAAGTATTCTCGGATCCCCAGGCGCTTTCAGTAGAAATCTGTTGGAATAAAGGATGGCTAAAAAATGTTTTTAATCTAAGCTTTTTAAAATTTCTCTTTTGAGGGCCACTGCAATAAATCGAAATTATTGCTTTAGGCCGTAGCAGTCCTAAGATTCACTCATTTAAGAGTTGAAACTGCTCTATTACTTAGAGCAATAACCCAGCGCTGTGAAATGTCTCATCAGAGACTCCTGGTCGGCACACACGGACAGGCATTCAGCAAAGGCTGCTCTTTGTTTATGGGTCCTGCATCAGCTGAGAGCTGCTCTGAGCAATTATCCTCTCCCCTGCCCCCTGGGAAGGCTCTCGCAGCACTGCCTTAGAGAAAGGGTTAAGTGCAGCTTTTGATACAGCCAGCCTTGGGTATCCAGAGAGGAAAAGTCTTCTTCCAAGGGTAAATATTTCTCAGGGCACTGAAGGTTTGAATGATCAATGAATCATTGCAAATGCTTAATATCGTACTCAAAAATACTCTAAAATCAGAAGTCTTGGTAAAGTTAACACTAGTTGATATCACAAGTGTGTGCCTTGTCCGTATAACTGGCAAGAGCTGGTGAGTTGCGTGGCAGTTTCTCCCAATGTCACTTCTGTTTTGCCTTTTATACTTCTTTTTGTTCTCTTTCCATTAACAGAATATTTCTATTCCACCTTCTTTTTCTAAAACCGCACTCCACACAGCTCTGCAGCACGTTCTCCTGGGGCAGCACTTTCCTGCTGGCCTGTGCCCGTAGTAAATTACTAACCCCATCACTGACTTGCTGGCTCAGCTGCTGTAAGCAATAAGTAGCACCTCATCACTGCCCATCTGCTCCAGCCAGAGGAGCTGTGGCTCCAGTGCTCCTCTCTGGTGTCTCTGTGCCCACACCCAGAGCCCCAGTGGCTCTTGAGCTCATCAAAGGCACTCCTTGCTCCCCTGTGCAAGCTCGTGGTCCCATCTAGCCCGGAATGATTAGCATATTTATAAATTAGAATAAATCCAAGGAGTGAACTGGCCCAGGGGACCTCTCAATCCAATCAAATTAGACTCATATATCCACCCTGGAGCAATTCCTTAGAAGCCCTGCCTTCAGGAAGCTTCATTTGTAATCACTACGTGCTGTGTACTTTAGAAAAGTTTTATAATTACTTGCTGTTCCGGCTGCTGAGCAGTTCTAAATGTTGGATATTAAGGAACTGCTGTTTCAGTCAGTGAACAAGCTCTGAACATTAAATGTGCTTCACGAGAAGTTTTTTTCTCAGCCATTACACATCTCTAAAGGCATATTTTTTTTCAAGTGGATGCTTTCCCAGCTGTTGATCATCTCTCTGTTTCTTCTGTATGAAGAGAGAAGGAGGGAACTGATGACAGTGTGACATTGTAGGAAGGCCGTATGGCTGTGGAGGGACATGGGTGCACCACTCACAGATGGAGGTGTTGAAATAATGATGCAGGTCATCCTGGAAAAGTGCCAATAAAACCTTTATCTTATACCATGTGTATTTTTTGATATTTTGTATCACATTTTACAGAAGAAATATTTTAGCAGTTTTATGGAATTCTGTAAATGAATTTTGGTGACATTCTTTATATCTGTCCACTTGATCCCTTGGGAAGAAGCAGCCTGTCTTTGTCAGGGGTCAAGGAGATATTTGGCGAAAACAGCTTGATGAGTGATACCAAGTGCTCAGTGCGAACTAGAAATCCAAATTAAGCAGGTGTTTGGGGGCAGTGTTGTCAAAGGTGATAACAGTGATTTCTTGCACAGAATAGCTCATCAATTATCAAAAATACTCCTCGTGTACAGAATGATATTAAGGTTCTGAAGAGCTTGTAAGACTAGAATCAAGTGTTGTGGTTCCCAGTGAAACCAATGGTTAACAAGAGATTCAGAAAAAACACAGAGGAGTTCCTCACCCTGTCCCAGTGCTCTGTATGACCTTGTGTGTGTCCCAGGGCCTCTCCTTCAGTCCTGGGAGCACAAAGCAGACAGCTGTGTCTATGGTGAAATGGAGAAGAGGTTTAGGGGTCAGTGGGCTGGCTGGAAATGAGCTCCTTCCCACCTGGAGCTCTCTCTGACCCTCCTGGCAGAGCTGTGGGGCTTTTCGTGTGAAGCTGCACATTTCCCATCTGCTCCAAGGCTGTTTGGAGAAATGCACGCAAACTTCCTGATCTGGAAAACTTTCCTGACATACATTAACTCTTAGAGCAGCTTTGATAAGTGCCAAAATTTATTCTCTATTTAGTAGAAGTGAAAGCAGGGAGATATTCAATCACATGTAAAAACTTTGTCAGTTACCAAGCGTCAGAACTAGAAATGGTGAAAATTATATCATTTCAGGTGTCATTAATCTAAGGCAGAACGGTGTCTTTAACAGCTAAATGAATGCTGTAGTTCAGGTGATTCAGGTATCTTTGCATATAATCATGTTTTCCAATAAATTACAAAGTTCAATCCACTATATATTCATTTGGAGGTGTCCCAGAAGTGTGTAAACTACAGTTATTGCAGTTGCCTTGTATTTACAGGCTGTAAGATTTATTCAGCAGGAGCTCTTCAAGTGGCAATAGGCTGGTCTTGAGTTATGAATTGCTAAACCCATCCATCTATCACATTACTACCCAAAATCGCTCTCTAAATGCACGGAGGAAGTGTGTCCCTACTGCAAAAATGGTACAATGTGTCTCTTTTGACACAGCAAGAAAACAGCAAGGAAATAAATTTAAAGCATTAGGCAGTATTAAGACTTTTCCGGGTAAGCCATCCAAATGAAAACCCATAATCAAAATAATAATTATCAGGGGAGCACATTTGCTTTCAAAGTAATCATGTAAAGTGAAGCAGAGAATATGTCTTAAGTAGCAAAAAGTGGTGATTTCTGTTCAGAGGGAAAAAGAAAGTCTAGCACTTGAGGATATAAGTGCTTTGTACATGATCAGTTCTTGATGGATTTTCCCAGAAATGGGCCTTCATGTATTGTACATAAAAAAGGGAGGAAAAATTGAAGCCATTCTGTGATGAATGCAGCTCAAGGTGTGATGAAGCTGAGATTGGGTTACTGAAGCCAGGAAGATGCCTGTCATTCCCTTCATTTTAAAATTATTACAGCGTAGGGTTAGATTGAAGTAATATTCTGTGAGCCATTAAGGCTTTCTGCACTGGGGAAGACATTCAGAAAGTTCCAAAGAAGTTAATGGATTATTTCTAAGGAAAAGAATTTGTACTTTTTTAAAACAAAATGAAAACAGCAGATAGTCCAGCAAATTTCTTTCACATATTCCTATTATTTCTGATGTAGTTAAAGACATTTAATGTGAGGGAAATATTTTCAGTGTGTCGTTTCATATTTGTTATTCAAATTGTCTTATGCCTTCTGAATTCATGGTATATTTTACCTGCCATAGCTTTGTTCTTTCTGTTTGGTCTCAGCTGCCTGAGACTTTAATTTCCAGATCACACCTCTAAGATGAGAATGATCTTGTCATTCTGCCATTTAATGATGTTAATTTTTTTGATGGCTTCCATGCAGCATGTATGAACTTCATTGCTGAGGATTTATGTGATTTTGGTGGTGGACATATACAATGGATCTTGATTTCTGTTTGAGTTCAGATTCTGGGCTCCTCAGTCTTCATGAGCTGCACTGAACTTAATTCTGGTAGATCAGGGTCAAATCCATCTTGTAGTAGGGTTGAATCATACTTGCAAAATCATATAAAACACGTAATGGAATAAGTATATTTTGCTTTCATCAGATACAATAACCTGGATTTTACCTCTCCGTAGTGCTCATAATAAAAGCAGCTGACTATTTTAGAATAATTCCAGTTTGTCTGCTCTGAAGTAGTTGTAGAATGAAAAAGGCCTTGTGTTACATCTGAATATAAACAGCTGCATGTCACAGTAACTATTATGATTGACTTCCTTTGCCTTCTCCAGCAGAAGTAACAGCTCTTCTCTTCTCTGTGTTCTTCTTTTCAGAAGTAACAGTTTGTTCCACGAGGTCGTGCAGATGAACTTTGAGATCACCAGTTTCAGCAGCCTGTCTGGAACACAGCCCATCACCTGGCAGGTGGAATACCCTCGCAAGGGGACAACAGACATCACCCTCTCGGAAATCTTCATCTGCCAGAAGGATCTGGTTGGAATTGTTCCACTGGCAATGGTAAGAACTCTTTCAGCTGTTGCTCTCTCCAGCCTGTGTGTTGTCAGAGAAAACAGGTACCAGCCTCAGACAGACTCACCAAGGAGTGCTGCTCTCTGTCCTGCCTCCCCAGCCCCAGCCTGCTAAAAGCCCCCTTGTTCAATGGGCTGTCCGCTCCACACACTTAGAAACTCACCACAGAGGAAAGGGATGCTGCCACTTTAAACATCTCTCTCAAAATTAAACCCCGAATTTCTGGTGTGCACAGATTCCTCCAGGCTACCAGCTGGTAACACAAAGCCAAGTAGATGTTCCTTCCCATTTCTTACTGCCATTGCATGGCTTGAACTTGCTGAGAGCCTCGAGGACCTTCTGCTCAAGCCCAGGTTGTTTGGTCCTCAGTAGGCTGAGGCTGATACTGATTCTGCTGCCTGAGTGCCTAATAGTGTAAGAACTTTTGGTTTCAAGGGAGAAACAGAAAATAGTAAGAGCCTCCATAATACAGTTAAGAAGCATGAAGTGCAGACTTTCCTGTGGATAAATGCCTTGGGTTAAAATCTACTTTGTCTGCTCAGTGTTTTAGCAAAACAAGGCATTTCCCAGGACTCTCCCAGCACCTCAGGTGCTCTGTTATTAGGCAGGCATTTTATTTTCTGTTGGATTTAGGTAGATGCTGAGAACTTGTTCCATGTTCACAGCTGAAGTAGGTACCGAGAATTTATTTTGGAAGTGCTGCTGAATGTCAGGAAAGGGAGAAAGCTGCCAGGTACCTGGAACAGGACCAAGTGGCAATTAATAGGGGAACTGCACATGACACCATTAGTCAGTGTTTGAGCTCAGGATTTGGAAGACAAGTGGGACACACCTCTGTCCTTCTTGTGAATTTTCCCTCTCCTGTGCATAATCTTGGTGGTGAAATTCTGGCAATCTCTTCTTTGAACAGTGTTCAGCAGATAATTAGATGGGTATTATTTCCTGGAAGTCCTAGTCTTCGCTATATTCTCCTCCTTTGAAGAGTAAAACTGCTGTTCATATCAAATGAGGTCATGCCCAGCAATTTCCTGATCCACAGGCTGTTAAGTCAGCAAAAAGCCTGTACTGCATTCCAGATCTGAGGGGGAAATAATTGTCCTCATTACCTGTCAAGTTGAACAGGGAATACATATTTGAGCATCTTGGCTCTGAGGACTTGAGAACGTGTGTAAAGAAGAATTTTTGTGGTCAGACATTATTTTGAGATAGATGCCTTCCAATACCAAACAATAGACATCACAATAGACTTCACATCTCCTGTTCATTTCGTGAAAGAATTCATCAGCTTCTTCTCTGTATTCCATATCTGAGGAATCAAGGTTTTACCATCTCCTGTCAGGGTGTAATGCCTTTGCACTTGCATACAGGGTTCTTGCAGACTGGTGTCTATTCTCCATTAAAATTCATCTGCCTGCAAGGGTTCCTTTAAGAACTGGAGGTCTGAATGAATGAATTTAGCCTTGTATAAATCATGTAAGGCGAGATCCTTTATTCCCAACAGATTACCAGTAGGCAGTCTGGGTTGTGCAAAGGGTTCAAACAATGAAATCCTTAAACCTTTCTCTTTGCAAAGCCTTCTTGTGTTTATCTCATTTCTGTGCCTTGTGATAATACATAGCTAGAGCCAAAATATACTGTGTTAACAGAATCCAGTTGGATGGGATACCAAGGCAAAATTGGCTTTGCTAGCAGGATATTAGTAGATAAAGGGAATTTTCAGAGTTTTCTGTTAGCTAACACTGCATAGCCAGCCAGGGTGCTTTCTTCATTTAGGCATTAATCTCCAGCTGAGCTGATTACCTGGCAGTTCTCCTGCTCAGAAACAAGAGCCACACTGCAAAGAGAGAGGGTGATACTGTGTATGCAGAGAAGTCAGAGCAGAGTCTTTATCTTCACTCCACACTGCAAAGCAACAGCCCAGTGTTGTATACAAAAATTAGATTTCAGTGTTTAGCAGCAAGTGGGTTTCATAATCCTCTGGAGGGTAAAGTAGATTTTGTTGATTTAAGCACGAGGTGTTCCTACAGCAAAACTGCTAACATTGAAAGTCCAGTCTGTCATCCTCAATTGGCAAAGGGGGCCAGAAAAAGGAAAAGAAGGAGCTCCCCAAGGATATTGTATTAGGATGTAGGATCTGGTTGAGTCTCTGCCACTGGGCTGAGGGGCACCCTGGTCAGTCTTTTGAGGATGAAAGCAGCAAACTTTGCTTGGTTTGAGTGTAACACGAAGGTTATCTCTGACTCCCAGAGTAAAGCATGGCTCGTGGGAGCCATTCCAGACTTATGAAGTAAGAAAGATCATGTATCTTTTATTGCCCTGTGCCTGATTACATTACAAAAAAAGTAGTAAGATGAAAACCAAGTGGGCTTCAAAAGATTGGGGCAATTGTTGCTATGGTGTTTTGAAGGAGATTAAAGAATTGACATTGTCAGCAAGAACTGAACCTGAAATTTTAAAAGTGCTATATAGGACTTGGATCAGAGGAGCAAGTGGTAGGATAAAGCTGCTGGAAAATCAATGGGAATTCATCATGTAGTCAAAAGAGGAATTTAGCAGAAAAATATATTCCATGTTCCATGGGCCTACCTACTGCACTAGAGAGTGTGTGCAAGTAGAAGGGCAACACAGTGATGCTGCTGCAGTGCACACTACAGTGAAATAATAGGAGCAAGAGAAAGCAAAACTGCTGGGCTGAGAATAAGCATAATAACTTCTTCCCAGAAAAAAATAGGCTTGTAAATTTGAGGTAAGTGTTTTTTCCTCTGAGATCAGAAGTTAATCAATCTGAGTAATTTTGGAGGACGTGTCACCCTTCAAGGTATTTGGAGAGAAAAAATGAGACAGGAGAGTTAGGAAACTGTAATTCTAAGAGGTTTGTTACTTTCTAACTCTCACAGAACAGCATTTTAGTTAAGTACTGTGGGGAGTGAGGCATCAAAAGAGATCCTAGTCAGACACAGGTAGTACTCTCACTCCCAAACCCTTGAGTGTGGCACACACTTGGTGCAACCAGGCACTCAGCACCATGCAGCTGGATGAGGTACTGTATGTGTCACTCAAAGTATGAGACTAAATGTATATGTTATATTTCCATCATTGAGCAAAATTGTTAAAGACGTAATGTCATTTATTAGACCATTTTACACAGAAGGAGAAAGAGAGATGCACACAATTCCCCCCCTCAGATCTCTTGACTCACTTAAATCCCAGCTACAGAAATTGAGGGTTGCAGAATTCATCAAGTACGAGAGTTCAATAAGAAAACAATTCCTTAAGGCAAACCAGAAAATATATCCCACTGTCTGCTGACAGGGAAAATCTACTGTCTGACTTGTGCCCTATTCTGGCTTTTTTTTTTATTTCATCTTCCCTGTTGCAGGATCAATTAGGAAAGTGCTTTCATAGGAGCTTAATTAATTATCTGCTAAGCTGCTTTTGAAAACCTCCTCAATTAATCACAGGTAACCTCAGAACTTGCCAATTAAGGTGTACAAGGTTGCTTAACTTAATTTCCACAAATTAAGTAAAATTTCTATCCCGTCATGTGCAAACGTAGCCACATATGTTGATTTTGCCACTTGATTAGCTTAAAATACCCCAAAATTGTTGACATCTGTAGTATGTGCACACACAAAAATTCCACTGAGGAGGAGGAGGTCTGTGTCTGTATCTGCTTTGGGAAACTCAGCAAGAGATTTCTTCTCATGCTTTAAATGGATAGTGCATATTTTTAATGCTATTAAAGTTTGCTTTGGGATAGAACAAAGTAGAGAACCTATGTACAAGTGCATTGCTCGATGTCAATAAGGCACATTAATATTAAAGGAAAATTCCTTCATGGGAGGAAGATGGGGAATCACTGGTTTAATATTTATGCAAGACCATCTGGGTCCCTGTGTATGGAACTGCAGCAGCAGTCCTTCAGCAGCAGGATAAACTCCCTCTGAAGTTCATCTCTAACTGTGACTTGCATAAAATACAGATATTTGAAATGTTGAAGCATAAACTCAATGACAGGAGTCTACTCTGAGAGTCCTAGTCTAAATTTAGTCCAAAATGCATTTGTCACCACGGGCAGCCACTCAATGTGCTCATCCGTGTATATTTCTTCTTTAAAAAAAAATAACACAAAACACTGATTTTCAGGAAGCCATTCAGTTTCCTCCATCAGACCCTAATCCATTGATAACTGCTTACAAACAAACCAGAGCTGGAATGGCTCTCAGGCCTCTCTGAAAGTGTCTTGCTGCTGTTTCCCACCTCATGTGCTCAGAGGTTTGTCTCCTCTCCTCAGCTCTCCCAGTGGGTCTCATAAAAGATAAGAATCCTGCCTTTCTTCGGATGTGAACTGATGTACTGGTGTAAAAACATCTTTTCCTTGCGGAACAGCATCCTGTGAGCTGCAGGTTAACCCAGGTTTCCAGTGTTTATGCAGAGTGACCTGGCAAACCCAGCATTACTGGGGAGCTGAGATTCCCCTCACTTGCTCATTAGGCAGTACAATTCCACACATGCTTTCTGCTCAGTGGGAGTTGTTCATTAGGAAGTGTTTGCTTTGCATGTTTCTTTGCATTCTGAACTCAGTGTGTTGACATTCCTGCTGCAGAAATAGGGAATGGACCTGCTGCAGAGCTGTGACTCAGCCAGAAACACTTTTGACAGTTTTATGTGTGTTTGTTACCTTGCTTTTCATTAAAACAAAGATGATCAAAAACTCAGCTCCCAAAGCAATGTTGTTTTATACACACATTTATGGAAGCCATTCCCTAAGGTAAAGGTTTTTTAAGGTATTTCATTGTAATGAATTCTCTTTAATACCATTTTAAAATATGGACCTGAATAAATAGAGTTTTCATCCCTGCACAGTCTGTGAGTTCACACCATAAAGCTCTGTCTGGTTCAAGGTCACACAAGTGCAGAATTCTCACTCCTGTTCATCTTTCAGTCTTGAAGGAAGCAGGAGCAATAGGCACTGAGGGGCTTTCCAGAAGAGAAAATCCATTTCCTGATTTGCTTATCACAAACAAATAAACAAACAGATAATCTACACATCAGCCTTTTCAGCTGACAGGCATTGTCTCATAGTTTAGTTATGGATCACATAAACACTGTGAGTTGAAGGAAATTTATTTTATGAAAACTATCCTGTTACTATTAGTAACTGGGACATTTTAAATCAAGTGTGAAGCCCTAAATAGGACCTGGAGTCAGGAGTTTTTAGAGTTCAGTTGCCACTCGGAGTGCTCTGTGTGAAAGACAGAGTTTACAACCTCCTGATGTTAAGGGAGAAGCAGTAACTGAGATCACTTCTGTGCCTGCAGTTCCATCCTGGCAGGCTGCAATTGTTTAAACCAGGATACCATTCCTTCCAGGCTTATGATGGATATAATTTCCCTCCAGACTGTGCCATTGCTCTCTATTTACACCAGGAGAACTCAGGACCTGCACCCCTGCTTAGAAATTGGCCGTGTCACGTAGTGCATTAGGCTGTGGCTAGCAATGCTTATTGATTAATCTTATCTGTGAAGAATTGGCTCTTTTGCTGTCTGTCCATCAGGAAACAAAAGCAAAAAAACAGATGAACTCGTGTTCATTGATCTTAAATTGGTCAGAGGATGCAGACGACACAGAGAATTCAAAATGACTCAATTTAACAGTGCCTTTTTAAGTACAGCCATCATTTGTACAGCCCTTGCACTTTTCCCTCTAGCTTGTTTTCCTTTTCTTTACTACAATCACATTCAGTCCTACCTTTTGCAGGAAATGAGAATGGATCAATAAGGCTATCTCGGCTGGCTGGAATTAATATTTGCATTGGATCGAGTTGTATGTCATTTTCTATGCAGCACAAGAGTATGTATAATTTCCTCTTCCAGCATCCCTCATATCTGACAGTGCTATTCAATGGATTACTCTGAGATTTTTAAAATGCTGAGGAGAGGTGGGGCCAGCTAGCTTGCAGATTTTTAAAGATCTCTGAGAGATATTAAGATGAGGCTTCTTAGCCTCAACAGGAGGCAAATCTTGCTAAGCAAACAAAAAATTGCAGAACAACAGTGTGCAGTGAGACAGCCAGCGAATAAATTAGTGGGTGGTTGGTGTTGTGCTTCCCTGGAAGTGGAGTGTCACAAACCTCTAGAAAGTTCTGTCTGTGAGCCAAACTGATCAAAGTTAGGGTGTTACTCAAATTTGGGTGAAACTGAGCTCCATGAATGAGAAAGGAGGGACAGCACAGTCACAGTGGGACACAGAATCCCACTTTTGTCCTAACATGGCAGGCAGAGGGATGTGGAATCCCCACCCCAGCCAGCCCATGCGTGATGCTCATGGCTTGTGTGTGTGTCAGAAGGTTCTGCTGGGGGCTCCTTCTTCTGGCAGCACCACCCAGTGCAGGGCTGTGTGGGGATGGCCAGGAGCCTGTGCTGGTTCTCAGCAGTGCAGGTGAGCTGGAGGCAAATCCACCTTCTGCTGCAGGTATTTCTGGTGTTGGCATTGATTCTGGAGATTGTTTTGTATCAGGCAGGATTTGGGGAACTGCTCTAAGTGTTGGTTTGGGTTTGTGGCACTGCTCCATCAGAAGGAGACATCTTAAATAACAGTTTGTATTTGAAATGACAGCTGATTAAAATTCTGATTGTTTAACATAGCCACAAAGGCAATTTCACAGCTGCCACACACATGCGAGCAGAGGCTGCAGAGAGCCAGCAGAAAGTGAGTTGTGGTCCCATGTGACAGTGCCTGAGAAGGACAGTCCAGCATATTTTGGGTATTTTGGTGCTGTGCCCTCCCCTGCCGCCTTCACTGCCAGATCAGATGGAGGAGAGCAGCGAGGCGCCTCTCAGAAGGAGCAAGAGACCAATTTCAGAGGCTGATACTCTGCAAAAGTTTGTAGCTGGCACAGAACTGGGATTCAAAGGCAAAGAAGGCCCTAATTTGTCAGCCTGTAATGTCTTATGAAGCAGTTCAGACTTTGCCCAGAGTTCACCCATGGCCAACACGGCGAGGCAGGTGCTGTGCCTGACTGAACCTCCTGCAGCAGGGCACTTCTGCTGCCAAGGGTTTGAGGGCAATGGAAGGGGACGTGGAAGAGCATTGCAGGGCTTTGCTCAGGAGCTGCTGCTGGAGCTGGAGAGGGGATTGTACTCAGCAGTCTCAGGTGGTTATGCCTTGTCCTGTGGAACTTAATATACCAGTTCTCATCCAAACTAGAGCTTTCTCATTACCTTTAGCTGACTTAACTGACACATACAGGGCTAGGCACTGTCCAAACTAATTCCAGACAACAAACACTTGTGGTTTACCCAAGAGAGCAGTCTCCACCTCCTCCTGCTGTCACTTCAGGGAGGTGACATCTGAGCAGTGGCTGCCAGAGCAGCCCAGGTGTGTTTGCAGGCAGAGCTGTTTCTCAGCCAGCTGGAGCATTGGGTGGGATAGTTGTGACCCTTACTGAAAAACAGGAGCAGTGTCTCTTAATTGGCAGCTTCTAATGATGGGTTTGATCTGTAAAGGGAGTTTAGTGTTTCTGGGGAATACCTCACTCTTCGCCATCAGGTGAAACACTTACTTAGCAGAATTATGAATGGTTCAAGCTGGACTCTAATTAATGAGGTCCTGAGGTGTTACAGCTTGGACAGTGAAACTATCAAGACAACAAGAAAATGCTTTACTCTAATGGAAGATAATGAGGGACCTTGGGGGGAAAAAATCACCAGGTATTTTATAAGCCTCAGTGTTTTAATGAGCTACCCCCAAACATTAAATCCCAGCAACTTTTCACCTTCAGTTTCCTCTCAGATGCATGTTTGCCTTACCCAGCTTTCAGTTTACAGTTCATTATCCAGCCGGACACTCATCACTGAGGATGTTTGTCATGGAATTCATTAGGAATCTGTACTTCAAACTCAGTAGTTCTGCTTGAGGGAGATAAAACACTAAAACCAGGACAGGGTTCAGCACAGTCCTGCGGAGAAAGCTGGCTCTGTGCTTCTGGCTCTTTCTCTTTGCCTCTGCAGCAGCTGCTGAAAGACATGGGGAGCAGCAGTGGGGATGGGGTTTGATCTAGTCATAATCCCAGTATAAGAGGGCACCAGAACTGCACCAAAGCTTGGACTACCAACAAAACCAACTTTTTTAAACTAGAGAGGCTGGATGCAAAGGTCTTCCTGCAGTGCCCCAGCTCACTGTGCTCTTGCACATATGCTTAAATGAATGAACACACCAAAACGTGTGCTCTGTGGCAGTGGCCATGTGGCTGTGGTGTGTCCTTAGAGCACAGTTACACTGCAGGGCCTGGCAAAGGAACCAGCACAGACAGTGAACTGGTCAGGATTGGTTTTCCCATATTTAAAGCACCAGCACCATGGCATGACCATCAGCAAGGCAGCACACTGGGAATTTCAGCAAGCAAATGGAAAAAAAGCAACACTGACATTAATTTTAATCAGGTCCAAATCATCTGATTTGTCCTCAGTATTTTTTTTCCTCTGGAAAAGCTGATTGTCTTTCTGCAAGATTTGTTACCTCACAGTGCAATAATATAGGCTGTAATGATGTAATTTATGGCTGCAATTTGCTTTTGGAAATCCTCTATTAGTGAAAAATAACAACAGCGCCGTTTTATTAATTACGGTGGGTGAATATTGAATGCTGACTGTCAGGACCAGGATTAGTGACTGTGTTGTACTCTGCTCTCCAAGGCCCTGCAGCACCAGAGCTCTGCATCTTTTGGAGGCTGTGAAATGAGCATTTTGCTTAAACTAAATAAGTGTAAAAAAATAATTCAAGTTCACTGGGAAGTTTGAGAAAATGATAGAGGCAAACATTAGCCTGTAAATTCAGTATTGAAAAGCACACCAGTGTGTTACTGCACCACATAATGTGCTCCCATATAGGATGGTTCTGCAGCGTGGCACATTTATTTACACCTTCTGCTCCCAAACTACTTCTTGCAGTTCAAACTTTAAGGTTCATTACTGAGTTTTAGTCTCAGTGTGCCATTCCAGGGAGATCCACTTTATCTCTTTTTTTTTTTTCTTCCCTTAATGGGGACATTTTTTACCATGGCATAACACTTTTATTTTCATTTGCATAAACCAGACTTTCCCAGGACGTGGATGGGGAGAGACGATGTGGACAGAATCACCTTGTGTGTTTTAAAGGTGAATTCTCTTCCTTTTGTGTTCTGAAGCAGTGCACAATTGGCCAAAATCCAAAAGGCTTGCTATAACCTCTTTGTGATCTTGAGTTCTCATTTTGGAGAGCTAACAGAAGGTAGAGGGCCTCCTGCTGCATGTATTATGTCAGCAGCAGAAACCAAAGAGATCAGTCTCGGACCTGGACGTACTCTTGAATCATTTTGCCCAGGGTACTCTGTGCCCGTGTGCCAACACCAAGAAGTTTCTATAGGGCTTTGCTGCTCCGATTGAGCCAGCAGAGAAGACTCTGGTTTAGATTCTGGACCTGGGACAAAATGTCAGTTGCAGGCGTTGAAAAGCAGTGACAGAGAGCAGAGCTGCCAGCTGGCACCAGGTATCCTGCGGCATATGTTTGAAGGATGCCTGGAAGCTTCAGGAGGGAGCTCTGCGTGGCAATAAATAAGTCATTCGAGACTCGGTAATTCCTCCTCGCTGCTCTTACCTCAGTCAAATTAGGAACTAGTCATTAAGCACTGGGAGCCTCCGATATGCAAAGCAGGAGTTGTCTGGTGGACTGGGAGCCACAGGTCTGGAGTGAGTCTGTGCCTCTCTTGGATCTTTGGCTCAGACCCACAGCTGGTTTGAGACGCACACAGTGGTTCGTCTTTGCTACGTTACAATGCAAGGATTTGGCTTCCAGGGCCATTCTGCACTGCTGATTCTTTATAAAGGGAAATGCCCTGCTTGAACGTGGATGCCAGTCTCAATACTGACAGGGCTGTGCTGGTCCTGAAGAGTGAAAATAGAAGTGAGGCAAGGTTTGTGGCTTGAGGTGATGTCTTTTATTAGGCCATCCAATAGAGTTGGAAAAAACAGCCAAGCTTTCAAGCACACAAATCTTTTTTCAAGCCTCTTTCAGTGTTGTAAGTTGCTGTGAGATGCTCAGATAAAGTTAATGGTCACTGGGCTTGCTCCAGGTTATACTAACAAATAAAATACTGCTTTAAACAAATGGATTTGATCCCTTTGTCCGTCATATCCGTGACTTATACAATGATCACAGCAACCTATTTTAAGGATGTTTCTCTAGCCCTGAGCCTTCAGCCAGCAGGATATGCCTCAAGGTAAAACATGTTTTTGCTTGAGTAAGGAGGAAGTAATTGCATCTGTGATTATACATACTGTATATATTTAATTTGCCTCCTTCTAGATGTATGCTGGGGTTAGTTTCTGTATAAGGCCCACCAGTCCATCAGACATGTGTCTGATCAATAATTTAATTTTCCTGTGTCACTCTCCCATCTCTTTAACCACAGTGAGTTTCTGATGTCTGTACAGTATCTGCTCTCATTAATGCAATAATCTTGTTTCTGCCCTCTGTGTGCTTTTATGTGGACCTGCTATGAAGTCACTGAAATCAATAAACTATTGGAACAGGAAAAATACTCTAGGTACAAGGATAGGAAATAATAATTACAGTTTTCTGCATTTTTATTGCTACTTTTTCACAGCACTTTCATAAGAATTCGTTGTGTCTTTGTTTCAGGTTTTGCTTATCGAAAATTAAAACCATGCAGCCAAAATAAGAAATGAGCAAGTAGAAATATTCTCTTGTTGATTTCAAAATAGACTAAATTAAACCGGAATACTGAGGCGCAAGCTGCCTGCTTCACTTCCACTGTGGTTTAAATAGGGTTCTGACATCCACAAACTTCAGCCAAGTGCACAGCCAAAAACTGAGGACCTTTAGGAACTTGCAGGAGATGAATACTGCCTATTAGAAGGAGAAAGTAACTAATTAATAATCCATGACATATTAATCTACACAAATAAAGCAAGTTCACAACCTCCACAGCGGCCATAAAAATCAGCCATGTATCATGTAGTACCCCAGTTACTTAAAACAAGACATTGTCCTTGGGACTTCATCCTTGAAGTCCATAAAGCATTTAAAACCACCTCACCCCAGCCATGGAGTGCAAACCACCCCACACTCAGATCAGTACAGTGCCCATCCCTTGGGGCAAGCAGGGTAGATGATATTACCTTGATTTTCCAAATTGAATAGTTTATTCATCACCTGTGTGGTTTGCAGCACCGTGTAAAACTTGGCTCCCATGCAGTAAAATTTGGGGGCTCCACCTGAAGTCCCAGGAGTGGGTTATAGTAGGCACCATATTTTCATTGACTGAAAAGAGTTTCTACTTGCACAGTAAATAAAGGGAGAAAGGACAAAACCCCTCTAATACAGGGGGAGCTGAAGCACAAGAAGGCAGGTTGGACACTTAACTCGCACATGTTAATTCAGGGAGAGGCAAGAAGGAGATGATCCAGCTGCCTGTGTGTAGGTGTCTGATACCATTAAAGATGCTGGAGAGTCTGAGCCATCCATTCAGGACTGCCAGGGATGACACAGGACCTCCAGGAGACCTGTGCCCTTCTGGAAGAGCATCTGGAGGCCAGGCATGATACCTGCGAGCATGTAAATGGCACTGTGTTCTTAAGCACTTCAATCTTTTCCCAGAGCTGCAAATTGTGAATTGCATCTGCTGTGAAGCACGTCCCCAAAAATACCCTTTTTTTGGTTTTCTGCCTGTACCTGTGTGGGTATCTTCAGTGTACAGTTCAACTTCTCAAAGTACACTTCCTTGGCAGCTTTTCCTGCTGCTGCTGAACAAATGCAGCACTACAAATAGAAGCAAATAAAAAGTGCACATAAGTGTTTGTACATATCAGGCCCTCACTGAAAGGCTTCTTTAAGCTTTTTTCTTTGAAGTTTTTGACTCCCATCTTGCAGAAACCACATCAAGATTTCCATCTTTGCTGCCCAGTGTGACTTTGTGCTACTGTCAGACACTGTCTGCATCTTCCCCCCGTGTCAGTGACAGTGCTGGTTTCACATCAACCACAGTGAATATCTGCATATGTGAAGGGATAAACTGACAACAGCAAAAGTATCCCTGTGATCCAGATCATCCCTAAGTGCTGGGAAACCCCTTGTACCTGTCATGTCCTCTTAGCCTAGGAGCCACTCAAATCCATCAGTTTTGGGGGAGGAGGAGCCCAGCCCTTCAGGTGGAAGTCAGCAGAGGTTTATAGAAGTGCCTGGGTCTGACTGCAGGCAGGCACATTAGTGGGGACTCTTCGGGGTTTACTCTGTAATTCTTGGTGGGATGGACCTTGGCTTTACTGAAAATGACTGTTGATTTCAGTGGGGTCAGGTTGGAAAAAAATATGTTTGCAAAATATTTGCAGTAAGAAAGATCTGGGATGGAAATGTGTTATGTATACAATATAAAATACAGGCTCTATCTGCCTGTAATCAAGTCTGTGGTTTCTGATAACCCAGGGTGCCTCACAGCCTGGTTCCCATTGTAGCTGGGTGTGTGTCTGTGTGCCCACACCCATACAGACACACAGCCTGTATCATGTGTGCATACCTGCATGTGTCTTAATACACTTCTGTATTTGCAGTCTGCAACTGCCTATTGATTACAGCTATTACAGCAATATTATTATAGCTGTAAAGCCAACTGTAGAACAGGGCCACAGGTCTAATTGAAAGGAGCACGGGACGAATTTCAAATTGCTAATGCAAATTGCCTTTTTATGACCAGCTCTATTCCCACAGTCACCACAGACTGGAGGCACCACCAGAGCTGTGCTGGTTCTTCCTAATGCTGGAGCAAACCCAATCCCACTGGGGGTCCATTGCCAAAGAAACTCCTCAGACTCATGAAAAAGGAAAGTCAATGACTGACAGATCTTGAGAAAATATCCTTAAATTGACAAATTTCATGTATTAGTGTTTATGCAACAAAAGAGAACTGTAAGCCATGAGATTATTTCAGCAAGAAAACACTAGATGGCTGCTTAAGCATCCATGAACTAGTTCATTATCAGATCACCAGGTGGCTGTTGCCCTTCTCTCCCATTCAGGCTTTACCAATATTCCCACTCTCATCTGTGATAAACTTAATGGGACCGTTCAGCACTGGAGAAAACATGAGAGGTGTTCATCGTAGCCGAAGGCTTTCGCAGACAATTATTCCTTGGCTGTTTGAGCAAATGAAAACCTATTTGTGTGATTACAAAGGACAGAATGTGTTGCAGTTTTTGAGGCTATTTTATTGGCCTAGCTTTTGGTATCTGTAACAAATATTTATCCTTTCCTGGGAATGTAGTAAAGCTCCATTCATTGAGCTAATGCTCTTAATACGTTTCTCTCCACTCTGTTTTCCAAGCGCTCCTCTCAGGGTACTTATTAGATAAAAAATTATATGTATGACTACACATTATAGATGTTGTCATATGTCTGCTCTAGATGACACGTGTACAACTTAGGCATGACATGAATGCATAAAACCAGAAGTTTTCAAGAGAATTTAGGAGACTTTATTGCTTGTATTTATCAAGTGTAAGTGTATTCATAAGCATCTGCAAGTATACTTATATCCAGAAGTAGCAGTGCTCTGAAACAGCAATAGTGATGGTTCTCAAGTGTGTTGGTCTCAGAATAAGGGCTTTTAACCTGTCACTTCACAGCTTTTCATCTGTTTGCATTTTCTGTGCTAAAAATAACCATTAATGCTGGAGTTGGAATATCTCAGGTAATCACTCACATTTCAAGCCGTAACTACAATTTTTTCTCTCTAGACAGTGTGTTTCCTACATAAGTGCTTGCATTTCTAAGTCAGTTTAGCAAAATATTGAAAGTAAGGCACGAAATGTCACAAAGAGAAGCAGGTAGTTTCCTGTGTTACACATAAGCCTCTTTTAAAAAATCAGGTTTTTTTTCATTTTTATCTAAGTTAAGAGAAATAAAATGTAGGCTTCTGCTTCCCATCTTCTCCAGTCACCTTTATGTCCTTATTCTATATTTTAAGTGGCTATAGAAAGAACAAATGTGGCCTTCTGCTTCCCATCTCCTGCAGTTGTCCTTGAAACTTCTTCTATGCTTTAAGTGGTTCCAGAATTGTTTCCTTTGAAAGTCACTTTCACTTACAGACTCTTCCTCCACACGGCAGGAGATACCATCTTTCTTTGGAAATACATACTGGCCACTGGATCCTGACGTATCTGGTGTAGTCAACAGCAAACAGAGAGAGCTTTAGCGTAATACTTGGGGTTTTTGGGAGCTGTTCCTAATTGAATTTGGTGTCACAGCTCCTGCAAAGCAGAGGGGCCCCCAGCCAGAGGCTCAGTCACTGTTGAGACACGTTGATTATGATAAAGACACTTAACAAAAGACACACTGTGCACATTTGCAGCTTTTAAGATGCTAAAGGAAGACACAATCAAGCATGAAAACGTTCCGTTGATTTTATTTCATGTCCTTATTAATTTGCATTTCCCATCACCTGGGGCTTACATGATCAGCTAAGATCATCTTGTCGCAGTGATTTAGGCTGCAAGGAAGGTTGGAGGTTGCTTCTTGAGGACTTGTTTTTATTAGAAAAAAGCACTGAATGCAAGTGTAATACGTGGTGGTGTGTGAGCTAAGCCTGTTGCCCTGCCTGATCCCAGCAGTGTCTCCATCCCTGTGACAGGTGGGAGGAAGGAATTTCAGGGCCCGTTATCACCATCTGCAAGCTCAGAGGAACCTCTGACATCCCCCTCCTGCAGCACGTTTGCTGGTGGTGGCTGCTGGAGGGGATGCCTCTCCAGCCTATTGGGAATTGGTTTCATCCCTCACAGTTCAGGTATCTGGATATTCCAAGCTCCTCAAAGATGCAGGTTCCTGAAGGAGTCACTAATCATTGCTTCATGAAATCCATCCTTTCTGTGGGAAAAGGACCGTGTGTTTCTGATTCCACCTTGCTTTATGATAGGTAAAGATAGTTTTTAAGATACAGCAATGGTTTTATATAGATTTAAAAATGTAAAAGCCATAAGGGATCAAATGAAGACCCATTTATAGTGATATTTGGAGGTCTGTACTTTAAAATAATTTGATTTTTTGTTTTGATATAACGCTGGGTATATGTATTTCCCCAAATATATTTGTGAAAAAAAATGGAAGGAAAACTAGAATACTTCAGTATTTTTGGAGTGTTCTATTCAGCAAGAAATCCAAAACCAAACCCATGTCAGATGATGTGGGAATGGTTTTTCTCCTTCCTAGGTCTGCTCAGAAAACACGAATCAGTTATTCACCGTGATGAGCTGAGAATTCAGTTGATCTGGTTGCTCTTTTTCCCTCCTTGGTGCAGAAAGAGTCCCTCATTCTAGTCCCTGCTCAGCATATTGCCATCCAGCTGTCACAAGGAGCCAGAATGGGGTTACTTTTAGAGAAATAACAAATACAAGTGGCATTGATATTCAGGCAGTGGAACTGTACTGGTAGAAATATTAATGGCAGTGCTTAGATCCTGATTCCACAAGGGAGAGGAAATAAGATTTCCTGGTTAGTCTCAGTGCCTGTGGCAAACTCTTACAGCTCCAGAGTCAAGTTTTGAATTGGTATTGTGAACTGCATACGATAAACTTAGTGTAACAAATACAGTGAAGTAAATATTTACTTCTGAAATGGATTTGTTATTAGAAATCTGGATTTGATTCTCAGTTGTTCAGAAGTGGAAGAAATGAGAGGCCCTTCAGAGGTGTTCCCCCTCTCTGGCCCTGGTGGGTAGTAAGGGCTCTTCATTCCACCTCCTTCCAAACACTGGAAGTGAAGAGAAGGAGTGGTTCTCCCTCATCAGCACATCCCAGGAAGCTGCCTTGTCTGCCAGTCTGACTCTGGTTCCATAAGCTCTGGAGAAGGAACATTCATTATCCCACTGCTTAAAGCAACACTTCTCACTCTCCTTTTTGGAGGGCTCCTCTTTGTTATAAACCAGGGTGTGACCATTGCTCGTTTTTCTGCTAGCCAGAGCAACATTTGTGGCCTTTCCAAATGGGAGGATTATGCTGGTAAGATTTTTGGGTTTTATTCAAAATTACAAGCACTAAGAAGTGAGATTATTATGACAACAACCAGACTTCTGTATGTGACCATGAGTCAATGTGGCCTTCATACCGATACCCAGATCTGATTAATGGCTTTATAACATTTTCCCATTGTTTTACATCACTAACTGTAAACAGAACAAAGCAATTAGTTGCTTCAGTCCCTTCGTACTTTTTAAGGGCTGCTCATTTTTGCCTGATGATAGAATTACATTTAGCAACACAGCCTGCATCTGCTAAACCAAAGTAATCATTGTCGTTGTTCCCTTTTGCACGTCTGAGTGCTAACAGGGTAGATTCACTGCTAGGAAAGCATGGATTAGTCATCCAAGAATCCAAAGATATTTTTCTGCATCCCTGTGTGTTAATATATTCTACATTCCCCTCTTCTGTCTGCAGAGCATAATTTATCAGGGCTCAAAAATTCCACTAGCAAGGTATTTGAAAACCGTACAAGCAGGGGAGAAAATGGAACGGCTTGTTGCTAATATAGGGGGTTGGTAATTAAGATTTATCTCAGTATGGAGACTAAACAGAGACAAGATCATTGATTAAAAGGGCATTGCATGTGCAGAACACTGAGTTCTCATTTTGAAGAGACATTTAGATCTTCCTCATAAATTACACTGTTCACAAAAGCTACAGGGAAGATTGTGCTGGGCCCCAAACCATTCCCATTCCAGCCGAGCACCATGTGCTTTCCCTCCCTCTGGTCCCAGGCAGCTGCCACTGCTTTCCTTGCAGTGGTCCAGCCCCAGGAGAAACTGGGGAGGAGCTCGAGCCTTGCCTGTGCTCTGGTGGGCTTTACCTGTCAAAGCCACTCTTCTGGGAAGTGAGAAAGATGAGTCTGAACCCCTTCCCTATGTCCCTGTTTCCACATTTCCTCCATTCGCCTCCTTTCGGACTCCTGGAGACCCACAGACGTCGTGTTGCTCAGGGTCTTCAAACAAATGTGCATGGTAGGGACAGAACAGTGTCAGCCTCCACCTTTGGGTCTTCCCACGGGAGATCTTTTGGCTGTGTTTGACTTCTGCCTTATTTGCTCTTCAGGGCAGGTATTGTCCTTAATTTCTGTGCCATGTGCATTGTGGGCTATTGACAAAAGAATGTATTAAAGAGGAGATTCCTCACAGTGTTGTTGTGTGTCACAAAGAATTAGCATCCAAAGAAACTTTGAGATCCTTTGTTCTCCTGTCCTCATAAGAAACAGACTGCAGAAATGGCAACTTCTATTCTGTAAGTCTGTTTCTTAGGTAGATTTTGAATGGCCTAATTTTTCACCACAGTCAATTTGTTCCTTGGTTAACATTTTCCTTGGCAGTATGGACCTTAGAGTCATGAAGTAACCTGGATTCCCTGTGGTGGATCTGTGTTTGAATACTGAGGGATGCTATTTAAATAGGCAGGTTGTCCCCTTTTGGTTTCACTCCTTGATGGCATTACCCTGTTTCTTTTGCAGCTGATGTTACTCATGAAAAACCCCTCATATAATAAACTGATGAATGAAGCAGAGCAGGATTTACATGTGGTGGGCCAATAGCATTGGAACCAAGTGACAGAAAACCCCAAAATCCAACCAACAACATTTGCCCTTGCCCACTGCCTGCCACAGGGTGAATCTGCCTCAGGGAGATTCTCAATCAGGAAGACTCTTTGGTCTGTAGAAACACTCCTGTTCTCCTGAAGGGTGTGCTAAGAATTTAAAACCAGAATGTCAGCTCGTTTCCCTTCTTGTACACACTGTCTGTGAATGTGGAGTGTCAGAGAACCCAGTTGGCAGAAAGCACAATGTATAATTTACTGTTAATCGTGGGATTATGTAGATAAACAGAGTCTGCTGCCTGACAATGTTATTTCGTTAATCAGCTGTAATCTTAGTAGTATTAATAACTCAAAGGTACAGCCATTGTGTTAGCAGAGCCCCAAATGAGCATAAGCATTGCCTGCAGTGCAGCTCCGGGCCCCTCTGGCTGGGGTGCCACAGGAGCTGGGGATGCTCAGCTCTGTGCTCCTCAGCAGATCAGCTGTGTGCAACTGCTGCACGTGGAGTTTGCTTTGCACCTCCCACATCTCCACCCTCTTCCCGTGGGAATGTGTTGCCCAGGTGTCACTGCTGCCCAGGGCTGAGGGGCTGAGCAGCAGCTGGAGGCACAGCCCAGCTCCTGGAGCTCTCCTGCACAGGCATCATCTCCACTCACCGGTGTCAGCACCATGCAAGGACGTGCTGCTTCTGTCCTTTTGCTGTGAGACAAGTAGCGGTTTGATTTTAAGGTAGGCAGTGCCCAAGTGCCTCTTTTCCACATACTCTTTCAGAAAGTGTCCTTATCCATTAAAACATAATTGGGTTGTTTGTGTCCTCCCTTCAGGTCTATGCCACAGGTCTGTTACTCATGAGGTAGGGCATTTGAGTGAGGGAGAAATCGAAATGCTAAGCTACGATTAATATCATTCTGTGAGATTCCACTTACAGAATTTTCAGCCTGTAAACAGGACCATTCTCATGACCTCAGGCTCCCATGGATTTCTCTTGATAACACCATCTAATCGGATTTAGAGTTTAATTAAACAGCTGTCACTTTGCTTCCTCATTCTGCCACAATTTAATGTTGAATTAGTTCCTAAATTAGTCACGGCTCAATGCTTGCCTTCTTACGATTGAGAGGTTGGATGAACATAAGGTTTGCTCTTTAGCTAAATCCAAGCAACTAAGGCTCATTTTCTGTGTTCTTGCTATTTGCACAGAGCTCCCACTGACATCAGTGGAAGTTCCCTGACTGAAACAGGGATGGAATAAAATGTGAGATTCCTGCAGAGTCAGCCGCAGGATTACCTAACTTGGAATGGCCAAATGTGAGCACAAGCTTCTCAGCTCTGTCTGTGATACATTTGCTTTAGGGAGAGTGTTTTCTCTTTCTAAAAAAGGGATTTTTCTGAAAACCAGTTTTGCAGAGTTTTCTGGGAAGTAGCACAGTGGGTACAGCTATGGAAGAAAATGTTTAGACCAATACTAGTGCTAGTGGACTTGATCCAAATTAACCCTGATGTGGGCAAGACCAGAGGATGAATGGAAGTTGATGGCACTCTGAATCCTAACATTGGCTCCAAGGAAGAAAGCGTGGAGACTTCATGAAGAGTGGTGATACTTGCACTCAATTCTATCAATAGATTTTTGAAGTAATTTCTTATAATAGAATGCAATGATTTGCTCTTGAATATCTCCTTTGATATCTCCTTAAGCCTAAGCACTAGGGTTTTCCTCTAACCATTAGAAGAAAAAATGGCCTATACTGTTTGTTAATTATATATGTTTAAATAGCAATTATTTCCTTCACACACTGTGCTCTTTGAAGGGATGCCCTGGTAACAGGGAAGAACCACCTTAACTAGGAGTTTGTAGGTAGTTCATACAAGAAAACCAACTCTGCCTCTGCAATATCAGAGTCAGATGTTGTTGGGATTGACTCCTCGTGCTGCCCAGACAGTTTGAGGCTTCCAGAGTTAAGAGCTCACATCTGCCATCTGTTTTAATGAGGATTGTATGTGCAGCTCTCCATTTCGACTTTGGAAGTGGCAACTCTTGCTTTTTGAGAGTTTGCAGTACACTTACAGAAACTTCTTTCCAACCTAGATATTGCTTACTTACAACTCATCCTCCTTCTGTTTTTTCAATTTACTCCACTCTACTTTCCCCATGTTTGAATTTCTTGGGAACAAGCCCTAACATTGCTATCAGATGCTTTCAGTCTTTTGTCACACAAAATAAATCTGATTTTAAGACTTCGGTTGCTGACTGCACAGAAAGTGGATTAGTTCTTGGGGGATTTTAAAAATTAAAGAATGTGGAAATGGCCAAGATATTGTGATTTTGAAAAGTGCCTACACTTTAAATGAGTTCTTAGTCTCTCTAAAGGTTTCTTAGTAATCTTGTTCGTATATTCCCAAATTAGCTTGCAAGCAGGATAGGATATTGCATTTAAAAATGAAACACAGAAATCACCACCCATACCAGCTATTGTATTTCCTGTTCTGCTGTGAGAACAGTTGTTCTCCTGATGGTGCTTGACATATCTTTGAAGATTCAGCTACTACCTCTGCTTATCAGTGGATAATCATTGGTATTGCAGGGGGGGCCAGAATGCAGGATCCAGAGCCCCCTTGTCTGTGGTGCACAGTATGGTTGAGCAGACAGACAGACAGACAGACAGACAGAGTGCTGTTTAAGCTCTTTGTATTTTTATGAGTTTCAGTTCAGCTTTTGAGGAGTCTTGGGCCATGGATCCTTTCACACACCATTTGGAGTTTGCTGTCACACAGCTTGTGTGTGCTGCAAGGGGTCAGTGCTCCCTTACATTAAAGCCTTTATTGCACCAATATAAGGGAAACACAGAGCAGGCAGAAGCTGTGCCAAACGGCTATTCCATAGACAGGGATATAGGGCACACTTTGTTCTATTTTAGTTCTAAACAAAAGAAGACAATAGAGTCAAGACTTCGTTCTTTGATCTTTATTTTTTGTTTAACTATCACAGCTGACAAGCACAGGGCACTTACAGCCTGGGAAAGGGAAGTGGCAGAGTTGGAAATTGCTCTTTTAGCATAGTGTGTAATATATTAATTGCTTATACATCAGTGTTTCTTAATCTGTGTCATACCCGTGAGTTATAACTGCTTTCAGTGGGGGTGAAACCAAAAGCTTTCCATCTCTGCTCAGAGCTGTAGCTGGGTGGGTACCAATTGCTTCCCCATGCTGAGGATCCCTAATGGTACCAGCTATGAAGCCATTAGGTAGTATCTAAAATATGTTTCCATCTCCTTTGTGCTCATCATGAACTTGAAATTCCTGATGTTCAAACTGTACTACAGAGAAGGGAGGTAAAATTTCAGTAGCCCTTTGTCATGACAAACTATGCCTTTTACAATTTGGGGGGCAGATGCATCTCTGAGGTAATGAATCAAAATAAATTCATTCATATGCACACTACTTCCTTTAATGAAGCCATTAGCAAAGGGCAGGAGATTGAGGTTTCTAATTGCTGATAATGTCCCAGTAGCCAAATTTTCTGTCTTCTCTCCAGAAAGGTCTTGGGAAATTTGAAAAGGTTTTTGAACCTTTGTAATAGTGGCTTTGTGTCACAGCCACTTTGAATTCGGATACATCAATAATGACCTGTTGGAATGAGAGAAAGGGAAGTGACAGATTATTACTTAAGTTGGTCCAGCAGCTCTGCTCCAGGTAGTGCAGGAAGCAGGAATATCAGTGACATTTGCCTGTCAAGCATTTCTGTGTTAAAGTATAGATCATTTCTTCATTCAGTGAAGAAGGATCATATTATTTGTGATGGGTGAAGCAGGACAGGGTTATAGAGAACACAAGATATATGGGCTATTGTGTGATCATTCAATTTTGAAGAAGTGGAGGCCACTAGATAAAGGGGTGGAGGGAACCACAAGCCATCATCTGCTCCCTCTCCTCTTCTGCCTGACTGAAAGAACCTCTGTTATTTGTGAACAATGGATAATCTATTCTTCAAAGATCTCTTAGGCTAGACTGCATTTTCTTCTGCCCTAGACAACCTATTCCATCAGTTCTCTATCATTGTTGTTAAAATAAAGATTGCCTTAATGTCACACAAATCTCCCGTGTTGCAGTTGAAGCCCATTACCTCAGGCCCTGTCCATGAACATGGAAAGCATTATAGTCTTTCTCATTTTTCAAATTTTTATGTATATGGAGGCAGTAAACATCTTTCCCCATAATCTTTCCTAATCTAAACAATCCCAATTCTTCCAGTAATTCCTTATTGATCGTATTTTCTAGTTGCTGATTTATTCTCCTTGTTCCTTTCTGTTTCTTTTCACTTGAGGAGGTTTTTCCTGGCAGTGTTAATTCCCAGAAGCAGAGACAGTCCTTTGGCTGAGGCCATGCTAGTGCTGTGTAGGAGCCCCTCACCCTTACAGGTGATAATCCTCTTTGTACAGCTCACTGCAGGAGGGATCTTGGTTGGTTTAGGTTTGGCTTTTAACCACAGCAGCATGTAAGTGCTGACTTACATTCACTTTGTGACTTCTGGAGTCCCCAAATGCTTTTCTGAGAGCAGCTTCTCCTGTTGAAGCTTCTCTGTCCATTATTTATAGGATTAGTTGTTCCTATAGAAAACAAGCAGCTTGCTTTGATCTTTAATGCTTCCCTGTCTCCAGGACTGGATTTAATCCTGTCCTTGGGTGCTGTGGTTGGGCTGGGAGTTTCCCTGGACAGCTGGGCTGCTCCTGGTGACACCCAGAGCTGGGAAATCAGGAGCACAGGATCCTCCTGTGGGTCAGAGTGCCATGTGGTCTTCTCTGCTGGGCTTCCCACTTCCCTCCTGTCCTTCCTCGTGTGATTTCATGGTGAGGCCACTCACTGATGGCTCAGCACTGCACGGATGAGCAAAGCTCAGCTGGAGGGAGTTCATTTGTTGTGAGTGAAACCTGGATGGTGGATTTACTCTGCTGCTTGTGGCACAAAAAGTTTCACCTCATTGCATAATCAGGGCTTTATTCTTATCTTTTTGGCAGGGGTGCAAGGCTTGTTTCTTCTTCGTTTTATGTGTACATGATTTTCTGATTGGTCACGAACTTCATAAATTAACAGTAAATGCAAACATGGGTAAATCCCCAAGCCACGGAGTATGTTTTATGTCTGAAACTGCTTTATGGTATTTCTCTTCCTCTGAACCTGTCCCTTTAAATCACATTTCTGTATCAGTAATACATATCAGTTGCTCAAGAAAAGCTGGATCTGAGTAAAACAATTTCAAAGCAGAGCTGAGATAGCCTGAAAAGATTCCCTGTCATTTCCACAAACTCTGTTGCTGCTCCTTTGCCCTGCAGTCCTTAGTTCCCAGTGTTTAACACTGAGAGACACAAAAAAATAAGGCTTTAAGGAATTGAAGGAAAAGATTAATTTTAAAGGACACACAATACTTGCAGTAGCCAAATGCACAATGGAAAATACATTGAGCTTCCTTTTTGATGGACCTTTGTGGGTTATTCAGTGCTTGCTGCTTTGGAAGTCTGCAGAGAGTTAGTTGGGTTTGCTTCTGAGATTTTTTTTCACAAATATTGAAATCTGCTCCTTTGCATCTGTTTCTGGACTTATCAAAATGCCAGTATATGGAAATAAATACTTTTGGAACAAAATTTTCAATTTGGATGGGGGAAGTGAAGCTCCCAAGGCCCGACATTTCCCTGCAGTGCTTTATGGAATGGTACCCAGCAGAATTTGTGTGGGAATGGTCTCTGTCTTTGAGAGTCAGGAGTTCCTGAGAATAACCTTGGATTTTCCAATAACGTTATTTAAAAATCTATCTCTGATTTAATGTGCTGAGTAGCTTTGTTTTCTTACATGCAATGGGAATGATTTAGGGTCCTTACATTTCTAGAACAGTCAACGTTCCTTTTTTAGCATTTTCTTTTAAGTTTGATGGGATTTCTTATGAGAGCTGTAGGAGAACCTGAGAAATAACAAGTTGCAAGATGAAAAGAAAATCTGACCTAAATTTCAAACTCCCTAAACTTGGATTGCAAGCAGTATCAACAGTATCAGTGCCCCATTTTGCTGCTGTTGACATCAGTGGCTGCAGTCCTCATGACTTCGGTGCTGAGGAATCTGCTGAGTTCTTCATTCACTTTATGTTGGAAGCTGAAAAGTTGGAGAAAACTTTGAAGTTCTTCCTGCATGGGAATCTTGGGAATACAGTGATGCTGAAACAGCTCAGGAGGTAGAAGAGTTAGCTTAGTCGATGGTGCATTGAAAAGCTTTTATATGCCATAACCCCAGTTCAAACTCCAAATTTCCTCATCATTTTCCTTGCAGTTAATAGCATCACTAACTCCTTCTGGATTCCTTACGTTGCTTCATTGGCCATATCAGAGGAAATTAAATAATCTTGAAACAGTTCCAGATCCAAAGTTCACAGAGAGGCCCCGTCTTTGCAATGGGCTTAGATTCAAAGAGCAATATTTTTACTTTGGAGGCTCTTGTATCCTGTCCCAAACATTGCCAATGTTAGTAAAACCTCTGAGCTCATGTTTTGGAAGGTAAAAGCCCCACATATCTAAACAGCAGAAGATACCTGCGATGTGGCCCCTGGAGTGAATTTACCTGCAGTCATGTTGTTTGTTATTTAACAGTGTTCAGTACTGACTGTGTTTGCTGAGCAGATGAAACATAACTGGGGTTTTACCACCTCTCACCGAGTTGTGCATCTATTTGAAGCTGAAATGCGATCATTAGCCACGGAGAACTGACCTGTTGGTTTGTGTGCAGGACACCGAGATTCTCAACACGGCGATTCTCACGGGGAAGACTGTGGCAGTGCCCATCAAAGTGGTCTCCATTGAGGAGAACAGTGCTGTGACAGACATCTCCGAGTCAGTGGAGTGCAAATCCTCTGGAGAAGACGTCATTAAAGTAAGTCCCTGCCATCTCTTGGCTCCTGAAGCTTCATGTTGTGTTATACACAAATGAAAAATAGCCTGGGAATAGGTACTACATCAGCTTCTGCAAATTAATTGTACTTCTGTTTCAAAAGCATAAGGAGAGGGATTTTTAAGGAGAGTGAGGTGCAGCAACACAGTCACCACGCTGAGTTTCAGGGTTTAATTTTTTGTGTGTCCTAATTTTGAAATGTCTTGGTAATTTCACCTCAAGTCCTCTGTGCACAGATTACATTCACAGCTCTGCTGTTAGTACTGCCTGTGCAGATGTTTCCCATCACCTTCCCAGCTGTGATTATCACCTCCACAGCTGCCTCAGTGCAAGGGGTTGGATGCACTTCCCCAGCAACTGCAATGCAAAGTCATCCTCGTTGACTTCCCCTTCTGCTGGCAGCTGTTTGGAATTCACAACAGGGTCCTGCAGCTTCGTGTCACACACCCACAAACACCAGTGGGGTGGGTTTGTCTGGTTGGGTTTTTCTGCTGTAGTCCCAGTCCTGAAGGCAGTTCCCAGTCGGGCAGGGGGTCAGGACAAAGCCAGTGCTCTGTGTGAATCCCGTGGCACTTCCCCAGCAGGACTTGCATGGTACACGGGTTTTGAGCAAGTTTTGGTCTGCAAGCTCTTTAGAATAGCAATTATTTATTACATGGTGTGATTTTGCAGCACAGTGGGCTTTGTGACGATACTCTGGAGGGGTCTTTATGTGCTCTCAGCTCTCGTGAATGTGGAATGTACAAACAGTAATGCCCCAGCATTGCCTGTTACAGTCAGCTCAGTGCTTGGGCTCATGGAAAGCAGGAAAACCCCTGAGAACCTGCAGGATCCAACAGTTGGCTGAACTACTGTAGAATTCATCTAGAGGCCAGGAACCACGGGGGTGGGCAAAATAGTCAGACTTTGAGCTAAGGAAGCCATTAGAGAAGACTCAACAGAAAGCTTTCTGCTTTCAGTGGGTCCTTCAGTGCCAAGAAATATCTCCATTTTGCTGGAGCTTGAAGTGCTCCTCTGTATCAGGTGCTTTACAGAGATTTTAATCTCTAAGAATCCCTGTTTAATGTTTTTCCTAAGATAGTCACATAACTACAAATCAAAGTCAAAACCGAAAGTTAGTGTAGGGATCATCCTGATTGAACCTTATTGGAAACCACATTCCTGAGTAAGAAAAAATACAAGATGGCAATCACAAATTTAATTAACAAAATCAGGGCAGATCTGGGCTAGGTAAAATACCTA
>JAWWEW010000036.1:13006089-13149117 GCA_035583185.1 Anabacerthia variegaticeps
TATATGTGATTTGTAATACCTCCCTGGATGATGCAGAGGAAATGACAGCATCATTATTTCTCAAATAAAAATCCTTTTGCAAAAATGCCTTCTGGGTTTTCAGTTTGGGAGCATATTGATCAAGAAGAAATGAAATTCCCAAATCTTGCCAAAAAAGAGCATGTGCTTGTAGCAATTGCAATACAGCCTGGACTGTTGCAGTTCTCCAACAATTTGTGTGGAAAGGATGTTTTCCTGAAGCACCAAGTCCTTTGATTAGCACTTGGGACCCTGCTGGGCTCTTCTCTTATTTTCTACAGAAATAATTTATCGCCACTAAAAGGGTTTCTTAAAATGGAACCTGTTTGCACCATTGGAACATTTTGAAGTGGCTTCCAGAAGCCTCCCTGGCTGGGCACTCTGAAGTGAAACAAATAACTGGAGGCTAACACACAGCAGTTATTGGAATCGACTGGAGACATTTTTCAGGTGTAATTTCTTTCTCCTCAGAACTGTTTTGAAATTGCTCAGATGACTAGAGAAACTGTCTTCTGTGCATTTAGAAATATATGCAGACTCTCTGGAGGGATGTGGCTGTGACATGAGTGTTAACTGCTATAAAACATACAGCTAGTTAAAAAGCAGCTCGATTAAACGCTTTGAACAAAAGGTTTTCTCATCTCATCGTAAAGAAAAAAAGGCTTTTTTTTCTGTTTTTATCTAGAACGGTCCTATTTCTTCCACAAAATTTCTTTACACAGGGAAGTGGTTTGGGGTTCAAGGCAAATTGACATGTTCTGTTGGCTTAGATTTTGAAAAGCACTCAGAAAGCTTCAAATGAGCACAGAGGCCTTTCATCCTTAATTCATTTTGAAATTCCCCATCAAGCTTTTATGTTAAATTCTTTAGAAATATCATCTTGCTCTGTGAAATACCAGTGTAGAGACCTTGTTGGGAATAACCTTTCTGCTTAAAAATAAAATCCAGTCACCCTAAATTTTGTCTGTTGGGCAAAGCCCGTGGTATCTTCACCAGGACTGTGTGCCTGCATTTACAGGTCATGGTCCTGAGCTTCCCTGTCAGAACAGACCCAAAACATATTGACAGGTATGAAAGCCTGCAGAATAATTTAAGCCACAAACTTACAAAAAAGTTATAAAAAGAGTTATTGATGAGAGCTGTTGAGAGCTATTTAATACTTAGACATATTATCATCATTCTCAGATATTTTTGCTTGCTTTGAAATGTGTGGAATCTCTGGTGACTTTGGATTCAGGCAAACCTAGAGGTGAACAGTGCCCATTAGCACTTGGCTTGTACTATTTAGTCACCAAAGAAGTAAGTGCCCATTGGTATAGTTCACATAAAGAGCTCAAAGGTAATGTTTCTGCCCAGTAATTGGCCATCAGATAAAAGCTTATTTATATTAGTTTTTCAAGTGCCTTCAGTTGGGCTCAATTACATTGTTCTCAGCAGCAGAACCCAGTGGAAATCTAACCCCAAGATCTGTCTGCAAATAGCAGGCAATATTTGCCCCCTGGTAATCACAGCAACTCAGAGCACACTGTGTGTGCTGTCCCAATGTGCTGACTACTGCTCCTTTTACTTTTATTATTGTCTCAGTTTCAAGTCCTTCCAAATTTACAGCTGATTTCATGAACTTTAAATGCCTTTGAACGCTCTAGACCTTCACACAGTGGGGCAACCTTTTAAAAGTGGACACAAAATTTATTGTGGCACTAAAAATGAAGCAACAGCCAAATTTTACTTCACTAAGCTGGAATTTACCAATAGAATCCGTATATCTGCATCCATTAATAGTAATTGCAGTTGCATGTGTAGGCTCTTTTTCATCTTTTGGAAATTCAAGTGGAATGTGGCTGTTTTGCTGGTGCTTTTGTGCTGTTTGCTGGGGTCAGACACTGCTCTGAGTTCCCAGCTCCCCTGGCTGCAGGAACAGAGGTGGTTTCATGCTGTGGAGAGCACCATGATTTCAGGAGACTTGCAATGCCTTCTGACATTTCCACTTTGAGCACTCCTGATAATGTTTCTGAACTTAACTTTGGGGTTTTCCATTGAAACAGCCTGAATTCAAAAATCTGCAGTGCTATGTGTATTCAGAAGCTGCTGTGAACATTTTGGGTTTGTTTTTCATAGCTCTTGAATGAGCTTTTACCCTGTTGCTGCAGGAGGGGATATTGTACGTTGTAATTTGTTCTTATTGTAGTGCTGGTATTTATAGTTGGCAAATTAAAAGTTGGATACTTATCTCAGTGTAGCAGCCTTGAACTGTACTCTAGAAAACTTATTTATTAGTTCTGTTTATTTTTAGATGGCATTATTAGCTTTGAGGTGTACTCAGATGAAAACATGGGTTCAGATTATATTAGTCCACATATGCAGCTGCTGAGGATGTCACTGGAAACAGAAACACGGATTTACCTTCAAGATTTCCCTCAGTAGTTGTCAATGAACAGTGGGCTCCTGGTTCCAGTGGGAATCATGACTAGAGGATGACATTAACAGCAGGTAAAGGCCACTGCAAGAATGTTAGGAATTCTTATTGTGAGCTAAAATCCAGGACAGAGTGTCACAGCTGTTCCTCCCTCAGTGCAGTTACTTGAAACAAAATCCCAGATCAAAGCAACAGAGAACTGTTGGGGGCTGAAAATCTGGCTAGAGGGTGTTATGGTTGAGCTCTGGCTTAATAGCTGGAAAAGCCTGGAACTACTGCTGGTATCAACACTTTCAGAGCAGTAGTGGGGATAGTAATAGACACCTGTCAAGGTTACAGATCTTGTTTAAAACCCCAATCCAGTCATAATTTACACACATGAATAACTTTACTGTGAATACTGCTGACATCAGGGAACAGACTTGTATGAAATAGTCATTTAGGATTCATAAATGCTGTGGATATTTTGGCGTTTGTAGTGGAAAGAGTTTATGAAATCAAATTAATTATCACTAAATAGACACGGGCTCGTGTTGAAATGTCTGCTGTCCATTTGTGAATCTACTGAGAGGGAAGGTCAGCCTGGGTGCTGTGTAATGCATGATGCAGGAGGGTCTCACTTTGCCATTAAGGAAGCTGACAGATGGACATATTTCTAATAGATAAATAAATAGTTGTGTACTAATTGTAGTAATTTATTTTTTAAATTGTTTATCTGGAACTGTATCACAGTACCCTGTTTACTAATGAAGTCATCAGCACTTTATTATTTAGATGATACTTTGCTATTGTCTTACACAAGTAACTCACTATGCTTCAACCTCTTCTGTTTATTTAACTACAGAGAAGTTTCACTGCTCTTCTGTGCTCTCCAGTATTTGCAAAACTTGAAATGTGTTTTACAGCTAAAACCAGAAGCACTGTCTGCACTTTGATAGGCAAAGAAACAGTAGTCAGCAGCATCCGTGGGTATTTACAGCATGAGCTTACAGCAGTGATCTCCTAGAGAATCAGTGCTTCTGGTCCCAAGCATAGCTTGGAGATAATTGTACTTGGCTCAGTGAAATATTATAACAGATATTGATAAAATAGAAAAACGAGGAATCTCATAAGTGGCTGTCAAAGGAAAACTTAAGTCTGCTCCAAACAAAGCCTCCCATGGGATACAAGGTTTGCTCCCTTTGCTTTCATACCAGCAGCATCTGGAGGCAGATAAGGATGTGGTGGGTTGTGATTAAGTGTGATGCAGATGGGGATTTTAAGGGGATGGGCACGTTGCATTTCCCTCGTACCTCTCAGCTCCTCCTGCACGGGGCAGGGTGAGCAATTTCAGACTTGCACTGCAGTTCTGCACCTCAACACACACATCTATTCTTTGTATGGGGCTTTATTGCAAAGACTTCAAGACTCCGAGGATTTAGGGCTCACATTATGTTTTTAGTGCAGGTTATAGGAGAAAATAAAAACAAGCGGCTGGCTAGAAAGAACTGCTGGTTCCTATCAGCTCTTTTGATCGAGGAAGAACACTAACTTCCATTAAAAAGCTCCTACAGTGAATATAATGCAATTGATTTATTGCTTATTTTTTACTTAGGTCAAATAGAACTCTATTTGGAGTTCGTTAGCTGGGTGCAAGTGCTGTAGAACTGAGCATGCTGAATAACGAGTAGGTGGATAAACTTCTCATTAAAGCAGCACTCAGTCCTAACTCAACCCTGTAAAACAAAGGGAGAAATGGAAAGTCACACTAGATGGGGTTTCCAGGAATCCTGTGTGGTCTAATAATAGACAGGCTATATTCTGTGCAGTCACTTCAACTTAATGCTCTCTTTGCAGTTTTATGGCAGTCCTGCAAGATTCAGGGAGTGTGGAGGGGTCAATCTAAACAGCAGCAGCTACTGCCAGTCCTCCTCCACTGCAGTGGGCAGGCAGCTGCTCGGGGGGCTGATGGCTCGCTCAGGTACTTCAGCCCACACAGTCACACTTGTAGCAGTACTCTCATTTTAAAAAACAAAGTAGTTTTATAACTTTCTGGAAGGAATGTAAAAGTTGGGCTGTTCCTCATAAGGGACCCGTGTGTTCATTCTCAAGCTTGCAGGTCTTCCCTTGGTTACCTCCAGAATGAGGATGTGGAAGCTCAGTTCATGTGACACAGCACTGAGATGACACAGCTACGCTGTTTGTGGGCCCTGAGCAAGGGTCTGTCCCGGGGCTGCAGGGACGCACCAGCAGGCTCAGAGCAAGCACAGGGTCCCTGTCACATCTCTGCAAAAGCCACTGCAAATCACCTTCCTGGAGTTTGGTGTTCGGTAGCTGATGGACTGCAAACACGGTCCCCACTCAGCGCACCCTGCTGCAGCCTGAAAACCCTCAAAAGCAGCAGCTGCATCTCCCTGGGAGTCCAAACCCAGCAGTTTCACTGCTGGCTCCCGTTTCCCCTTCTGATACTGTGTGAACACACAGTCGTTGGTGTGAAAGTGAAAAGCTTGAAAAACAGGAAAGAAGGCCACAGCATGGCAATGCCATTGTTTCGCTGCTCTGAAGCCCAGTGACTTTGTAGGTTTTTCTTCTGGCAAATCTGTTATATTCTGAACAGAATAGCAAATAGAAAGTCCACCTCTGCCCTCCTCCATGCTTTTCATAGTCTTGTGATTTACTGGGATCAATATATATCAGTAGAGCAGAAAAACTTCAGAGGGGTTTTATAAAAATGAAGCTTTGCCACACACATCTGTCAGATGCAAATAGAGCATATAGGGCAGCAATATGTGGAGCTTTCACAGGTTTTACATCATTAATGTATACCAGCACTCCCCCAGCAGCCAGCCTCTGTGGAAATTGAAATATAAAATTGGTCTGAGATTCTTACATTCAGCAATAAAAGTTGTAAATACCTTGCCATCACATAGTAGGCAAAAATTTCAAGGGCAGCTGAAGAAACTTTTAAACCATATCCTTGCAGACTTCTCCCTGTTATTTCCTGCCTTCACCCAGCTCACCTCCGGCATCAGGGATGTCAGTATGGAGAATCAGTGCATCCCAAATGAAAAATCCAAGCAGAGTAGCAATAATAGTGCCTCAGGTTCCACAGAAAATGCTTCAAAATCAACTTCAAAGCTGCAAGATCAAAACCAGGAAAGTAAGTGGGAGAAATAACATTAGTCTTGTGACAGCTGTAGGTGTGATGGGAAGATAAGCACTTTGCTCCAGACCTTTCTGAGTGATAGTCAGAAGAAGAGATATTTTGCTTCTACTTTCCTTTTCTGCCACTGGTTGTAATTTACACATTGTGAATTTGTATACTGGAGATCCATAGTAAGTTAGAAAATGAGAAGCATTGTGATGTTCTCAAATGTGCAGCTACTGCCCAGACTGTGTGGATGGAATTAAAAGTCATTTCAGTCTGGGCTCCTGCTTTGCCAAGCGAGATATTTGGGGCCTCGCTGCATAGATGGCCTGGCACATCCCCAGTGAGCAGGAGCCAAACTGTTCGGCCCCATTTTCGGAAATTGCTTGACTTGAGAGTGCACAAAACAAGACAGATTTTGGTTTCTGTGATAATGGGAGCTGCAGAGAGCTCCTGTGGCTCAGTGCAACTACACTTCAGCTTCAAAAGCCGGCCATTTGGGAGCAAATAGATGCCCTCCAGTCTCAGCTGGCATTTTGTGCCCCTTTTACTCTCTCAGTCCTGTCGCAGTGAATGATATTCAGTGAGTTCAGTGTAGTGCTCCTGCTCCACAAAGCTGCCGGTGAAATCTCTGTAATGAGATTAGATAATGTACAGCCTTTCCCCAAGAAATGCTCTCTGGCTTTGGGGGTTTCTACTTAGTTTTGCTAATCTGGCTGCTGATACTGAAAACACAGACCCTTCTCAGCAGACAGAGCACACATTGCTTCCAAACTATGGCCCTGATTTTTACAGAGTTCTCTTCTTTAGCACTGTGGGCTCAATCCTTGTGTTATTAGTGTGGATTGCTGGGAGAGTTGCCTCAGGACCGATCACAGGGATTGAGCCACATTTGGGATGTGGCAGCTGTTTACAAGCACAAAGCAACAGCAACACACAAGCCCTGTTATCCACTGCAAACTGTGGGAGGCAGTGCTAAGAGAGGCAGCGTGGGGCTTCAGTCAGTCAATAAAGTTAATACCTGCTCTGCTCCTGTGTCCAGAATGGGCATCCTTACCCCTCAACTCAAGAAACAGATCCATTCTTTCCGTGGGTTAAAACAACTCTCAGGGTTATTCTTGCACATAATGTGAAAAAATCAAGCCTTTAATTTATTAAGATGACAACGTTATCAGTGTTAAGCCTGCAGGGCTGTATTTACCTTTGTGCTCGCCACTTTCCAAGTCACTGAGCACAAACTTCAACTGCACCAGTGGGAGTGAGGGTGGCTCTGCCAAGGCAAGTCACACCAGCAATTAGCAACTCCTCTAATGGAGGTTTCCATTCTAAAGGCTGCTCTAACAGTGTCACTGAGCTGTAAATATCATGGAAGGGCTCAGGTCTGAAGCTGTACCTTTTATCAGGCTTAGAGAGTTTAATACGGGAAAATGAACATCATGGGCCTTGAGACAGCTTCAATTTTTCAGTAGGTTACTGATTATTCAGGATTATGCAACCAGGCATTGAAATCCTTCCTATGAAGCAGTTGCCTGATGTTCACGTAGCATAGGATTTCCTTTGTGTGTAAGACCATCGTGTTTAATTGGAATCAAGGCTAGAGAGCTACACAGTCTCTCTTTCAAAACCTCTACAATTTAATAGAGGATAATTCCCTTTCTACGGATGATGTTGTTAAAAAGAAATCTTAGGAGAAGTTCTATAGCAATGACATGAATATTACAAAGTGGTAAAGAATTGTCCAAAAAGCCTGTGGAATGATTATCATTCTCTAATATTTCCTGTATAGTGTGAGTCAGTCTATATGGTGGTTAAGTCAGCCTGGTGCTCTGTATTCCTTAATGAAATGAATGACTGTTCACAAAGCTTGACCTCCATGAGCTTCAGTTGCCTTTGTGCTATGTCAGAGTGATGGTTCTGAGCTGAAATACAAGGACTGTCACGTATGAAAAGTGCTGAACGTCACAGTTCTTTACTAATTATTGTGTTGGGTTTTTTTTTCACTGAAGTTGAGATTCCTTTGAAAGACACTGGGAAAATCTCCTTGCTCACTGAAGTGCTTTCATAAATATTTAAACATTTATGTAACCTTTGAATATTTTAGCAACATTTACATTAGTATAACAGAAATGGGAAAATGGGTTTCCACACCAAAATGCAAGATTCTGAACCTGATGAGTACAAGCAGGACATGTCCCATTATCATATCTCCTGATTTTTGTTCAGTTCTAAAACGACACAGACTTCTACCTAGAAAATGGGCAGATGCCTCACAATTTTGCAGTGTCCATAAACTTGACAGGATTGCTGCATTAAAAACTTCCTTTTGTGTCGTTCTGAACTGTCCTTCAGAGGCTGGGCTCCTGTCTCCAGAGGTGAAAAGCACCAGGAGAATAAACAAGCTTTGACTAGGCTAGACTCACAGAGGCAGCCCCACTCATTTATTTTGAGGTCTTATATTGTCGTTCTTTCCACTCCTGTGTGCAACAGATACGAACCAGAACAGACAGTGGTTTGAGTTCACCATCTTTTGAAAGACAGCCTTAGCTTGTATTTGACATAAAATTTGTCTTTTTAAAAACTACCTGCCCCCACCAGTAACTGAAGGAGGATTTCTCAGGAATCTGTAGTGGGATTTAACCCAGCAAACCCAATATTCTACAGAAGTGCCTAAAGCCCCTTTATGGCAGCAGAGTCCAAGGCAATACATTGTCACTTGGTGGTGACCTCAAGCAGCTCTGGCTCCTTTCTTGCAGTTCTGCAATACAGAGGTCATGGTGGGATCAAGGCCTTAGTCTCAAATAAGTAAGTAAATGAAGACCCAGAGGTTCTGCATTTGTGTGGTCACAGCACCAGGAATATCCTGAATATTCACTCAGCCAATCTGTTGATTACCAGGTGCAGAGGGACATTCACTCCCCAGATCACAAAGTGACAGAGTGCCATAGGGAGTGATTCAGGAGTGACTCTCTCTTGATTTCCAGGCAATACTTTTCTCTGTCAGCTCAATAAAATGTGATTTGTTGCAGAGAGAATCTATCCAAGTCATCTGGAAAGGCAATGGCCTTTGTTACAAGGGAGCACAAAAATATAATGCCAGAAAAAGGAAAGACAAAGAAGAAACCTCTGGGGAATTGTGCTTAGCCCTGTCTTCTGCTGTCTGCTTCTTTATCTTAGTTTTAATCTGGAGAAAGAAGTTAGAAAAATAGGGAAAAAAAGGGGAAAGTAGCTGAATGCAGCTTAATAATGAAAGAAACTGCTGAAATAGCATCAGAGAGCTCTTTAAAATGCAAAACTTCTTGCTGATCTGCTACACGGAAAAGAAAAAACCCAATCACTTAAAGGTGGTGGCTAAGCAGGCTTTCCCTTCATCATCACCCACTTCTTCTGATGCCAGAGATAAAAAGCACTTTCAGAGGGAAGATGTTTTGAGAGTAAAAGCATAAATGCTACAGGAGATGAGACACAGATCAGTGTTCACAGAGTCACAGCTTCCATCAGAAACTTCCTTGGACTCGAGTGGGCAGGACCCAGAGATGAGAGCTGGCCCGTGACCTCCCAGAAACACTGGCAAAAGCCTGGAGGAAAACAGAAGGGACTTTTCCCTATCAAAATTCTTGTTTAAATCTAAAGGAAAAGATTTTGAGTTGTAATGTGATCCATTTAAAAAAAAAATAAATTTAAATCTTCCTTCTATCCTGCAAGGGAAGCCAATCCACTTGCTCTCATTTTTTTCCTGTTGTAGCTCAGCATAGCTGGGTGTGTTGCTTACAGAAGCTGTAGGCCGTGGAATGGTTTTATTTGAATGTTTTATGAGAATGAGTATCCTTAACCCATGGAGAACACAGACACTTTGTGAAATAGATGCTGAGATACTTTCTCCCTTTTACCCCCTGCATAGCACTGGTTGGGAAGTGTTGCCTCTCTTTGTCCAAAGCAATCCATGTTTCTTCCAGAGTGGATACCTGAAAATACTGAGAATGTGTACAGGAATACAACACCACAACACAGTGTGAGCTCTGCTCCTCCTTCACTCTCTGTGCGCTACTTCTTTATCAGAAATACAGGAACAGAAGGAAGAGCACGTGTAAGGACATTAGCAGTGCTTGTTCTTGCTGCAAAGAGTAATGTTTTTCTCAATGCAGCTCCTAAAGACCTGCCACTATTGCTGCTGCATGTCCAGTAATACGGGCTAACCTGCAGCAGTTCTCAGGGCTGTGGTAGTGCAGCAGCCACCTCCTTAGGATGCTGTATGTATTTGTTTAGCCATTTGTTGGTGAAGGCATACAGCAACTTTACAAATACAGATGGACATTGGATCTCAGCCCAGAACCATTTAGGAATTGCAGTTTTGCTACTATTGTTGTGGTGGTTTTTTTCCCTGACAGTTAGATTTGTTCAGTTACTGACAACATTGAGCTCTAGGCAATATAAAATCATACATCTAGACCAGACCTGATCAGTCTGAAGCTGAGTATGTTGTCAGAAATCTTTTATCAGCACGTGCAAGTTGCAATGTGTATAAATAGGCAACTTGTACAACACAGAAAGTTCATCCACTTTGTCTTTGGGCTGAACTCCACAGAAATGAATGGGATGGAACCAGTGTCAGGACAGCAGTGGCTACTGCTCCAACCAGAATTCAATTAGATCTTACCGACAATCCTCCCAGAAACTTCTGCTCAAAGGAAGATAAGGCTAAAGATCCAAGAGCTTTATCTGAAGCTGCTTTGTTGGATGTTTCGGTCATAGGATCTTCTCCCCAGGCACACTCACCCCTTCCCTTTGGGCTCTGGAAGCTGTTCTGTGCTCCTGGGGCAGTGCAGTTCTCTGGCTGTGGCAGCTCCCTGGGTTGTGGTGTTTACTCCAGGGGGGGAACTGGACAGGAAGAACTGAGTTGGGTTTCCTGAGGTTACACAGGAAGACAGGAATTCGAGTCTGTATCAGGCAGGGCTTCCATGTACCTTGAACTTCATTGAGGATGTTCTGCCACAGGTGACATTCATATGTGGTATATTATTTATATGTGATTCCTTTTAACTTCAGACATCTAGGGACTAGGTATCTGGTCTAAGAGACTTTTTAGAGTCTTCATCTCTGGTGGAGAGGCAAGGGCAGCTTCACTGAGAGGGGCAATAACTCTGCCAGGCATCGAGAGAGAAAAGTCACCCACTGGCCAGTGCTGTCTCCGCCCAAGTGAGACAGCAGAGACAAAGGGCTTGTGCCAGACATCACCAGCTCCAACCCAGGGGCTGAGTGGCCTGGTCCATCCCAGGGGCTGTGCACTGCTCTGGGCAGAAACACCTCCCTGATCAGGAGCTCAGGGCTGGCACTCCTGACATGCAGCCCTTGATGGCCTGCACAGTTGGAGTTGTTTTGTGAGAAATATTTCCATGATATTTCCTCTCCCAGGGTGAAGCTGATGCAGTGGCACCATAGGAAGAGCAAGCAGCCCGTCTAGGAAAGAGTTTTGAATTACCACATGTCATTATATAGGATATTATGCTATATTATTGGGTTCCTCTTGACTTCTGATGCATAGTGCTTTTAGATTAGCTCAAATAGTCATTGTGAAACAGCCTGGTGTGAACTAAACCTGTTTCTGTATTGCCATTCAAGTTAATAGATTTAAAAATAGGACATGCCGTTCACAGGGCTGAAATGAAGACATTTCTGCCACCTTCAGGCTTTTATCCTGCCTTTGATGGTCTGAGGGAGAAGCCTAAAGAGACAGATGGGTCAGATATTGTAGCACGTAGCTGTGTTCCAGTCAACAGAGCCCGGTTACAGCAGAACCCTCTTAGGGAATGAGTCATAGAAATGCTTGTATTATGTTCTCTGAAGTTTGTTTTTGCAATCTCTCCATCAAATATTTTACCAGAATATGAGCAGTGCCTAAACCCAACAGAGGATACAAATGGGATGTGTGTGTCAAACTGGGAACAGTTTAGCTCTTGCATCTGTGGTCACAGGGGACATCCATCTGTCTGATTAGCCTGGGGACACAGGCATTTCCAGCTGATAATCTTCATTTGAATAAAACGGTATTGGGAATGGGAGTGGGCATAAAAGGGAGCAGATGATAATACAAATACATGTTCAGGTGGGGAGCTGCATTGCCACCATTAACAATACTCATTATGGGGGATGAAATAGAATTCTGACAGAATGGAAGCAAGAGCAGGAGTTGAGATCTGCTGGGTTTACTGTTAATTTCTGCAGACATACCAACTCATTTAGTAATGTAACAGCTCCCATTGCTCGCCACTTAACGTATGATTAATGTGCCACTGGATTTCCCCAGACATTTATGACACCTTCAGGAATAGAAATGACAATGACTTTATCACACGGAGTCACTTCATACTATCTGCATCCCTCTTAATGATTTATATATTCAGGAGTGATTTTATCACTAGTACTCAGTAATGTAATAAATGAGAAAACTCAATGGTCTGTAAATTACAACATTGATTAAAGAAGCGATTACTGGTATAACTCTTACATGACTATGATAATGCTTGCTTATATTTCAGGACAGCATTTACATATTAATGATAAATCTACTGTAGTGTTTAGAAATACTTTACAGCTTTAATCAAAATGTAAACATTTATAAACAGATAATGTTTATTGCAGAGGAAATGAGTAGGCTTCTGTTCCTCTTCAGTGGATGAAAACTACTGCAGAGCCAGTTTGTCTTGAGGACTGAAAGCAGCATCACCCCCTGATGAAGGTCATCATCAGGGTAGAGCTTTGACTCACTGCTTGCCTCCGTGGAGACCTGGTTGGGTTTGTTGGGTTCCTCTTGACCAAGCTGTGAAGGAGCCTTGCTCATTAAGAATTCCCCAGCACTGCGATGCGCTCGTGGCTCGCTGCATCACAAACGGAAAATCAACCGCCGCCTTCATAAATAGCATCCAGTCTTTAGGCATCTCCAGCATAATTATGCCTCCTGAGCCAGAGCAGGATTCTGTGTTCAGCTGCTCCCATTGTAAAAGGCCATCATTAACATGCATAAAGAGAAGGGAGCCTTTTCTGTTTGTTTTTGGGCTTGAGCTGCCGAGGTTACACTTTGAGCTTGTTTTGTTGCAGTGATTACCTTTCCTTCTTCCTGTCTCTCTCCCTCCCCTCAGGTGTCTGACAGATGTGACTATGTTTTTGTCAATGGCAAAGAAATGAAAGGCAAGGTGAACGCGCTTGTGAACTTCACGTACCAGTACCTGAGTGCTCCTCTGCAAATCACGGTCTGGGTTCCACGGCTGCCCCTTCAGATCGACATTTCGGACACAGAGCTGAGCCAAATCAAAGGCTGGCGGGTCCCAGTTGTTTCCAACAAAAGGTGGGTTTGAGTTGCTGAATTTCATGGATGGTTTGTAAAACAAATGCAGCACCTGCACCCAAAATGCAGCGTCATTCCCTGAGGAGCAGCAGTCCTGGAATCCCCAGCTTTGCACTGGGCATCTGCAGATATAATACAGCTTTTAAAATTTGTGGGAGTTTTGATTCTGTGCATGTGTCTGCCTTGGGTGACAGAGTACAGTGTGGAACTCTGGTAAGGTTCACTTCCAGAGTTGTTTGGACAGGCCAGCTTGGATAAAAAAGTGGCAAAGTGCATTTGTATGGTCCTTCATCCTGTGAGGTAGCAAAGAATCACCTCAATGGTCCAAAAACCCAGAAGAGAGGGATGTTATTCGAGGGGGTACTCTCTCCATTAGCACTCTAATGTTAGTTTTCACTAATGTTCTTGAAAACATTTCTTTATGGTTCATTTTCTTACAAGGCCCACCAGGGACAGCGATGATGAGGATGAAGATGAGCGGAAGGGAAGAGGATGCACCCTGCAGTACCAGCACGCCATGGTGCGGGTCCTCACGCAGTTTGTGGCTGAGGATTCCAGCCCCTGGGGCCAGCTGAGCTACCTGCTGGGCTCAGACTGGCAGTTTGACATCACAGACCTGGTGGTGGACTTTATGAAGGTGGAGGACCCTCACATTGCCAGGCTGCAGGAAGGCAGGATCTTGATTGGCCGGGAAGTAGGAATGACAACGATGCAGGTACTTGTGCTCTGGGTGGGGGTTGTGTGATGAGTCTGTGACTGCCACAGGCACACCGTGCCACAACACCGATGTTTGTCCAGCCCTGCTAATGAAATCAGACTGCCTTTTCACTGTGCTCTGCCATTCAGTTCTGTGCATAAAGCTTTGGAGACGAGAAGGGATGATGACTCTAAAATAACCTTAAGAAAGGTTATTTTAATTGATCGGCCTTTTCCTAAGTTGATTCTTTCGTGTCTCTCCAAAGGTTTTGTCTCCTCTGTCTGACTCCATCCTGGCAGAGAAGACAGTGACTGTGCTGGATGACAAAGTGACCATAACAGACCTTGGAGTGCAGTTGGTGTCTGGGCTGTCGCTGTTCCTCCAGCCCAGTGCAGCCAGCAGTCGGGCCATTGTGGCTACAGCTGTTGCCCAAGAGCTGCTTCACACCCCTAAGCAGGTATTGTACACTCTGCATTTCTGTTGTTGCTTTTTGGGACAGGGCAGTGTTTTATCAATGCAAATAAAATGTATATAATTCCTAACAAGTTTAGAAGTTAGACTTTGAAATGTAGGTGTAGTCCCTGACCATGTTAATTGCTTTCCTCTGGAGGTACGCTGGAATTGTCTTCTCATTCCTGCCCTTCAAATGTGGGTTTCGTCTGCAGTAAAAGTTCTAACTATGCTGAAGTTTATATTGTTTATATTATTTGCACTTTTAATACTCTAAATAATGAGCATCAGGTATTTTTGCTGCACAGTGATCCTGCTGTGTGACCATGCCCTTGTTTTCTGTGCCAGAGGGAACAGAGCTCTGTGTGTCTCAGTTTGATACTTTGAAGAGCTGTAAAACAGAGGCAGAAGATGGCCAGATACAATTTTTTTCCCTGCTGGAGTCATAACAGACTGCCAGGCCCCCTTCTTTTTTCATTTTTCATATGAATTTTGAGGGCTTCATCATTCAATTCATGTGCTGATCTTAATTTAAGCCAGGAAATTCCCATCTCTGTAGAAGGGGGTCTTTCAAACAGTGCGTTTTAGGTCACAGTCCCCATGGAAAACAATATTGGAGAGCAGCACCAGATCAAGTCAAACAGTTGCTCCAAGGGTCAGTGGCAGTGGAACAAGCCCTTGCATTGACTTGATTTGAAGATTGAGTATTGGGACCATGCAATTAAGTCTGTCCACAGCTACTCCTCTCATAGAAGCTTTTTCATCTCACATAGATAAGGAGAGATCTCAAGTCAAGTTTTATGGCCCATTTTCATGATAATTGCTATCTAATTTTCTGGAACATAAAAATAATTTAGTTTGTTTTATAACTTGGTGACAGGAAAATGTCCAAACTAGAAGGACATGGTGCCCATCTGTTCCATTTATTGCATCCTGTAAACATAAGAATCTTATGTAATTAACCCATTTATACCCTTCTTCAGGGCTTAGAAACCACGTCTGACAGACCATCTTCAGACAAAGACTGTAAAAACAAAAATTGAAGCATTCCTAACCCAGCTCTGTTCTGTAGGACAGAGCACCATTAGTCCTGCAGCAGCTTTGGAAGAGTCATGGCTTTGATTGCAGCTAAAAGCTTATGAATCTGGAAAGGCTGCTCAGATATTTTGTCAGCTTCTCAGATTTATAGATGATCTGTCCTGAGTATGCAAAGATATTTATCAACATCAGGTTATGGCATATTATGGCAGGGCATTTCAGTAGTGCACATTGTGGCTTCTCCTCTTGTTCGTGGCATGGCAATACGATGTGACATGTCATTATATATCACTGCAATTGGCAAGTTATGAAGGAATACAAAGGAGTGAAAATGTGTAAACGTGGCTTGGTTTGAAATTATTCTTCTCAGTGTCTGTGTTATGAAACCATTTTAGTGAAACATTTTGTTTGAGCTGATGTTCCTCTGCAAGATAATTTCAGGATCCTCAGAGTGGCACATTTCTGATCCTGTTAGTAGTAGTCCCAGATCAGTTAGGTTTTCCCACTCCTTCTGTGCTCCGTGCCTTCTGTCCCAGCTTCCTGCACACCCAGAGCAGCATGTTCTTGTGCATTCCCACTTCAGTCCCTGCCTCTCCTCCCAGCTCCTCCAGTCTGGAGCCTGCCCACCCCCATTGCCTCTGCCTCTCTTCCCACACCTCTTAATGCAGAGGAACTGTCCTGCCTGGTCCCTATGAAAGGCTTTGCTGGGAGCATCACTGTGAAATTCACTGTCTACCATAATGGAAACCACTCATTGATTCTCAAGCCTAAATCTTACTCAGCCTATATAGAGGGCTTGCCTAAGGAAGGGCTGTTGAAAAGACTCTAGGAGCTTTGCACCTGCATCACCCAAAAAATAAGGCAGGAATAGATTTCACACTAGGACAAACACTGAAGGAATCAGTATTGGAGTGGCCTGTAGAGTCACAGCTTTTCCTTTCCTTTGCAGTCTGAATGAAGGACAAAACATTTAAGTCGCTTTCCCTGAGAAAAATTATTGCAAATGTAGGAATGCTGGTGGCTCAGTTTTGCAAGAAGTGACTCATGATTTGGAGTATATCAGCTGAGATCCTTTTGGAGCTGGAATTCTGAAGGCAAATGCTGAGTGTTTTGTGAAAATCAAGCCCTTTTGAAAGGGCTTTTTCCAAGGAGACAGCCCAGAACTAACCAGATACTTGAACGCTGTGAGGACTTCATGAGTTGTGTCTTTCCCTCTCAAACAACTTTATAAAAAGGCCCAAATTACTCCTGCAAATCTTACTGATGCAATGAAAAAAAATAATAGTTAAGAGAGCTGAAGGCTTTCTTTTTCTCAGGAACGACTGTGTGTGTCTCAGCATCGTCATATGGAGAAAACAGTCAAGGTGTTCTCAGTCAACTGTTTTCCTCTTTGGCACCTCCATAGCCAAGAGTAGCAAATGGTCGTGGGGTCGTTGGTGCTGGGCAGGCTCAGCACTGTCCCCAGCAGAGCCAGCAGTGCATCTGGGCAGGGCAGGCAGCATTAGACACACTGTGTATTGCAGGTCTTTCCATATCATCAGAATGAATTCAGAATCTGTGCTGTGCCTTTCTTTCAGGGACTGTAATGACTAGATTAGTTCCTTGATTATAATGACCATAATATGTCTGTTTAAGTAGAACAAAGCAGCCAAAACACAAGTCCTGAAAAGCTGGCAGTTTCTCCAAATACTTAGCAATCTAAAGGAGATAAGCTCATTTTTTTTATCTTGGATGCCTTAAATTAGATATCTTTATCTAGCTGGGCAACTAATTACCTGCTGTGACAAGGTGACCTTGAAAGATTCTGAGCTAATACTTTTTTTTTTAATCAATGGGGAGCTCATTGGCACTGAAAAGTGCATCAGTGATTTAGGTGCCTAAAAATAGACACAGGTTGACCAACTTTTAAATATCAAAGATGAAGTATCTTCTGAAAATTTGGAAACTAGCTGTGAGTAATCTATTTTTAGTGGCCATCTGCTCAGGTAGGAAAGCTGTTCCATTTGGCTTGCTGATGGTTGTTCAGCATCAGCTTCTCCAAAATGTAAATAAAAGAAAACCTACAATGTTTTCGTGTTTTCTGATCTAAGTGAGCTTTGAGAACTCTCAAATCTCAGCTGGCTCTGCAGGGAAACTCACAATCATATCCAGTTTTTTCATCACTGTAGGGTATTGAATGGGGTCTGATGAACTGAAATGGGTCAGTGAAGAAAGAAAAAAAAGCCTTTAATAATCAGCTGTGTCTATTAATGTATCTGTCAGTGCTGCTGAAAAACTGCAGGCATTTTCAGGGGGAAAAAGAACAATTTTAGTGCTTTGAAGAGGCCGAGTTCTTCTGTTTCACATGTGTGGTGGCTGCTGACATCAGTGACACATCCAGCCTGAGGGCAGGGATGCCTGTGCTCCCTCTGATGGGACAGGAGGGTGCTCAGCACCCCTTGGGTCAGGGTGACAAGCTGGAGTTATTCCCATGTCCCTGCCTTTTGGATTGTCTGGTTTAGTTTGTGTCCTTCATGCAAACCAGTTCTGAGAATTCACTGACACCTCACAGTTAAGTAACACGCATTAGGAGTATTTTTATGATGTGGATTCACTACCCCATCCTGGCAGTATAAGTTACACTTAAATTGTATTTATATCTTTTTTAAACTGACAGAGCAATGTAATGGCTCACAAGAATGACAAAGGAATTAAGCAGCATGGGAAAGGGAGAAAGGATGTATTGTTAGATAAGAATCTCAATTCTTCCCTTGCAAATACAAGCAAATTCCCACTGGAAAGGAATGTCACATTAGCAGATTGGACAAAAAGGAGAGGAAGAAATACACAGTGGGGGAATGCATGGTTTGAATTAAGATCTGAGTCTTGGCTGCCTTTCATTTCTGCATCATAATGATCAAGCCCAATTTTTACTACACAAGCCACAGGCTTAAAAATAAATGCGCATGTAATACTTTGATATTTCATGTGATCAAATTGCGAGGGAAATCCATTTCAGCATTCAAGTCCCCAGACAGAACAATGAGAGCTGGTCTAATACAAGCTGCTGAGAACAGTATTCCCTTGCCTTTATTTGAGGGAGGGAAGTATTTGTTTTTTTGCAGAGCCATCCATTTCTTTCCTTTGGTGTCCTGCCTCACTCCAGGACTGTTGCAGTTGACCCCAGCAATTGAGGGCTTATCCACAAATACTTTTATTTGTGCTGTAGTGAATGAAGACCATTAAAAGGCCTCTTTATTCTGAGCATGGAATAAAATCAAATACACTGATCACTCGTCACATGTTTGTTTCTAATCAGCAGAATTCTCTAAAATGCAACCTTTCCTCAAACTTTATTCCCCTATTTTCGCTTGAAGCACGAGACAGCATGCCCTGGTATGGAGGTGTCGAAGGACACTTTGTAATCACTGCCTGTGATGCTGCAGATGGGCTCAGTGAAACATCCTGAGATAAGCAGACTTTCAAATGCTCTATGAAAAATAATCATCAGTGTGGCTCCCAGATTTTCAGAGGCAACTCGTGCGAGCCCCAGCATGGAGGGACTCATTAGGGCTCTGGTTGATGGGCTTTCTGCTGAGCTTCTGAACCAGCTCTGCTTCCTGCATTCAGGTTGCCTTTTGGTGTGTGAACCTGCCTGTTTTATCTGGGTGGAACAGACGTAGCCAGCAAACAACAGAGCTGGTGGTGACTCATGGCAGGGTCTGGAGCATTCCAGGTCAGGAAACACCAGAGTTCCTCTGGGAATGTTGGTTTCCATTAGTGCCGTGTTACTTTTGTACCCTGGTAATTTCCCCCTTTGTTTTACTCACCTACACATTACAAGTGGATAATAAGGGAGATAGAACTATGAGCAAAAAGCGAAATGCGAGTTTATCCAAGAAGATTTGCCAAGTGGCATCTCTGGACTGATAAGCCACAACGTAATTCAAGGGCAGGAAAGGTGGTGGAACTGCCACAGATTAAGAGCTGACCAGCTTGCTGAATTACACCTGGAGTGGAGGAAGAGAACAGTAAAGACACAAGGGAAAATGTGGATAAAATGTGTCTTGATAAAGGAAGGGTTTTACATGCTTAGTGAAAGGCTGATGATAATCGACAGTGGTTGTGGGAAGCACTTTCTTCATCTCCTTTGGACGGGATTTTGGTGTCGTTAACATGATCTAATGCACATTATCTGACTCACCTCACATCATCACAGTCACCATGCAGATCATCCTTTTCTCTAAGAACAGTGGCACTGATGTGTCCTTGTGGTTCCTGTGTTCTGGGAGTGCAGCTGAGTGTGTGTGTGTGCCCACGTGAAGTGGAAAAGTAGAGGCAAGTAAGACCAGAGAGCAAGATAATCCCCAGACTCTTTGTTTATGCTTGGTAATTAAAGAACACAAGCAATTTGTCACCTCAGTGTTGAGGGCATCAGACTAAGGGCAGCAACTTTGCAGGTAAGAAGGCTCCAATCCATCTTCATCTGCTGATAGTAACTGGAGGACCTTGGCAGAGATTTGGAGGGGATTTATTGATGCAGTACGTAGGATTTGCAGAAACAGCTCCTTGAAGGACATGGCACTAAATCATTTCTTTTTTCCTTTTTTTCGTTTTAGTTTTTCAGAATTTATAATCAGTTGGGAAATTCACTTCCTTCCCCTGCCTTTGGCTTTCCTTTAACAATGTGAATGAGGTGATCTCTCACCAAATAGAATATTTGGGCTGATATGATATATTTTGGCAGGATTTGAAATCCTCTCCCTATTTCTCCCTTTTGTTTTCTTTCCCTTTTAATTAATGTTGCCCATAGTATGAGCATGACTGTGTTGTGTTGTGAAAAAAAATTGGTTCTTCCTATGAAGAAAGGCTCTCTTGGAAATAAAAAATGTCAGTGGTGGTTGAAAATAATGACTAAGCCATTGCACACCTCTGTTATCTACAGTAAATCACATGTGTGCCTGCAAATTTCAGCTGACTGCCATTTCATTTTTCTCTGTCTCTGCTTCATAAAACCAGGAATGCAGAATAATAGAGGAATAGTGTAAAGGGTAAAAGTTGTTATGACGTTGCTTGCAACTTTGTCAAATTCTAGCCATTTGGGCTGAATTTTTCCATGCTGGCTACCTCTTAACCTGAAAGGTACCCGAGGGCTCCTAAAGCAGAATGGCATCAAGAGAAGAGAAACACACAGGGATGAAGAAGACAGGAAAAAAGAATATATGGTTTCTCCTATGTGTTCCTTCCAGTGTCTGGCCAGGGACACCAGATCCCTCAAAAGTGCTTCTGTACCACCAAGGAAACTGTTTGCACAGTAAGGGCCATAAGCTGGGGCTCTGCCATGCCAGCTGTGCTGGGAATGCACAAAGGATGTCAGCCCTTTCGTAGAGATGTGGAACTGTGGATGCCCCAGCAGAGCTGGGAGGAGGCACACACAGCTCTCATAATTTCCAGCCTTAACTGGATGAAATTGTGCGTTTATTTTCTCATTCTGCTCTCCAAAAGAGAGCACCAGCAGCAGGCAGTGTCAGCTCTGTTGTGAGAATACGCTTGGAATGATGCTGGTGTTTTTATCTTCCATAGGTTGGGGAAGAGTAAATGGATCTTCCACACCTCCCCAGTGGTACACAAGGCTGACCTCTTGTTTTAGGGAGAAGCAAAGCAACAGGAGGTTGAATTGCCAGAGGAGATGAATCTTTTCCTCTATCCACATACCCATTAAAAAAAAAATCCTTTACTTTCCTATGACCGGGTTTGCTCTACTATAGATTTCTGGGATATAAATTCGAGCTGTGCCCTGCAGCTTTGTGCTTCTGTCTGATCAGCCATTTCAGGGTTGTTTGTCTAATGAAAGATCAGCTGGTTTAATTTCCTTGCTCAGTTCAACTTTTCCAGTTCCTGAGTGACCCTGGCTCCATTTCAGCTGTTGGAAATACATTTGAATCACCAAGAACTTTGCCTTCTTTCCTGTTGTGCCACAACTTATTTTTCTTCTTTCCTTCCTTCAAGAACTTGCTGATAGCACTTTGGAAATCAAATATTCAGTATGGTCCAACCTTCTGCACAGCTAAATGCCCCTTGCTGTTTTCATTGAAAAGCTTTAAATTTAACTAGAAGGGTAGCAGTTCCCATTGTTTATAACCACAGCGTAACAAATTGTAGCCAATTGAAATCCACATTAAGTTGTAAATTTGTATTATGACTGGACATTAACAGGGTGGCAATATTTTTCCCCAGCGGTGATTTTCAGCCCAGTTGTTCTGATGTATCCAAGTGTAAAGTTATTAAGGCCATTTGTGGTTTAAGTGTGGGAAGAAAAGAACTTCACTTTTGTGGGAAGTTGCACTCGGGCAGTCTGCCTGCCTGTCTGCTGGCTGAACAGGCAAGACATAGAACAAATGAAAAATTAAAGAAATTTCCTGCAAAGAAAGCTACTGAGACGTGGAGAAGTAAATATGTGTATCATCTGGATGGGATTTGAATTGGCAGAGCTGACCTCTGGCTTTGTGTTTGCTTCTAATGATGACTTCTAACAGTGCTACCTGCAGAGAACAAAGACAGTCCAATTAAATCCGGGCCATTTGTATTTTTATTGTAGAGATCATGCCAGAATCCCCATCCTCCTCTTGCTGACACAAAAATGCAGTGGACTTTTTAATTATCTCATGGATAAAGCATGTTTTACTTAAAACAAACCTTTCTTCAGCAAAATGGCAATTGTTCCATGAGTTTTTTTCTTTCAGGTGAACCTTCTGCTCCAGCCATTTCCAAGATACTCTGGTAGCTCCTTATTCCTGCTAAGATATTTATGCCTTGCTTAATTTGACAGCTCCCCATGACACCTGTGCATGGGGAACATGAGGAAAATGAGTGTTCTGTCAAGTGCCTCCAGTCATTTTTCTGGTTTGCCTCTTCCAGCTCTTGTATGACAAGAATGACTTTCTTTATAAATCATGTAAAACTGTAGCTTGTTAATGGGTACTTTGGTATTACAGACATCTCATATCAGTTATTTCATATGTTCTTTCACTAAACATTTGCAGGAAGGATAAGGGTGGAACCTTTAGTGAAAATTGTGACCAATTTTCAGCCTCATCAGTTGAAGTTTGGTTTGCTTTAAAGGCAGTGCAAGGCACTGTCTCCCATTTCCTGCAGCTGCCATTCCGAGCTGAGAGGCCGATGAGCTGCAGTGGGTTGGGCTGTTTTATTTCAGACCCCGTCTTTAACCATGTCCCTTTCTTTTCAGGAAGCTGTTGTAAGCACCTGGATCCAGTTCAGTGACAGCTCTGTTACTCCACTGGACATTTATGACCCTAAGGACTTCTCCCTTTCTGCTGTGTCACTAGATGAAAGCGTTGTCTCCATCCACCACAACCCCGCCTTGAAGTGGCCAGTTGTGGCAGCAGAAGGTGAAGGGCAGGGCACGTTAATCAAGGTGGACATGATGATCTCTGAAGCCTGCCAGAAGTCCAAGAGGAAAAGCGTCCTGGCTGTGGGGAATGGCAACATCAAGGTGAAGTTTGGCCAGAACGACGCAGACGCTGATGCAGGAGGGGATTACGATGCTGATGAGATTGAGAACCACGCGAGCGACCGGCGGCACAAAGCGTCGGATCAGGAGCGGTACGGCCAGGACGGGCGGTACTACGGCAGCTCTTCCGCTGAGAGAGAGGAGGGCTCCCTCAGGAAGGTCAGCACCACAGCAAAGTCCATCCTAAAAAACAAAGTCATTAAAAACAACAGGCTGGATGGGGGCAAACTCTCGGACGACAGCCAGCTGCAGAACATTCCCATAGACTTCACCAACTTCCCTGCTCAAGTGGACCTCCCAAAAGGCAGCGCGGGCATGGAGGACAGTGACCTGGTGCAGACACCCAGGGGCCTTAGTGATCTGGAGATCGGCATGTATGCACTGCTAGGGGTCTTCTGCCTGGCAATTCTAGTCTTCCTAATAAACTGTGCAACATTTGCACTGAAGTACCGCCACAAGCAGGTTCTGGTGGAAGGACAGACCACCATGACCCATTCCCACGACTGGGTGTGGCTGGGAAACGAAGCAGAACTGCTGGAGAACACAGCAGATGCGTCACCTCAGCAGGATGAGCACACGACTATTATCGACCGAGGCTCGGGCAGCGAGGAGAGCAACCAGCTCCTCAATGGCAGCGCTCAGAAGAACATCCAGAGCCAGGTGCACAGGTGTGCAGACTCGGGGGGCAAGCCGGGCAAGGAACAGAAATCGGAAGGTTTACATTCGCCGACGTCCAAACGGAAGCGGGTAAAATTCACCACGTTCACAACCATCCCGCCCGACGACGGCTGTCCCACCGTCAACTCAATCCTCAGTAGCAATGACGATGACATTAAGTGGGTGTGCCAGGACATGGACCTGGGGGACTCCAAAGAGATACGAAACTACATGGAGAAGTTCAAAGACAAAGTGTAGCTCCTTGCTGGGTTTTTTTGGGTTTAACCACACCTTGATGCCTTCAGTTCTACAGTATATATTGGGACAGACGAGGGGGAGGGGAAGGAATCACCAGGAGAAATGATGAGGCAGTTTTTATAATCAGGGAAAGAAATTTGCCAAACTGTCCATGGTTTGTTTTAGGTTTTCACTTTGTTTTGTTGGGGTTTTTTTTCCAGTGGTTATTCTGCTACACATGGATTTAGGAAACGGGATATAAATAGCAGAAAGGAACAAGGAAATGGTGTGACCAATATGATGAACTGGGCAAGATGAGGTTGTGAAAATTCATTTTATGGGTCATACAAATAATGATAGTAATGTTTCAAAGTACCAAAAAATATCTGTAAAAGAGATGAGAGAATAAGAGCATGGAAAGAATTAGAAAGAGACAATAACTTGTTCTATATCCAGTAAAACATCCCAATTATGGGCATACGACCCACAAGGAGACTTTTGAGATTCTAACTCAAGCCATTTCTTTTTATTCCTTCATTTGAAGTGAAGATGTGTCTTTGGCATTCCATATGAAGGAGGAAGAAATTGCCTGGTATTTTTATTTTTACTTTTCCATTTGTCTTGTAAATTGAAACAGAATATTTTTCCCTCTTGTATTTTTCATTTAAATATCTTGAAAACAGGAAAATTTAAAATTGATGAAGTTCACAGTGGGCCAAGAACATCTAAGTTAGCTCTAAACAGTCTCCTGTCATTTAAAGACTTCAGGGGATAATATTGACTAATAATTTCCATGTGGAGTCTCTTCTGAAAGCCTAAGCCTTCATTTCACCCTAGGTAGAAAGATGTCTATTTGGAAGAAGTATTCATTTTCCTTTCAGGTTCGGATTTTTTATTTAGTTGCTTGTTTTAAATTTCCACAACCAAAGTTCCTACATTCCACCAAGGGAAGAAGGTGCTGGTTTATGTTAGCTTTTAGAGGTACCAAGCGATGGGAGTGCCCCAGTGGTGCATTTCAGATGTACCTGGAACTGAGACCGTCACAGGCCAAGTATGTACAGCCTGGATTTGGGGGTCTGGCCACGTTCACAAATTCATAATTTGGTGCTGTAATTTTCTATTTATTCTAATGTCACCAGCTCTCATCAAGCTCTGAAAGCAAGAAGAAGAATGGACAGAAAGACACTGATTGCCCCCAAATTTTTATTTCTTTGTACTGGGAGAGCTGGCCTCTGGACAGACTGTTGGGAGGGAGGGGAATATTGCTGAGGAGAGATCAAGAAAGATCTGGAGCTATTTTATAGATTTCTTTTTTTTTTTTTTTTTGCCATTGGACCAGCTGAGGCTGAAAGTTTTAGACTAGAGTGTAAAGCTGATGTTTTGAATAAACAAATACCAACCCAGTAATAAATCAGAAGCAAATACAAAACAGAGTTTTAATTGGTGGTATAAACTGGCGGAACTGTGTTGACTCAGTGCCAGTTCACATTAATGGAGGACACAGATCAAAATCTATACAGTGAGGAAACCACTGTCATCCCAAACGTCTCGTAACTCAAAGGAAGATGGTATATCCAGCCTTTGGAAAGCAGTGTTATGTCCTGACTCTTAGCCAGAAGCACTTGCATTGTCCTGTCTTTACCATGTATTTCGTTGTTTTGGGTTTTTTAATTACTAAACTCAGTAGTTTGGTTTTTTTACTTGGACAAAATCAATCCTGCCACCCAGTAACATAGATGGACGTTTTAACAAGATATGCCTAGTATGCATTGTAGACTGAAAGAATGTAATATTTATTTATACATGTTATACGAATTGTAATTAAAATGCTTTACATGGCTTGACAACTTAACCTCTCCTTTCTGAGGGGAGGGGGCTCCTGCTGTCGTTTCTGTGCTGAAGTGCTGCATCCACTGCCCACCAGCTGAAACACGGTTTAAGCTGCTTTCTCAAGAGGGAATAGAGATGTATCAAAGTTCTTCACTGCTCTGACCCTTCCTTTGTGAACCGCTTCCCCTTCCCACCCAGCATGCGGTGGTGATGATGACGGATGGCAGGAGAGGACAGCAGTCAGGCACAGTTCAGGGCAGTGTCACTATTCATCTTGTTCATCCTCGTGCCTACCATCAGCACGGGCAACTACAGCACTCTGGTTCCTGACGTGTGCGACGTTCGTGCAGCCCAGTCATAATTAATTACGTGGCTTCTCTGATTGATACAGTGGGTTCAGATGGAAGCAGGTTTCACTGAATCACAGCTGACACGTACAAAGCACCCTGGATCCCAAAGGACCCCCAGCTACTTTACAAGCTAAGCACAGCGATGCATCAGCCACACCTCAGGGATCAGTACATCTTCCTGGCAAAACACAGGTGGCTCGGAGGTGAAAAAGGCATTTACAGCACGGAGCTGCAAAATCCAGCAGCAGAGGAGCAAGAAATGTAGCACTGAAGCAAAAACAATGCCCTGTGGTAGCACAGAACGTGATTGCTCAAAGTGCATTTTTAGGAAGGCTGTTCGTGTGCTGCACAGCCCTGGTACAGCACAGACAAGGGATGGGACCCTCAGTAACCCAGTGCTGGTGGCTGGACAGGAGTGTGGCATCAAAACTGCTTGGTCTTTGCAGAGGAGGACAGGCTGTATTTGAAGAGCCAAGAAAGAGAGGTAAAGAAAGGGTAGAACTCAGCCCTGCCTTCGCATTTAATTTTTCTGAAGCTGCAGGACGTGGTGCTTCAGAGGCAGAGACTGAAATTTTTCTATTTGTCTTCCACTGACCAAAAAATTCTGTCAAAGCCCAATTCTGAGTGAGCCACCCTAAATGATCATCTCAGTGGGGAGGAAACCACCGGGCTGTGAAATATCATTTATTTGAGAAATTCACATTGGGTCAAATGCCAGGATTTACATTTCTGAAGCTTTACAGTTCCAGAGGCACCGGGATGGGGCACGGAGAGCTGCCTGAGCATCCCCCCTGCCACTGTGCCTCACTTGCCAGGCGAGGGAATCTGCGAGTGCCAGGGGTGCGTGGCTGCAGAGATAACACGCTGCGAGGTACATTTTTCTGTCAAGGAGCCAAGATGAAAACTCATTAATAATAATTTGCACTTAGAGGAGAGCTTTTCATCTGAGAAGCTCAGTGACTTGCAATTGTAAAGGATAAAAATGTGAGCGGGCTGAAATGGCCCTGTTTCCTCAAAGGTGACAGTGCTGGGTGAACACCTCCCTCTTCTCCAGGCTAGGAGCAGAGCTGGACCTCTTTGCTGGAGGGGTGTAATTAGTGAAATCACCTGGAGCAGGCAGTGAGGGGGAGCCCAGACAGTTGGGAAGGAAAGGCCAAGGATTGGTGGAAGCCCTGCTGGGTGTGATGGGAGGCAGCTGTGGGAGGAGAGAGCAGGTGGAGGTGAGAGAAATTAAGCTCTCCCGTTCCTCTGAGGCCTCTGGCTCCTGGGACAGAATGGACCTCGGTGAAAAAGTGAGTTCTGCTTATGTTTTGGGGGTTTTTTATTACTGAGTTCAATTTGGAGGGAAGGGGAAATCCTATTGTTTGTTTAAGTGTCCTAAGCCTGGGAATCAGCAGGAGAAACTGTGTGTTGATTGTGAAAGGGGAAGCCACTGCTAAGGGAATAAGGGAACATGTATGAGAACACCTAGTACATCCTGCATCAGATGCTGGATCCTGAATCCTTCTGATATGGCTTGACTGCTGGGAAGTCCATATTCCTTGAGCCAGTGAGCATGCTGATTTGCCCTCAGCTTCTAGAAATACTTTGATGTTGATTAAATTTGAGAGGTGACCTGAAAAAGGCTCTCGCTTTTGGAAAGCAGGGAGGCAGTTAATTCATGGTGCTACACCCGGCTTGCTGGGCTGGAAATAGGACACTGACCCCCAATGCTTGCACATATATTTCTTCTCTTCTTGCCAGGCTCCCAAGATAAGTAGCCATGGCAGCAAGAGGGTTGCTCTGTTCTGAAAGGCTCCTAAGCTGGATCCCAGTGCTTAAAAACAAGCTGTCAGCAAAGATGCAGCAGCAGAGAGAGATAATGATGCAAATTACCAAATAACTCTCCCTCTTGATTACTCATTTTGGACAAACTCAGACCCATTCTTTTTATGCTTGTGTTAGGGAGGCATTAAAGCTCTTTGTGTGAAATACCAGCCAAAGCCAGCCCCGAGCATGGTGGAGACAGACTGTCTGATGCCCAGCTGAGCCGTACCAGGTTGCACAGACACGCTGTGGTGTGGGGTGTCTGCAATTAGGGATCATCTGTACCTGCCCTGTGCTGCTGCATGGGCTGCTCTCTGCACTCACAGCCAATCCTGCAGATTTTGAGAGGCACAGTGGCATGTCTCAAGAGAGCTGGTAACCTTTTTCCCCCCCTCTAGCCTGTATCTGAAGGTTTTTGGGAAGCTAGTTTCCAGCAAGTCCTATGGCCTCTTAGGGTGGTGGGTGCAGGAGTCAGTGAGGTACCTCTGTCCTCTGGCTGCTGGAGCAGCTTCCCAGCCCTTCTGAGCCTGAGCTGTGAGGGTCAGATTTAATCCCCTGAATTCAGATAATGTGAGTAGCAACTGTATTCCTGGAGGCCCCAGTTCAGGTTGAAATCCTTCATAAACAGATTGCAGCACCATGATTATCTGGGCACTTCTGGATGGCCCCAAAAGCAGGGCAGGAGGGAAATCTTGCAGAAGGCTGTTGGGAGTTTTGCCACTGTCTCACCCATGGACTGGTGGAAGAGGCACCTGGCTGAGGAGTGCCACTTCTGCTGTGTCCAACTCTGCTCAGTCACTGCTTCTGTCTCTCCTGGGTGTTTTAAGCTGCCATCCAGCTTCCTGAGGTTGCTGATTTGACTTTCAGCTTCACTAATGACAGGCCACAGGTACAAGTTCGTGTTACTCAGATCGTCTGTTAATTGTGGAAAGAGATGTGACAGTTTTTGTTGCAGAAGTGAAGAATGAGAGAACAGAGAAAGACTTCGGTTGTAGGAAGGCTAGGATTGTTTTTTTAGTTTGCTGTCTGTAATCTGTGTATAATTTCCCTGACTCTTGAGGTCTTCCCTGGTTTGGATTGATAATTTCCCTGGTTTAGGGGTAAGATCTACACAGCCCCCCTGAGGCTTAGGATGGCTGTATTGCCTGGCTCTTGTTCTGGAGGTACCAGAGCCTCTGACTACCTGTGCTCCACTTGAGGAGCTGTGAGATGGACAGTGCTGTTGGGAGGGGATGTTCATATCATTGAAAATCTGGCAGCATTTGATAGAGATTTATGACCTGCCCCTAGAATAACTTTTTATTTTCTGATGGTGGAGGAGACTTTGGTGCTTGTGAGGCTGCTGTTGGCCACCTGCACTGCCAGAGGAAAGCCTCACTGAGACAGGCACGCACCCAGAATGCCAAGGATTGTCCCGTCAGTGTCATTTAGCAGCAACTGCTACAGGAGCAGAATTATCCAGGGACTCCTCTTTGCTGTGATGACACTATACATCTTATAAAACTGAGCTGAGGTTACTGTAATGATGGGACTCTATTAATTTAATATGATATTGCTACAGGGCCTTTCCAGGGATTGTCTGAGGAGATTAATATTCTTTAACAGAAACACTTTGGCAAATCAAGGCACCATTTCCCAATCTTCCACTCCACCCCTGCATTTTGGGATCTGCCATTTACTTTTTCCATCACGCCTCTAGGTTCGTCATACCACATCCATCAGCATGGCATGAGTTTTACACGCTTTCTAAAAGTGCTCCATGAATACCTTCTCTGCTTTGTAGGTCACTGTGTCTTATTTTAAAGCCTACTATTTCAAAATAAAATGCAAGGTCATGTTGGGGGAAGAGGGAAATGAGCAGGTCTGATAACTGACAACTGAGGGCTCTTTGGAAACCCAGCAAGCAGCTTAAAATGGAAGTTTCTCCAAATGCAGAACAAAAGGGATTTATTCCCAAGTGGGAAGAAACAGCTGCTATAACTCCAGATGTCTTCCTAGTGCAGGCAATGCTGTTCTCATGGCTCCACCCATGACTGCCAGAGCTCTGCAGTGTTATTGGTAGGCCTGCCCTTCCCCAGGTAGTGCCAGCAGGTCTGTGTGAGGTGCAGGTGGCTCTGAGGAGGAAAGGGAACCTGAATGTCTGTGCTCTGCCTTCAGCTCCCATAGGGATGCCTTGGTTCCTGAACAAAACCCTCTGGGCCCTGGTGATACAACCTGTCACTGGACTGGCACCTGAGGATAAAGGCAAGGTTCCTAGACGTGCTAATGAGATCTCCAGCTCATCCCTAGTAGGAAGCAATTAAAAATTTATATAAGAGTTAGTAGTGTGTCACTCTAGAAGTGGCCAGAGTGAATTATCTCCTGTGCTAAAGTGCAGTTGTAAGTGCTGTGCTTGGTTGTAGCAATGGGGGGGCACCAAGTGTAGCACTGCCAGAGCTTCATGTCTGTGCAGACCTCTGGTAACACAGGGGTTTGGAGAGCCCTCCATGTTTCAGGTTGTCCTTTCAGCAGCAGCATCTGTCCCTGTAGGAATTGCTGTAATAGGGCTTGTATTTATTCAGCTGCTACCTGTGAAAGGAGCACATCAAAACTCAATTACTCTGTTTAGAAGAGACTACTGACACAGAGGTGGGGGGAAGACTGCCTTTTTATATATATTTAAAAAAACATACAGTGGGAACAAGCTGGGCTAAAATATCTAGCGTCACATGTGAGGCATGGCCAGTTGTGTGGTATTTAAATATTGCTGCATTTGTCTGATCCCTGTGTAGGTTGTAATATATTGTGTGGACTGTAGCAAGGTATGTTCTACTTGCATAAGCTACTGGGGAGCCATGGGAAGGGAGAAGTGTGTGAGGAAAGGAGAATAGAAGGCCTGTCTTTCTTTCCAGCTTTTGTTCTGTCTCGTTTTAGGTCAGTATTTTTAATACCATAGTTTAAATGACTCTTAGTTTTGGACTGCTGAACCAGGCTGTCCTTTGATAAAATAACAAGTCCTGTGTACTTCCAGGTTTTATTAAAAAAAAGGGGCCAATAAATACAAAACAGACCAGGCATATTACTAAATGGATCCAGAAGAACTTCACTGAAGTACCAGAAGGAATAATGCAGCTATCAAAAGGCTGCTACTGGAACTGGATCCGTAAATCTGTGGATTCAAATTAACCATTCACCAAATTAAACCAGCAGATAATCAAATTCAGTGATAGTGTTGATGCTAAGAGGAATTGCCCTGAGTTGGTCTCATTGAGAAGCCAAATCCTTTCAGCTGATGACACAAAGCAGTGCTTTGGCCAGGAGAGTTCAGCTGGTGGAGGACACAAGCACAAGGGAAGGAGGTGCCAACTGGAGGTTAAATTAAACCCTTCCCAGGGAAGCATCTCAGTGCAGATAAGTGCAGAAAATTGATTTGTGGGTTTATCTTGCATGAAATAATCAGCACCTGCAGCAAGTGTATGGCCTCTCTGGGACTTGTTCTTTTTTTCCCAGTCTGTTACCTCCAGTCTCCCTGAATCTCTCAGGTGTTCTGGAGGCAGTGATGGAGTTGCAGGTAATTCAGTTTCTCTTTACACCTCTTGGGGGCTGAGAAAGAGGGAATTTTGCAGCCTCTAATTCTTTTTTAGGGTACTGCTGCCAAACATCTGAATGCCAGAGCCATTCATAGCAGAAAGGGGGTTATCTGGGGGAGGGAGGAGAGCCAGAGACCCTCCTGAGCTGTGGGGTCTTGGGGTAATCCTTGGAGAAGTCTGGGGAGAGATGAGGTGGCTGTTCCCCACCTCCCCTGCTCCCAGGCAGGTGTCTGTGGGAAGCAGGATCCTTCATCACTAGCGTGATCCATCCGTGGCCCAGTGAAGGCACTAATAAATGACCTTTTTAATTTACCAAACCTGCTCACTTAGCACTAAGCATATGTTCTTTCAGAAATACCCTGATAGCAGCATGAGCCAGAGCGGGGGAGGCCAGCCAGGAAACTTGATGTCAGCCTTCTAGCTGAGGTAATGGACATAAAAACCTCCATATGCTGAGAAGTCACTTTAAGGAAAAGTATTAGCCTAATTAGTCCATTTGTCTCTTCTCTCATCGAACATCCCTCTAATGACGTTTCTTGCCTTAAATTAGGGAACTAATACATGTAATGTCATAACTTGTGTTTTGAAGGCATTAGAGGAGGTTGTCTTGTTCCTTAGCATAAATTAATTTCGAATTCTGTCTGCGAATTTGTCCATTTAGGGTCTGTGTGGACTAGGGGATTTCATGGCTTTAAGCTGGCATAGTGAACCCCAGATTCAAAAAGAAATCTATGGCCCTTCAGTAGGAAGATCAAAATAAGGCAACAAAATAAAAATTAATTTCAAAACAGAGTCATTGGAAAGCAGAATTCACTCAGAGGTAAGGCAGGAATTGCCCCAGGGAAACGCAGTCCCAGGGCAGGGGCACACAGCTATGGTTAAAAATGGTTGAACAAGGCGATGCAATTTTGGATCTAAAGAGGGCTGCAAATTTGCCTGCTCCCAATGCCCCATCAGAGCCCTGTGGCTTAATATTAGACAAGTGTAGTTAGTCCTGTTCCATGCAGCATTGCTAATGTGCAAGAACTGGAAATTCCTGAGTACCCCTTCACCTGTTGGTGACAATGGTTAAAAATGCAGCTTGGAGGCTTTTGCAGGTCCCCTCTAAATGCAGAGCTATAGGGAAGGCCTCTCCCCAGCCTTGGGCTGTTTAGTCAGAATTTGGGTGAACTAAGAATGCTGCAGAACAGCACAGAAGAGCCAGGGCTATTTCAGATGTGAAATCTTTCCCTTACGAGTGCCTAAATCCTTTAGTTTAAATGGGAGCTTGGTGTTCCTGAATTCAAGGATGCCAAGTACCCAGTTCTGAGTCAGTAAAACTCAGCTCCAGAAAGTCATGATCCTTGAGCCTGTCTCTTGGAGCTCTGGCAGAAACAATGGCAATGACCTGGCAGAAAACCCTCAAGGTGAGACAGCCAGGCTTGTTTGGCACCGTGTGGTGCCCTTTGAGGCTGGGCACTGTCTGTCCTGGGCACTGGCTGTCCTGGGCTTCTCTCCAGAGCTTTCATCACGTTTATGAAGAAAAATTCTAATGCATCTATTACACAAAAAAGTCCTAAGATTCCAAGGTTAATGACAAGCAGGCTGATGGGGGGAAGCTCAGCTGGTGTATCCCTTAAGAGACAAGGAGGAGTTTCTCAGGGACAGAAGTGCTAAGCTGATGGGGAAACCCCTAGGCAGGAATGTGGTCCAGGAGTGCAGGATGCGATGAGCTCCTTCCCCAGTGCCAGGGTGCACCCAGGGAGCAGGCAGCGCTGTTTGCCAGGAGATGGCACTCCAAGTATGGCATGTGGCGTGTTCCAGGTCCCCTCCGCTCGCTCCTCATCTGTCTGGGAATACTTTATGCTCATGCAGACCCAGAGCTGACAGAGCTCAGTGTAATCAATGCAGCCTAGGGGTTTGTAACCCCTTCGTGCCTGGAAGGGGTCAGTGATCCGGCAAAATATGCTTTGGGGAGTTTTAATTTTTTTTCTCCAGGCAAAATTTAGTTGCTGCTGAAAGATTTACCTTGGGGATTTGGAAGCTGTTGAGAGACTCCAGGGTTTGTTGCACAAACCTAGTATGCTCTCTGTCTCCTGGGGAGAGGCATCTGCCCTTGGATAACACAGTTCCACTGCAGAGGAATTCCTCTGCCTGCAAATGCAGACACAGTGCTGTCAGTCATTACAGCTGCACCTCAGCAATAACAGGCTTGTCAGCTTTGGGACATTCTGGAACAACTCAGTGTGTGGGAGGAGAAACAGCGTTTTTTCTGAATTAATAACAAGTTTTTAAAATGAAGATGAAAAGTGTAATTATCAGGGAGATGCGTCATACCTAAGGTGGAGCTGCAGCTCTTTGCAGCAAGAACACATTACCAGTGTGTCTTGTCATTAGTAAAACTATTTTTAAGGAGACGACAGGGAGGAAAAAAAGCTGTAGAATTGTTCTGTCTGCTTTCTGTATCACTGTTTCAGGAAAACTTGGTTAGTTGCTCATGATCTCTGCAGAGTACGAGTAGTTTTATGAAAGCAGCATTTTCAGGCTCTGGGCTCTTGTGCCTGGCTGAGACGTGAGTCATGAACAAGGAGAGCAATAGGGCTGGGGCTCAGCCAACATCCTTGGGGAGTTACTGGGGGCCAGGGGGGTCCTGCTGTGTGTGTTTTAACTTTCCTTTCTGGAAACCACTCTTCTGAGGCTGAATTTAAGAGAACAAATCAACAGCCAGTGGCCTCAGAGTCAGCATTGCTAATACTGATTCCGTGGATCACATTGCTGAGCTGACTGGAGCTGCAGAAGGCTGGTGAGCAGCCCTGGTTCATTCTGATTCCCATGTGCTGCTCTTGGTTATAAAGGCATGCCAAGTGGCTCGTTTAAAGGAGTAACTGATGAGGCTGGACCTGTAGAGGACAAAGGAGGTTGGCTTAAAGGTTGGAAAAGGCATGAAATTCCCCGTTATGATTGTGGGCATCCTCTCCAGACTTACTAAAGAATCCCAAAGGGGTAAAAGATAAAGGCAGCCAATTCAGCCTATTGCAAAGCTAATATGGGTCTGTGACCTTCATTTTTGTTTTTCCTTATCAATGCTTATAAATGCTGCCAGAGTCCAAATTTCTGCCTTGGATTATAGTAAGGATAAACTGGTGGACTGAGGCTCACTTCTCATGCTGCAAAGCTTTTCTTCCTAGGGGCATACATTTCTCCTCTTGGGTTGTGCTGTAAACAGCCTGAACACGTACATACAAACACAAACCTCCACACAGACCCGTCCTCTGCCTCTCAGGAGTGCTCAGAGCAGCACAGAGTCCTGACAGCCCTCCCAAGCTTCCGAGAGCACAGTTGCTAATTGTCAGATCCTGACGTGTCTGAATCCCGGGAATCTCTGGCTGCTCTCCAAGCCGCTGCATCAGGATGACAGCTGAAATGTAGATCTCATTTTCTCTTAATTCATCAGGGAGCCTGCCTCTCATTGTGCACCTCAGGGTTCCCTCTGTGCTGAGGCACTTCCCAGAATTATTAAGCTCTTAATGCATTGCACAGTCCTCAAGCTGCAATGTGGCACCTTGTTGGAGTCGCTGGTGTTGGCCTCTCTTACCGTGTTTGGGGGGGATCTGGGAGAGTTCTTCTGCCTCTTGAAGGTTTGGATGGAGGGAGCTCTTCTGTGGGCCTTGAGGATGAGAAGCTGTCCTCAGGCTCCATGAAACTCTGGCTGCTGACAGTTATATCTGGATGTTCCTGAGCCAGGGGGTGAGGTAGAAACAGTCCCTTCCCCGATTAGGTCTGCTCAGTTTTGAGCAGAGTAAAGCCCAACTTAGAGACTGAAGTGAAGGTAAAACACCCCCTGGGTTACTGGGGATTTGTCAGCTTTGGGCTGCAGAAGAGTGAACTTGTAGCAGTTCTCAGCTGGGCAGGAGAACAGGAGATCCTGAAGGCAGAGAGCTCTGCTCTGTTACAGCCAGAGCCCTCACTGATGAGCCATGGTCTCCCTGCAGGGTCACAGCTACTTAGTCCTTCTCTAACTTCCATGGGATCTGAGGGATGGATTCACTTTTATTTTTATAAGAGCATATGTGAATCTGTGTTCTCGACTTTGTGCAATGATTTTTCTACAAATAATCCAAAGTATCTGAGTGGGCTTTTTCTTTGGGTACTCAGCAGCATTCAAGTCCTTGTGGTCCATAGAGAAGAAACACTGGAAAATGCTAAGTGAGATGCTGTGGAACAGAGAAAGGAAGGGAAGATCTGAAGGGGGAAAAAAGGCAAGTTATAATTGGGCAAAGAAAAAAACAATGGAAGAAATATCATGACCTTTTCAGGAAGACTGAATTGTGATCAGGCTTCTACAATTTGATTGCCATTTCTGATACTCCTCAATTGTGTTTCCTCTTCATGGGTTTATATATGTCCATCATCTGATCTCTGCCCCAGCCTCTAAGGTATCTTTTCTCCTTTTTCCTGACTCTGCTCTGAATGGTTTTACATTTTTATTCTCTCTTTTCCATTGTAAACTTCCGGGATTTGGTTTTGGAATACAGATATTGGTGGAAAAATTCAGACCCTGAGTGCCACTTGGGTAGAAGTCCCACCAATGCTGCAGCTTCCCTGATCCCCCATGAAACCTGCCTTTGAGTCCCAGCCCTGGGGACAGTTCTGTGACACTCAGTCACCATCCAGAGCTCGTTATGCTGCTCTGTCCCACATTCTGCTCTTGGTTTGGATGTCCATGGCATCTCTCGGTGTGTTTTAAAGGGTCTCATTGTAGGCAGAATAATTCAGGCAAAGCCTGTAGGTAATGGAACACGAGGGCTGGGACCTGAACATGGGTGCATTTACCTGGTTCCTTCCCTCTGCTCCCACCAGGGGTACAAAATATCATTAGAATATGGTTTCAATCAGTCTTTCAGGCAGAAATTAGAGTCCCTAAATCAGCCATCACCTCCAGATTTTAGTGGGAAATATGAGAAGCCTTGCTTTCCAGCCTCTGGCTTGCAACTACAAAGCTGCCTTGCACCATTCCTGTGGTGTTTTGGTGACCCTGCAGAGTTTTCTCTAGGTTTTGGATGTGACCTTTTTGGTCACATTGGGAAATGTTTTTTTATCATAATGTACCATAAAGCCCAGACTATCATCCCTCTGCTTGGGCTATCAAAGGCAAGTCTGAATCTGAATATACAAGGGCATAGTGGGGTTCCCTCTTTGCTCACTCATAAAAGCAGAAAACTTGGCCAAACGTTATCAGCAGGCTCTAGGTGTGGAGGGAGGGTGGCTTTTGGAGAAGGATTTTGTTGCATTTAGTAAACAAGACAGAAAGAACTGTTGAATTCTTAGTCCCTCCATCCCCAAGGTAAATCTGCTGCTGAAAGCTTTGTTCTGCAGTTCGTTACCCTAAATCTGTGTGCATCTATACATGAATATTTTACTGAGGTTTGTTTCATTTTGTTTTATAAGTAGTTGGAAAGTAGAAATGGAAAATATTGGCAGCTAAAGGAGAAAATTGTGTGGATAAAATAGGGGCGGTGTTGTTGATCATGTAGGTATTAGCTTAATTATTGTGCAAGTGCTTTCCAAAAAGAATCCTAGAGCAATCTGCTGTCATAAAGTAGATTAATTCCTGTACTGGAAGTTCCACACTGTCTCCCTTAAATCACTGTGGTGCATTAGGTAATAGAAGTAAAGCGGCCGTTTGTCTAAGGGTTTAATTCTCCTTGATGAAGCTTCCTCAGTAAGTGCCTTTTTAAATGCAAGCCAAGCCAGAATCAAGATCTAGATGAGTGAAAAATGTCTGCCTCAAACCAAAATTTTTAATAAAACAGAAGATGCTTAGGAAAGTTCTGTTTATTGTAAAATGGGAGGTTTTGAAACTCTTTTAATGTGTAGCAAGTGGTCAGGAAGGACAGAGCAAGTTTCTGGAGAGATTCTATGCAGCAGGTGAATGCTCTCGGGTAGATTCTGATTTTATTGCTCAATGTTATTAGTGTTATTATTGTTTATTCTTTAGGGATCTCTGATGGTTCAGGCAGTGGCTGCACTTGCAGCGTCCTTGGGCAGCTCTGGCTCGTGCTGTCCTAGTCCAGCAGGAGCCCAGGGGCCACCTCCTTGGAAAGGATGGTGGTGGATGGTCAGGGTGAGCACGGCAGAAAAGCTTTTCTCGGAGAGGTGGCTGCAAATTTAAGAAAGCTTGAGGGGAGGCAGGCAGCTCCCTCCTGCTTCTAATAACAAAGCACAGCACAGAGGAGAGAGGGGGTTTGATCATGTTTTCCCTCCTCTGCAGGATGTCAGGGTCTTTAACAAGTTGGCAGATGTGAGTGGAAGTCACTTTGCTGTGGCTTCAAGGAGGATCTGGACCTTCCTGTGAAGTCTTGATCACAGGACTGACCTTCCCAGGGGACAGAGATCCCAGGGAGGGCAGGCAGGGGCACAAGGCTGGCCCTGCCTCACTTTGGGCTCCTACTTCAGACCAAGGAATCAGTCAGCCAAGGACAGCAAAGCTTCATAATGAGCTGGGCAGGACAATCCTCTGTTCCTGACTCCCGCTCTGCTGGTGTGAGCTGCTCCTGAGCTGGCCCTGGAGCAGCCAGAGCCACACAGCTGAGCTGTGGAGGTGACAGGGACAGTGTTAAATGCTGAGCATCAGTCCATATCTGTGCCTGCTGCCCTGGGGACACAGCCTGGGCCCAGCCAGGCAGGATCAGATAGGGCAGAGCCACCTGGGGCTGCTTTAGGTTCAATCCCACCAAGGTCTGGAGAGGTTTGATTTGCCTGATGGAACCCACTGCTGTTTTCACGTGATGTTCCCCATCCTTGTTCATGCTCAGCTCCCTCCTGGGGGTTGTGAGAGCTCTGTCATGGCAAGGGGTCAACAGATGGGATATCTGAGACCAGGCTTTGCCTTTACTCAAACTTTATCTCTGAGCTTTTAGCCCTGTGTCATGGTCAGCATAGTCTTCTGCTGAACAGAAGCTTAGGTGCTTTAAAACACTGAAGAAGGTCATTAAATAGCACAACAATATGACTGTTTGCCCTTTTTAAAATGAAGGGAACCTGAGGGTCAGGTACCACATTACTTTTCCCAGCATCAGACAGTCCAGAGCTGCTCCAGGATACAGGAGTTTGCCTCATCCCTGTGCCCTCTCAGCATGCCTTGAGCAATGCTGCCTCTTGCTGTGAGATCGTGCTTGGGTTCCTATGGCTGACCTAGAGCAAAATAACTTTACAAAATGGGCAGGCAGTACCTACTGAACGTATTTTCACTGAGAAATACTCCCAGCTTCAGCTGCTGAACAACTCCATCTAATCAGAAGACCTCTCCCTTCTCCTCCCCACCTGAGAGTCTCTTCAGGAAGATTACTGCCACGATAATTCTGTCACAGAGGCTTCACCACACCATAAAAATGACACCTTCTGTTGTACAAGTGTGTTGCTCTGACAGAGACACTTACTCAGCCCTGCAGGGCCAGCCTCTTCTCCCAGCTTCAAAGCATCATCTCCTGTCTCCTTCATACATCATCACCAGCAATGCACAGATATTAATAAAATGCAGACAGACAGAATTATTATTGTTGGTTATGTCAAGTAAATTTAAATGGTTTTCCCTCTTTGGTAAATCACACCCAGCAGGCTGATTCCATAAGTTACTCTGACTCCCTGGGACGGGAGGCTGTGACTAACAGCTGTTGTTTTTGCCAGTGACTTGCCTTGGCTGGAGGAAAACAAAGGCAGATAAACGTGACATGATTTGTGGAGTTGCTTAGCACAGGCTTGTCAGATGGGGCCACCTAAATCCCCTTGACAAACGTGGGCCCTTTGCTGCTTTGTGACCAACAGGAGCTTTTTGTACTGTCACGCTCAGCTCCTGCTTTGGAGAAAGCAGCTTGTCCTCGTAGGAGAGCATCCTGTATTCCCTGTAAGCAGCATAAGGTGCATGCATTGAATTAAGTACCAAGGCTTTGATTTTGGAGGTGGGTCTGCCTTGTAGGAGAGAGAAGGCACCTCACAGGGGGCTGGCAGGAGGCTGCCTGCTACCCAGTGAACCAAAGCCTTGTCTGGTCCTTGCCTTTGCTTGGCTCAGTGGTGTGTTAGACTTGAATTAAGATGCAATGTTATATCTTTAAAAAAAATACCCAGTTGGTATCCAGGACCACTGAATGTAAGATATAACCTCATTTATATAATAGGCTCCCTGGCCCTGAGTTGTACTGAATTCCCCGGAGGTCATTTGTGGCATAAACAAAATTCAGATTACAACAGAACCAAGAACAGGAGCTTCCAGGCACTTTTGTCAAACAATCATTTCATGCATTGTCTGGGCATTAAACAAACCCCCATTTTCCCCCTCCAGAATCCCTCCCTTCCCATCCCCTTTCAGCTGCTCCTGCATCCACCACCACGTGCTTTGCCCAGCGAGTGTTTTTCCTCTCCATGTAGCAGAGTCCTGCAGTCAGCTGCTGACAAGCTCAGAGCATCCTTTGGTTTCTGGTCCTCAGAGAGCTCAAGGGGCTGGCTGCCTGCTCGCTGGCCAGGGAATTCTGCCAGCACTGGGAAGCACAGACCTGGGTGCTCAGCTCGCTGCCAGTGCCCCAGGCTCCTGTGAGGTCTGCAGGAGCTGCTGATCCATGCTCCTTGCTCAAGGCTTCTCTCTTCCATGCTTATTTGCCCCAAAAACCTCTACCAGCACCCTGTGCTCTGCCCCTGTCGTTTCATTAGGCAGGGAAGAGCCATCCAGGCACTCGACTGGGAGACTTTGAGTCTCAGACTGTTTTGGGGGTAAACTTGTTCCTGCACAGGAGGTTTGTTGCCATCAAAGCTCCTTGTAAACAGTCTTGGTAATTACAGCTCTCTGCAGCTGACTGGATTTTCTGCTTGACATGCTGGTGCCCTTCAAAATTAGTCAAGAAAATGACTGCTAGAGAAAACTGCTGCTTTCTAAGCTCCAGAGTGTCTTACAGCTGGTGGGTAAATTTTGTTAGTAATTCAGTTTTAGTTTTCACTCACTGACCAAACTGAACAGTTGAGTGGTTGGACAAGGGGATTTTTTCTGGGTCAGTCAAAAACTAGTTCATCCTCCCTTATCCATCCCACTAAAATAAGTCCACTGTAAGCTCACTGTTTGGTTTACCTTTTCTGATGTGAACTGACTTCTTAAACTTCCTTGTCTAAACTACAAGCATTCATAAGCACAGCTATTGTTTTGATATACTTTTGATCCCCCAGACTGTCATTTGTTGGTTTTGAATGGTACTTGTTGGATGATGGCTTTTAGAACAGGTCTCAAAGTATCTGTGCAGTGGTTGCCTTGCAGAATGGGACTGGTTTGTAGCTTGAGCAAGACCCTTCTCCATTTGTTTTCCAAGTGCATCCTGACTTTCTTCTGCTCAAAAAGAAAGCAAATAATTTCCCCCTCTCCCACGTCTGCATTGGAGTGTTTGTATCTCAGCAAACTGTACCATGTGAAGCTTTGCCACACTTAGCACAGGGTTAGCTTTATTTGCAGGAAGGGATTTCCATGGCACAGAAGAGCACAGTGTGTTAGATGGCTCACAGAGTCACTGAGGCTTTGCTCCAGCCTGTGACACCACTAACCCTGGGCAGGGATTACACCAAGGCATGAGGCTTTTGGAGTGGGGAGTGTTTTACAAAAGCATTCCCCAAAAGCAGACACTGGCTGTGTTAAAGGTTCAGCTTGTAAAATGGAGGAGGGCATAAAGAGAGCTCGTAAATCTTGTGATGGGAAAGGCATGTGCTCCTGGGCTGCTCCTGATTAACAGCTCAGACCCAAAGAACCCACTCCAAAGGCTCCCCTGCTGCTTTGGCACCAGTGGAGTGGAAGGCTTAGCTGAGCTCCCGTTGTGGGGGGATCTCTGGGCAAGGTGACAGCAGGGCGGGAGCTCCTGGTGTGGCTGCTCATTCCGTGATTAACAGAGCCCTGCGAGTGGAGGAGCTGTCGAGAGAGCACCTCTTGCCTCTGCTAAAAATCAGTGTTTAAATAGAGCTGCTTGCTGTCAGTGTTCCTGAGCTTATTTGGTATTCAGGGATGCAAAGAGGAACATAAATAATTTGATATTCATACTGACAACTCTAGGCACTGCCGTAGCCCCAATTTCAACAATGTAATGGACAGTGTGTTATCTCGTAATGTGTTTTGAGATCAGAGCTGATTTAAAGGTTATTCACCCTGGGAGAAATTATGCTGTAATTGAATTTATCTTGCATTTATCTATTCAAGGAAACATAACTACAATTTAAGGGAGAAAAATGCATCAAGAAGCTAAATTTTTATTATCAGTTTGTATAAAAAGATACAAATTATTCCAGCAACCTTCCTCCACTGAGCTGTGTTATTTGCTGCATAATTGAAGTCCAGACTAGAAAATAGAGACTTCTTTCAGCAGATAAAGCTCTACACCTTTAACTCAAAGGATGGCTGCAGATGATAGTGGAGCGGAGCAGCACAGAGCATTGAAGTAATGAGGTTAATATACAATGAATTAGACAGTAGCTGTCTGGGATTTAGCAGAAAAAGGAATGTTTAGCCGTGAAATGTGGAAGTGCAGCTACAGCATCCCCTGCTTGTGGAATGGGAGCTCGTGCACTTGATGGGGCAAATGGAGAGGTGGTCACTGCTGTCCCTCTTGGGGACATCCTGTTCCAGGGCTGGAAGCAGCCCTTACTCAGGTGAACAGATGGGCAGGGAGCAGGTGAGAAGCCAGTGACTCCTGAGAGTTGTGTCCCAGGGCTGCTGGTGAGCAGCCTGCGCTCCCTGCAGGGTGTGCACGGTCTCCCAAGCGTGGTGGCCTGGAAAGGGAGCCGGGAGCGATGGCAGAGCAGGTTGTCCATCCTTGGCAAGCACAGCAGCACGTGGCAGTGGAGCAAAGCTCCCTCGGGGGAGTCTCTGAGGGGCTGGCCAAAGTCAGTGCCAGGAGTGCAGCAGAGCTGGGGCAAAGGCAGAGCGGGAAGGTGGGACCGGGTGACACGTGCAGTGCCAGCCCGTGCAGCTCTGAGGTGCTGGATGTGCACAGAGGTGCCCATGGCACCCTTCTTTCCACAGCCTCCCCAGGCCCTGGCTGTGCTGGTTTTCCACACTGGCCATGGAGCTTCTGCTTGTGAGCCCTGCAAAGTGGCTCAGGGAAAACAGGAGCATGTCCTTGTGTCTACAGCACTGCCCTAGGGGGTCCTTTGAGCTTGAGGCTTCACACGTGGGGCTTTAGAGCATATACAGGCAATGTTAAAAATACTGTGAAAGAATTAGGCATTGTCCCCATAAGCAGATTATCTCAACGAGCTGTTTTTAAAGCAAAGATCACTTTTAGCTGATAAAAACGCTCCTGAATGTGAGTCTCTATATCTGGTGTTTTTTTCCCCAAATACTGCAATTTTGATAAAGGGAAAAAATTAATTTACCTCCAAGATAACAAATTTTATGCTAAATTTCAGCCAGATGGTACAGAAAACAGCAGAGAGATTATAGCCCCCAAACCAGGCTTTAAATAGAAATGATAAGTTGCTATAAAGCTGCCACTAGCACCATTCTAACAATGGAAGAGTTATTTCCCTCATTCACTCTCCTGTTCTTTATTATTTATCTTCCTATTCGTCATTATCCATGTCATTTCACCTCTTACTGCTCACTACATCAGAGGGAAGGACCCAAGTCTTAGAGAGCCCCAGAAGCAGCAGAATTTTGCTTAAAAGTTTTCTTCAAAACTTGACTTTGACTTAACAAGAGTATTCTGAAAGACGCAGGAGGAGCCTGGGATGTTGTGCATCAGGCTTGCCTCAGTACCAGGAACACAGTTCCTTGGGTGGTCTGGGTGGCACCATCCCTGCTCTCTGCAGCAGGACTTGCTGTTTCTGGAAAGCTGCACTCTGTGGGCTTGCTCTGGCCAATTCTCCCTGCTGGAAATGTGGGCATGAGTTGCTGGACATGGAGTGGGCAGAGAACTGGAACCTCTGGAGAGGGCATCTGGCTTTGGTGCTCCCTCTTCTCCTCTCCCCTTGTTGTCTCTAATGCAGACTGGCCAGGATGCTGACCCAGCCCCCCCTTGCTGCTCCTTACAGGGAGTCAGCTACTCACCTCCAGCCCCAGGGCAGGCTGCTCAGCCCCTCTGAGACACCAGACTATAATGCTGTAACATCTTCATCCTGCCGAGGATTATCTCTAGACCAGCCCATATTTCAGGTCTTCAAGTCCCGCTCTAAAACTGGCTGTTGGACAATAACACTGTCAGAGTGTTGGGTTTTTTGTTTTGTGTGTTTTCTTTAAAGCAGCACTCCAGTAAAATATTTATTCTCTGAGAGCTTCCCCAGCCTGAAGTGGTTACACAAGCACCAAATGTTATTTTAGTGGCACTTGAGCACGGTCAATATTTGGGCAGTACCAAGAAAAGCCCAGCAGCCTGAGTGGTGCTTACACAGAGCAGGCAGAGCAAGCCCACTGTTTATCCTCTGGGATGCTCCCGGTGGGGCTTTTACCTTCGTTAAGGAAATCACTATGAAAATGAAGTGTCTCGAAAATTCCCAGCCCTGGGAGGCTTTCAGCTCCTCTGGAATAAAAACAGAAGGCTGGCAGAGCAGCCAGTGCCCTGTCCCTCCTTCAGCCTTGACCCTCGGTGCAGGGAGAGCAGTGATGGGTGGGGTGAAATGCAGAGGAGATGTGATTGCAAGTTAGCAGGAGCACAGGCTGATCCTCTGGAATATTTGAATTAATTCCTTCCCAAAAGAGAGCAGCTTGGGCCTCTGCTGCAGAAGGTCTGTCCGTGTTCCCTGGGGGATAATTGGCAGAGGCAGGAATGTGCCCACTCCAGGTTTCTGGGAGGGAGCCAAATGGGCTGGTGTGACCTGCAGCTTTCCAGCAGCATCCCTGAGCTTTGGTTTGCCTGTGAAGGGATGTCTGAGAGTGCAGTGTTGTGGCTGTGAATGGTGGCAGTGGAGCAGGCGTGGGTGAAGTCTTGGCTTTGTTTTAACTGGTTGAAGAGCACTCACCTCTCTTTACTTATATGTGTTGATTCAGATAAAAATCCCAGCATACTGGGAGTTAAATATTGTCTGAACTGTACTTCTGCCACTGGTGGAGCTCAATAGTCCCCAGCCTTTATAATTTTGGAAACAACCTTTCCAATATTATTCGATGAAATAGCTTTGTGATTTAATGCATCGTTGCCTGTAGATGACCGTAAACTCTGAACACACACCCAAAGCCCAGATGATTTTTAATATTTCAGGACATGCATTTTCATGTCTCAGTTCCCTGTGTTTGTGCCTTGGCTGTGTCCCTTCAGGTGACAGCAGCACTCAGCTTTGCTTCACAGTTCTCCCACTTCTGCACGAATCACGGCGTAGCGTGGCTGACAAGCAAGAAATAGAGAAGCAAATGCATTGACTGATACAGAGCAGAGCTGGAAAATCAGTTTGATGGAAAACAAAAGGAGAATAACTCTGGGTATAATAAAATTTGCTAGTGGCTAAGCAGTTATCACCTGAGCTGCCCTGGGGGAAAATGAGCTTTGATTTCCCAGCTGGAAAATTTCACTCTGATGTTAGTGAAGGGTTGAGGTGAAAACAACTGGGGGGAGGGAGAATTTATTTCCTTCAAATGCTTCCTAATATACAGACAGTGGACTGATAGCAGTGGCTCTTGCTGAGTTTTTTCTTGAATTTCATGAAGAGTGGAAAGACCCCTCTGGGAGCAGAAGCTGCCTTTGCTCGCTGAGTGGTGCAGCCGTGCAGGAGGCAGCGTTTGGGGAATGGGAGAACAGATGGAATCGGTGGGACAGTGGAATTGGGGCAAGTCTGTTCTCTAACTGTGATGGTGAGGGAAAGCTGGATCCCCTCCTTACCCCCAGGCAGCACCACTGCTGCCAGCAGGAGAGGGTGGGCTCACCTCAGCCAGCCGGGAGCTGCATCCATGCCCGCTCCAAAGGCAGCAGAGGTGCCAGGAGGGAGGTGGTGAAGGTGAGCAGGATGGCAGCCACTCTGTCCCTCGTGCTTGGCTCCTCAGGGTGTGTTTGTGGCAACGAGCTCGGTGTTGGGCTGGCAGGAAGGGCACAAACACAGAACATCACAGAGAGGCACCAGAAAGGGAACAGCAATGTGCAACTCACAAGGAGGGGAAGTAAATCAAGTGTCATACACCAAAATCAACAGAAATCAGTTGATTTTGTGTAAGAAAGATCACTAGTGGAATAAATAGGTGCTTTCTAATACCGTTTGAGCTCTCTATTTTAACTTTAGCTCGTACCAACAATGATGGCTCAACTGTAACTTCCAGCCTCCCAGGACATATTCACTTTACTATGCTCACTATAAATAAGTCTGGCAACTAGGGGCAAACATGTCTATGAACTATCTAGAGCAGGGCACATGCCTTGGCCAGTCTTTTCCTCCTCTCTGTAAGCTGCACTCGAGCACAGCTCCAGCTCTGCTGACATCACTGCTGAGCTCCCTTCCCACGGATGCTCTGGTTCTGTGGGTTTGCTGGCACACACAGGGCTCTCAAGTGGGTGTAAGGAAATGTTAATATGAAGTGAAGTGGTTTTCTTTCATGCCTGTCCCCGAGCTCCCAGCCTCCATCAGAACTGCATGAAAAATGGCTCAAAATATCCAGCTGCCTTCCCTTTCCATGTGCTTCCCCTCAGTGGATATGAAGGAGTACCAAAACTGCTGTAATTTAACAGAGTTTAAATCTCAAATCTCCACAGCATCCCCTGCACTGTAAGGACTCCTCTTCCTCTGCAAGGCACAGAGAGGAAGTAGGGAAGTCTGGGTGGGAATACACAAGACAGGTATGGACCATTAATCCCACTGTCCTTGACTGCTTTGTACCTGCAGCTGGTCTTTATCTTTGATTTTATTTCACAGGCACATTTTAAATTGCTACATGTATATGAAAAGCAAACAATAGGGTTCTGTGCCTGCCAGGGACACAAATCACGTCAGGGAAGTGAGAATAATAAAATATTGTTTAATATGCTACAATAGACACAGCAGATGTTTAACTTCCTTTCAATAAAAATGACCCCACATCATTTTATTAACTTCAGGGATGCATTAGTCTCTTCTTCAGAAGGCAGGAGAAAACACATCTATTGTACCAAAAATTAAAGAGGAAATTGAGGGAGGATGTTATCATGGCACAGTCTGTGGGACTGAGTGATGCAGTAGCACAAATTTAATCAGAGGCAGCTTCTGTCAAGTCTTACTCATATGTGCAAAACTAAACAAAACTAATTTGTACCCCAAATTAGCCATCTTTGCCAAGAACCATGAAAATCTGGCTGCTGGATCCAGCATGTATTAACTACTGAGAAATCATGTGGAGTTTCTTTGCACTCCTCTGGTGCACACACAGGCAGGCACACCATGTGGAAGGGCAGGCTGGGGTGGTAGCCAAGAGTGGATAACTGTAGGACTATTTGTAGGACAGTAAAGGGGGGGCAATTGTAAAGGTTAAACTAGCAAGATTCAAGTCTGTTGAAACAGGGCTTAGGTGCATCTCTAGACTTTTCATGTTTGGCTTCTCTGTGCTGCAAAGGTGCTTTGAAATTTAAAGTTTTGCTTATTTTGTGGTGTAATCATTTGTTTGTGCTGACTGGCTCTGTTGACAAATCAGGGTCAGAGGGGAGCTTGGATTGCAGCACTTAAGTTCTTATATGTGCAGTGAGATCTTGTCAGCGGTAAGAGAGGGGCTCCCAGCCTGCTCCCCCGGGAGCAAACACAGGGACAAGATGTGCATTTATGCAGCCAAGGCTCAGTGTTGGTGGAATTGTTGTTGTGAGATCATACCGAGCCATCACACTGGGCAGGAGCAGCGCATTGACAGTGTGGAATAAAGAATCAAAGAGAAGAATAGATAACTTCACTATTAAAAATGCTTTATTAGCACAGCTTTAAAGGAGGTGGCCAAGCCAGTGCTCTGCAGTCACCCCCAGGCTTCAGGCAATGTTCTAATGGGACAGACAAAGGTGTGGGCAAAGCTGGAAAGAGAAGCATCAGCTCTCCTTAATGTCACATGAAGTTGTATGTCTGTACAATTGCCTTACACCTTCCTTGGGCTGACTGCTTCCCATGGTGGCTCCTTGGCTCCAGAATTAGTGCAGTTGTGTTATCCTCCACCTAGACAGGAGTGAAAACTCACTGCAAACATGTCATCTTAATTAGTTCTCTCTAGGAACTTGATCCAGATTTTCCTGTGCAGGATATTAATTTGCCAGACAAGTTAGGAAGTTGACAAAGTTCTAAAATATGAAATCAATTAAAGGGAACCCTTTCCCACATTTTAATTATTTCAGTGTCTGCTTAACAATCTGCCTAGGACTTGGAGCAATACACCAGCCCTCAGCATCTCCTCCCTGGAGCCCCTTCAGCCTCGCTGAGCAGAGCACTGCTCTTCACAGATGTTCAGTTTGCAGAGTTGTAGTTTATAGCATCTTGCTGACAGTAAAGCCATTTATCATGATGATCAAATTAATAGTTATTGTAACTTAAATATGCCCTAGTTATTTTGTGTTGATACATGCTATATTGACCTATTTCCATGGCTAAAGCAGACAGAACAATTCAAGATCTTTGGGCCTCCTGAGTTCAGAGCCAAGAGAAAACTATTCTGTCACAGGTGATGGGATAATCAGAAGAAGTTTTGATGTGCAGGGCTCACAGCGTGGCTGGGGATGGAAGGGGCCTCCAGAGCTGAAGGTGTGCCCAGAGCAGGTTGCAGAGAATCATGTGCAGGTGGGTTTTGAATGTCCCCAGAGAAGGAGACTCCCCAGTTCTGGGCAGCGTCTTCCAGGGCTGTCACTCTGGTCAAGACAGTCACTTGTGTCTCAGCTTTCAGAAAGCACCTGCTCTGTTTGAAGTTCCCTCTTCAAAACCTAAGCAGTATTTACCTTGCTTTTTCTCATTCAGGAAAGTGTTCTATTCCCTGTCAAAAGTGATTTATGGGCTTGTATCACTAAGTCTCCTTACTGACTAACACTTCTAGCAGGGGGGATAGGAAGTCCTGTGAGTGCAATCCTGAACAGAGGCCCAAGGAGGGAGCCCGGCCTGGAGGGTGTCTGGGCTGGATGGAGGCTGCAGACACGAGCTGGGCCAGCCAAGGATCAGCTGCCCCAGCCTGTCCCCAGACATTCCTCTAAAGGACATCTCTTAATGCTCTGTATCTGTTTTGAACACTGGAGGAAAATGTCCCAATAAAGGAAGCATGTTTAAGAAAGATAATGAAATATACATATAAGGGAGTAGAGAATTAATCAAAGAATGGAAAGAAAAGTAAAGCTTCACCCTTCAGGGTATGAAGTAGCCACTTAAAATTCCCAGTTCCTTCTGTTCTGATCATTCCTTGGGGTTATGTTACCTCCTTTTCCAAGCATTGCTACAGCCCCTGGCAGAGTGAAGTTAGTGGGATGGATTGTAATTAATTCCCAATTCTGTGCTTGTCTAAGTGTAATGTTGTCAATCCTTCCTTATGATCTTTTAAGTCCAGCAGCCTGTAGGTCAGAGATTACCAATCACATAGGAAGGCTCATTTGAAAACCACCAGAGGTGGATCCAATTACTCTATAACTAGGTTTTGACAACTGTTCTTTCCCCTGCCTTACTGAACAACATCCGTGCTTGGAACACTGCAATGGAAAAATTAATTCCAAGATGGAAAGGACCAGTAAACCACAGTGTGTACGTGACATGAGGAAACAGGCAGCAGCCAGGCTGGGTACCTGGCACTGGGCACTCCTGACAGAGTCCTGCTCATTGCTGGGCTGGAGCAAAGGGTCTGTTTACATATTTACTGTTTGATGGCTTCTGCCCTTAGTTCTCATCGATTTTCTTGCCCTGCAGCCACATCCCTGCACTGGGGCCAGCGGGTACCACGCTCTCAGGTATGTGCATTATTCCACCAGCAGAGCTCAGGTGTTGGCTTACAAATTCTCTGCTTCCTCAGAAATGAATTTGCATCTCAAACCAGTGACTGTTCAAATGGAAAGCATTGTAATCTGCTTCCCCAGAGGGCTTTGCTGCAGTGGCATAACTTGCCCTGCATATAAACAAACTCACTACAGTAACATTTCTTGTGTGTTTGAAATTGCTTTTTGAAAATTAAGAACTCTGTGCAGCTTTTAACACAGGTTTATTGTTAGGCTGAAGCCTTGTCTCCCACCAGCCCTGAGCAACTTCAGTGAACACCAAAAACACACAAATGAAACAAAACCAACTCGGAGCTGACTACAGGCTTTTGAGGGGAATAGTGATGGATGTCTCAACTCATGCTGGAGGTTTACATAAGCAGAGAAAATGAAGAAGACTCCCCTTTTCTGAGGAGGGATATTCAGTACAGACAGAAAGGCAGGAGAAAACATGTCTTGGTGTATTCTTGAAAGATCTACAATTATAAGTGTAATGTACCCACCTTATAATCTCACCTGAAACACAGGGTCACAGGCTTCCTTCATGTGTGAGTACAGCTTGTGTGGACACTGTAAGGAACATGCTTATTCTTTTTACAGTTCTTTGGGAGTAACATTTTAATCAGATACCTGGTCTCATGTTGAACAAATACCTTTTTATGTTGTGCTCTGAATTTAGGACACCTGGAAAGTCAGAGGCTTAGGAACATCCATTGTGGTGACTCCTGGTGGATCTTTCTCTTGCACTGGAACAACCCAAGAAGTGAATGGAACTAAATTCAAACACTTCAAGGTATGTCATTAATGAGGTGCAGTGCTCAGTCACAAAGTTAATTGATTAGTCTTATTTCTGTGAGGGGAGTGGAAACACTGAAAGATGATGGGGAGGAAGAATCAGCTAAGCCTTTGAGTCACTACAAGGCCTTATCCCTTTGATGAGAAGTGTCAGATTAATCTTCATAAATGGTCCTAATTACTTGTGCCTGGAGCTCAGCCAAGTCATTCCAAATAAAAATTAAATTATACAACTGATTGCATGTTCCGCCTCATATCCAAAGTGGTAGAGCCACCCTGGCCCTACAGAAACATGCTGACATTTACTGTGTGCTTATAGCAGGGGAACAGACTTTTGTCTAAATATTGAGTAGGATAACCTAGTAGTTATTGATTATCTTTTCCCTTAAATTGTAGTTTTACTAAAGCTTACCTGCACAGCCTGTCACACTTCCTGTCAGACACCTAAGTTCCTTGGTCAGCTGCAGGTTACTGTCCCTTCTTCATTAAACTCAGTTTTAACTATTTCTTGTCAGATGGGAAATTTATGAATGCTTTAGAACTTGGGGGAAAAAATAGTGCAATTAATTAAGTTTACTTACCAGAACAGGGGTAATAAGTACAGAGACACCAAAGCTCATGACATCTAATACGACAAGCAATGCTCTTGGAGGTTCTGAGAACAGTGCCAGTCCTTCAGGGGAAGGAACACTTCTAAAAGCTCATGGAATTCCACTTAGCAGGCACAACCCAGTTCTCTTGTGCTCTGGAAATCAGTGATGTAGACATGAAACACAAGTTCACCCCCAGATCAGATGGCTGAACAGCAGACACTCTGGGAAAACTCATTTGGTCCCTGTTACCCTCCTTGTGCAGCTTCCACCAGCTTAAGATTAGGCTTTTTTAGCTGGTTATAAATGGGATAATCCAGAAACACGGCATATGGAGCTTTTAAAACAAAGTTAGAAAAGGAAATTAGTGTTTCCTCATATAAGACATTGCTTACTTCTTTAGCTATTCCAATTTGAAGTCATATGAAGTACAGTATTAGCTGAAGCATCTACCCTGATTTATCTGGGCAGAGGTGGGTCAGCTTGCACACCACTACATTATCTGACAAAACTAAAAGATACCAGAGGACATTTAGAAATCTAATCCAATTCCACTGAACCTCTAGGAAATAAATGCTAAAGAACAAAATATTTGTAGTATGGTTTTATTCACCTAGAAACAAAGGCTCAAAACTCACAGCATGGAAGTTCATTTTATTTTGTAAACTCATTAAAAAGATGTCCATGTACAAAATAAGGACATTTTAATAACATAATTGCAGACAAAGGACAACTATAAAAATTCAACACATTAATACAAAGGTTTTATTTTCCTTCTGCATAATTCCTTCCCTACCAGTCTGCACCCAAGCTGAAGTACAATTGTTAGACTCATTAAAATTCAAGAGGCTGAACGTAAAACCATTGGCTCTGCTGTAGGAATGTGCTGCTGAAAGATACAAACCCTGTTAGCTACAAGTAAGAGGCAAGAGTGCAGGAACGGGCTGAGGCTGCTAAAGGTTATTGCGCACCCACGTGCTGCCACTTCCAGCTCACTGTGCCTTCTGCACATGGTGAACACAGTCCTTAAGGGAGTAACAGCATTAGGCTGAACAGTGCTTTGGCCAGAGATGGGTGTTGTCCTAATAGAGATTCCAAAATGAAAACATTTCTGAAGTAAAACAGTTGCAGTCCCAACAAGTGCTAACTGTGCACCAAAATCTGCAGCAGTTGTAGATGGAGCTACTGTGATGTGTAACTCAGTCTTCAGTGTTCCATACTGGACTGCAAAATCCTTGATACACTGCCAGTGAAGGGTCAATTATAAAATTAGATTTGTTTTTAATCTGACCTAATCTGTAACTTAATTTGCCCCCTCTTTCTCCCCCCAAAACGACTCTCAGTATTTAAAGTTTATTCTTGTAAGCACTAGTTGAGGTTTCTGTATTTCCTTTCCTGTGTCCTCAACACAGACTTGGGACTGTTGAGTGTTTCTCTAGATCCACTGCTCTCCACAGCCCATGTCACATGTGACTCCTTAGGCTGCCTTTCCAGGTGTGAGTGTCCCAGCTTTCAGGAGTTAAGTAAACATCTCCCAGTGAGCAAAGAGCAGCTCGAATGCCAATGCCTAGAGTTCATCACTTCCAGGGTTGGGTTGTCCTCTGTCAGGACGTAGTGCAAGAAACAGCCCCACCACATAAGGCACTTACCTACGGTACCCGAGGGGGGCAGGGGCCAGAGCTCCTGGAACATGCAAGGCTGGTGAGAGTCCCACTGGAGAAGACAAGCTCTGGTGGGCTCAGGGAGTGCTGCCCCTTCCCTGGGTGCTGCTGGAACAAAGTCTGCTCTGCAACAGGGCTCAGATCCTCCCATTGGCAGCCACTTCATTCACCTTCGACTTCTGATGGTCGTATTTCACAGAAACAATAAGGAAAAGCAAGAGGGTTGCTCCTTGGATAGCAGCCAGCAAAAAGAAATAATAGTTTAATTGGCAGCCATTAATATTACCTAGAAAGAAATGGGGAGAAAAAATAAACATTACTAAAGATTATACAAATAAAAATGTGAATCTCTTCAAGTCTTTGTGGTCGGAGTCATCTCTGACACTCCCTCAAAGTTGTTACAGATTAGTGATCTGTACCACATTAAATAATGTTAAATTAAGAAAGCTCATTGCTAAAACATTATTCCTCTGTTAAGGAACATGCACTAACTATTGCTGTTCTTCCAGGAACAATAGATTGTGGCCCATTTCCAACAGGCCCCATCAGCCACAGCCAATTGGACCATTATGATTACCAAAGAAGTTGCAGAGAGTAAAACAGTGACGTCCACATCGATCCTAACAAGCTGTTCATGCAGCAGGCCTATAAATGTTCAGATTAAATTACTTTAATCACTGAAACTTAAGATTCAATTAAATGAACTTATAATAAAACCCAATAAAATTAAACAGAGGCTTTCCCTGACATTTAAAATACAATATATGTGTGAATCTCCATTTCAGGAGCAGACATGTTTAAAGAGTAGTAATTATCCTTTATGAGATGGGATATTAAACCCAGGAAATCTTAGTTCTTGTCGCAGAAACAAGGCATTTCAATGGCACCAACCAACAGAAGTACCAGCAGCGTGAACTTTCAGAGCAGGTTTTGGAGGCACTCTGTTCCCTCCAGTGATACTGTGAGTGAGCAGAAATAGCAGGTGCACGTGCTTATAGTTCCTACACAGCACCTGAGGAAAAATCCCAAAGCCATTTGTTTATAAAGACTTCTCCACGCAATTCCTACCCTGGAAGACCCAAGTGGATTTCAGATGCAGATTTGATAACTTTCAGTAATGTTACACCAAACAACAGTCGAGTAAAAAGCAGTTACTGCTACAGTTACAGCAGTGGGGACTGGGGTGCTGCAGCTCCAAAGCACCAGGGAGCACTTCACCCTTGGGCCTGGTTTGCAGCTGCTGAGAAAAAACTGGGCTAAGAAAGGTAGAAATAAAAGTCTCCATGGGATGATATTTTCATTTGGTGAGGGCACTTACATAAAGTTAAGGCCACTTGTCATCTTCTGCAGTTTTTAGAAGAACAACTTACAAAGCACAGATGACAATTTGTGGCAAATGTTCCGATCTAGACAAGGTTACTTTTTGGGAGATGCAAATCTTAAATGGCAAATTCTCTTAAATTTCAAGTAAGTTTACGCTGCACTTCTAAGCCATGTACACATGGGTAGGTCTAGCATATGTTTTAAGAACTTTTCACACTCCTTCACTTGGAACTAATTAGCCCATTGAGGATGGGAGGATTTTCTCAAATTCCCAAGGTGCCACCTACTGGTGCCAGTAATTATTTTTAACTTCCCCTGGAAATACAAAGCAGATGATTTGTTGGACTTTAAGAATATAAATAGCTAGCAGACAGAAATGCAAAATGAACTCAGGGTAATTTCAATGAAGTCACTTGAAACGAGGAAGCTGAATAACACTAAGAGAGAGGCGGGTACATTCTACTTCCCATAACCAGAGAAAGTATTTTCTGTACTGGATACCAAATATAGTCTTCTTCTGCACCTAATTTGAATATTTTTTTACTAAGATCCAAATATTTTTAAGCACTTTCTAGTGATAAAGTGCAGTGACAGCTGAGCAGGTACCTGACAGCCTTTCCGGGGCAAATATTCCCCGTGTGTTTCCCACGCTTTCATGAGGGCAACACATCATTCTGCATAATCACATTATTTCACACTTAGGTGCAAAATGAACCTTTGTCTTTAAAAAAGCAGCAGACAAATGACTATTTTTAAGATAATAACTGTGTTAAGACTCAACAGTTCCATGTCCTTAATGCTTAACTAAGGGCAGCCTTCTGTAATATGAAGGCTGAATGCACTGAAACCACACTTACCAAAATCCGTGTGATTGCTCATCCAGCCGATTTCTTTCAGAGACACCAGTGCCAACAACCCAGAGCCAACAAATGAGCCAATGCCCGAAAAGAAGAAAAACAGCCCCATAATAGCACTCTGCATGGATTTGGGAGCAGCTGAATATGCAAATTCTAGACCTGTATTGAAAGATTTAAAAAAATGCTATTGGAAGAAATAAAGGAACAAGAGTAAACTGTTCTACTTTAGTGTTACAGAAGTTACAGATGGGCAGTGAATCCCTATCAGCTCCCAGGTCCCTCTAATTGCTTTATGAACCCTGTTAAAGGTCATCAATGTATCAACCCATCAAATGGACAATATTTGAGACAGGCACTTTGATCTTATTAACATTACATGTGGAAAATCAAGAAATCTGAGCCAACACATTCATTTTTCTGCCTAAAATTATCCTCAAAGAAATGCATTAAACTAACTCTAACCTGGCAAGTTCCACGTCCCCCCTCTCCCTTGTTTCTGTATTCCCTGTCTGTTGTGCAGCATTTACAAAGCATGTGGCATTCCCTGCTGAGAACAAAGTGCTCAAGAACTGAAGGTCACTCTTGCATTGACCATGAACATTTATTTCTCACACTGTCTGTATCTCTGAATGTGCAGACAGAGAAATTAAATGTAACTGGAAAGGCAGTAATTAGTTTTAACTTAATTCTGATATAGAATTCTCTGAGCTCATTGCTTGCTGGCCTATTCTTTTTAATACTTACAGATACGGAGTTTCAACTTTTAACTGTTTTTACTCAAATTTCAACCAATAAACGCAAGAAAAACATCCCAGTGACCATCACTCTGAAAATCTGTGCTACTGAAACAGAGTACCAACAGAAGCCTGGGTTAGGCTCTGCCTTGCAAAGACTAATGCTCCTGATTAACTCCTTTTTAGAATAATACTCCTGTCAAAAATCAAATGGGATTATTCACAAGAGACAGTCAAATGCATTCTATGCTGAGCTTTTGCTGACAGGTGAAATGCTTGTTTCAAAACAGTCTGCTTCATACTGAAAATTAATGCTACCTCATCTAGCGTTTCTCTTGGCAGAGAGAGCATTATAGACCTGAACATTGCATAAATCTTGCATTAGAGACTGAAAATTGCATAGTTCTTATGTCTTGCATAATAAAGGTATGCTTTACTTACACCATCACTGGTATTTGACTGTTGCTACTCCAGCCAGGGTTTAATAGAAAGGCTCTGGCATTTCTTTGCAAGGCAAGCATTAACACTTCAAGCCAGACAGGCCAACTTGCCTGTTGTGAGGGAGGAACTCTGTTCATGTGAAAGAACCACAACTGTGTGTTCTCCCTCATCCATCCTGCACTGCCAGCTGAGAAATGGCTGAGAACCACCAACTGCTTCTCTTCCTGTGCCAAACACCATAGAATGGGCAACAACAAGAACCTGCCCGGGAGGGCAGGAGGGAACTGAAACATTCTTCAGCCAGCTCAGCTGGGTGGGTTCCTGGAAATTCAAACTGTGACAAGAGAATCACTGCAGACACAGAGAAACATCTGCAAAAGCAGGGGGGGAGGGGAGGGGAAGAATTGTATTTATTTTAAGAATTAAAAATGCCTTTTTTCCCCCCTAGGCTTTGCCACCAATAAAACAACTCAGATATTTCAAGGAGTATTTATGTGGCCAATCTCACTTAAACAAAAAAAGCAGACTATTGTCAGGATGCAATAGTTTGTTTTTAACCTCCTGTTAAGATATCAGAGCTGCCACCACTCTCACATTTTGGTCACCAGGCTTCTGTATGTTTATAAAAGTTAAGTTCAAGTATAACACAAGAAAGGATGTGGACCACTTTTTCTCTTTTTTCTTTTACAGATATACTGGATGTGAGTGTCACTGATGGAAGATCTTAAGACTCAACACAAAAACCAAAACGGGTGCAACACTGAGCACTTTTTGCAACACAATAAGGCACATTTCTAAACTTGACTAGTTTTTCCAGCAACGCCAATATTTAATCTGGCAGAAAGAACATCAAATCTTCTCTTTGCCTTCAGAGCTCCTTTGCCCTGCTGGCAGCCATTGATAATGATTTCATGCTACCTCAAACAAGCAGTTCTGAAATTAAACCCTCTCGGTGGTGTTGTCATGTGAGATTACAATTCCCAGTTAAACAAGGGTGTGTTAAGAGGATTGACAGAATAATAAAAAAGATTAATGCAATGTGTGTCATCTTTTTTAAGGTACCTCAAGTGTAACTAATGTGGCTTAATAAGAATATGCTTAGTTTTACAGTAAACAAAAAAACAAACTTATGTTTCAGCTGTTGTGATATTTAGTCCCTTTTTGTTCACAACAAACATTTCCACATCACTAGAGTTTTGTAATCATTAACACTTTGCTTATTTTAAAGCTGACTTTTATAGCACAAGAGATGCCTTTATCAGCTTAATTATCAAATTGATAAAGTACACTGAGTCTTGAGAGGCCTTCTTAAAAATATTAAGAATTATGTTTAGATAACAATGAGCAGGCAGGAAACAAACCTTTGTAAAACAATCAAATGAAAGTGCCATACACAAAGCAATTAAATTCTGCAGAGAATTACTACTACATTTTTCCTACCACTGACCATGAGGTTTTGAGGTTCTAAAGCTGTTGGTACAGACCCAGCAGTGCAGAACAGCACAGTATTCACACAAGAATTGTGTAAGCCTTAAAGACTTGACTTCTCGTGAAGTCCACTAAAGGATTTGAGAAAACAAACCCTCAGTTTGGAGTTCAACAAACAGAGAATTCTTCAAGTCCTTGACCTTTCCAAAACCTGCAGATAGGTTGTTTTCTCCTTGCAAACACCTTTAAACTAGAAATAGTACCTGACACAGAAACAAGACTCTGGAAGGGAGATTGATTTATTTTTGTATGAACGACTGTATTTCTGATTAGCCGTCTGTTTACCTGAGTTCAGATTTAATTGGCACCAAGTGCTAAAGTTGTAACTAAAAGTAACTCATTTTATTTGCTATACATGCTAAATACAGCCTTAGTTTTAATAAGTAACTAAACTAAGCAAGACTCCAGCTTCAGCTTTTTATGGGCTAGGATTTGTGACAGGCACTGCTCACACATAATGAATGCAATGACACATACTGACTGCACTGCTAAAGCAGACTTTCCATTCAAGAACCTAAAGTGCAAACAAGCAGACAGGGAGGAAAAAAACCCCAAATGCCACATTTTTTTCCTACTTGCCAAACAATCCAACCAGCCTGTTTTATTGCCTAACAGCTGTGACGACAGCAGCACACATGGAAGCAGAAACCTGACGGAGCAGAAGTTCTCTGTTCCACTAGGAGGGGAACAAATGGGCCATGTGACAGCTGGGGCTTCAGCCAGGGAGATCTCACAGAATGAGAGCATCTCACTGTAACCCCCCGTGCTTGCCCAGGAATGAAAGTAACCTCCCCAGGGGAAATGAAACCAGGAGATTCTGCCACAAGGAATCGAAGAAAAAGAGCTGCAAGTAATGCCAGTTTGAGTGGATGATCTTCAAAGTTCAATATTTGCAAGCAGTATTTCAACACATTAATAAGTAACTATAGTTAAGCAAAACCTAAATGATTTTTACCTCAAGTCACTGGAGGAGTTCTAAGGTATCAAACAGAATTGCTGAGCTACCTGGTGTAAGGAGTATCAAATAGCTCCTTGTACTCTCCTGAAAGGTTTCTGTTACTGGTAACTAAGCACTGCTCCCAACCATGAGATGTGCAAACACTGTGCTAGGAGATTCCCAGCAGCATTTCCCTGGGTTGGTCCCAGCACACAGTGCCACACTGACCACAGGGGAGCTGCCCGGGCTCTCCTGCTAACGAGCCTGTATGAAACAGGCCAGAAAATCACATTTCATAGCCCTGTTCACCCTCTCCTCCCACTTCACTTTCAGCCTGACAGTCAGTCCGATCACACAGCTGTTCTGTGTACATAACACAGAACAGCACTAAGAAATTTAAGGTGTCTTGCATCTGTTCAAGACAGGCAGAATTTGACCAGTATCTCAGTTTGCCCAGTATCTCAAACAACTACACAAAAACTGACCTAGAAATAAAACAGACAAACCAGTATCAAAAGAGCTACTTCATTATTAATATTCACAAAGAATTTTCTTATTTCAGAGGTGTAAAAACTCAAGTAACATGAATTTAAATGTGGTAAGTCTTTCTAAAGATGGCTTACTTCTTCCCTTTTCCCTCAGAAAGGTGTTTCCACTTCCCAATCCAATTGACTTTCTAAACCGTAGCAGTTTTTAAGCAAAGAAAAAATTACAAAGCACAAATTGTATTTGCAACACAGAGGAAGATTCAGAGGACTGAATACTGCATTACAATACAGGACTGACAGAGTAGGTTGTTTTCCATTAGGGAAAACACTAACTGGATGCCACACAAATATTTTAAGTGCTGATCTTCTTGAAATTCAATTTTGAAGTCTTATATAGCCAGTTTTCAAATGTGCAAGACCTGTGTGCTTTGCCACTTTGTTAAGCCATATTGTATAATAATGTATTTGGGAACATAAGAGCTTTCTTAGAATGATTTGAGAAATATCTGTTTTCTAAGATTCCAACATTTATGACAGATATAAAAGCACATTTAAAGCACAAAAAGACTCTTACCTGCTATACTTGCAAATATTTCACTGAATCCAATCAGCACATATTGAGGGATCTGCCACCATATTGGCAAATCTGCAGCATGGTATGTTACATTCCCAATTGTCTGGTTTATTGTTTTAACCTTGACAAGTTTCAATCTGTTGCTTTCCAGAATTCCTATTGGAAAAAGGGAAAAAAGATTGACCTAAGATGCAAACATTGTTTCATCATATTAAAACTTAAATTAGGACTCAGCCCTGAACTGCAATTACAAATGATACAACAGGAATACATATGTATTTATTTCCTAACATGGAGCATTTCAGACTACTTTTGCCATTGTTATTTCAAGACATACAGTTGTTCTGCCACAGAATTGGTGATTCTATTATTAGTCAGTAGCAATAATTATCTACCTGCTTAACCCTTTTGTGGATGGATCAGCTGAGAGCTTTTTTATACACACTGTGTTGGGCTATTTTTGAAGACAATCTCATTTTCACAAACTACTGCTTTGCAGTGTTGAACCAATTCACCTGCCACCACAGCATTAATAAAGGAGAAACCATTTGGCTTATGAAAATGGCTACACTAGTCCTGAAGAACGATGAAAACCCTCTATGAATATGATTATGACATTTATAGGACACTTTTCATGTGAGGAGATCCAAAAGCTTATTAGAGCTTGATTTACAAGCAAGATGTTGCATAGAAAGTACTTCATATAGAATGAAAAATAGACATGATAGTGTAAAATATAAGCATTTTTAGCTTGCTCAACACAACAGTTTAGAGTACAAAGTTAATATCAAATAACGCTGCAGGGTTTTGTTGAAGTTGCCCAGATTAAACAACAGGACTGTTACATAAAATGCACAGAATAACTAATAGTTAATAAAACTTCCTGCTTCACCCAAAAAGGACCTCTGTAAAAGAGACCTCAATATCCTTGAAAATAAGGTGAATTTATTCATCTCCAATTCAGAGGAGGAAGACCTGAGTCACTGCTTCCTATAGTACACGTTACCCACACGTCCTCCCATTTAGTGCCTGCCAGTTTTGGTCCCTCTCTGCCTACAGAGCCAAGATCTGACCTAATCTGGGGGCACAAAATACCACTCCTGTTGCAAAAAAAAGATTGTACAGGGCTTAGATATGATGCTTCATGGCTATCATACCATGTCCAAGTGATTACATCTGCTTCCTCAGTTCTAGCTTGTCCTTTCCTACAGGCAGCCAAAGGATGCCAGGGACATTGAACATTTAATATGTTGGCTGAACCACTCTGAACCCTATTGACAGCACTGTTCATATAAACAAGCACAGACAGTTTTCAATGCACAGTATAATATCTGTTCTCCTATTTGTTCACAAATCTGTGACACAGAAACCTTGAGGGGACGGGCCAGATCACCATCTCTGTGCACAGTGCCAATGCCAAAGGAAATAACCACTGTCTGCCAAAAGCCCCTCATGCCATGACATGCAGTTCCTTATTCATCCTGGGCACGCCAAGGGACCCGAGCTGGGAGGAAAGCACGAGCAAAGCTCTCCAGAGACCCTTAGACACAGTCTGGAGGTGAGGCCAGAGCTAAGGAATGTGTCTGCCTTCAGCTCTTCCTCTATCTCTGAACTATAAAGAGGTGATGTAATTAAAATAAAGCTGGATTTCTTGATGTGTTTGTTTTTATACAGCTGCCAAACATTTTGGAGTGGAACTTAATTAAAATATAAAAAAGCAGTGCAGTCATCTAAGAGCTCAGACATAATTTCATTCATATACATTCAACAGAAAATTATTGCACCTCAACACATCTGGTGATCCTTACTGTGTTTATATCCCTCCCAACTTAAGCAGATTCAGGAGGCATTTAGCCACACAGGAACATAACTACAATATAAACTTTGCCATAAATTTATCTTCAACATACTTCAGAATCTAGAATCTATTGATTCTTCCTTAAGACTTTGACAGAAAGCTTCATGTTTATCCTTACAGTTTTAGTAGTTAAAATAATCTTAAGTTCTTGCTATAATGGTTTAAACTCTATAAATGAAGTAGATTCTCCAGTTGAATAACCTTAAATATTGCTGCTCAGAATTTATGATAAAATGCACAAAGCACAGCAGATGTTCATTGAATCTAATCACTTGCATTTTTACACAGTTTATAAAATATTTTAAATAATCTAAACAATCTAATAGGCAGCCTGAGCAGTGTCCACAACTAATGCCTGTTAGATAGATAAGTTCAAATAGAAATATGGCACAAACAAATCACTCAGGATATTTCCATGATTGCAAGTTCTTAACATCTTCATATGTTTAAGATTTTAATCAGTATATCTCTCTCTAAGGCAGAAGTGGTTGGAAGGAATACTGTATTTTAAGAATGTTAAAATATGGCAGCTATAAATATCATTTAATGAGAAAATAAAAATTGTATGAAACATATAAACCAACAGATGCTTTCCACCCTGCTGGGAATAAACAGTTTCCTACACCCCAAATTTGTGGAAACTGAAGTCCTTAAATTCCTGTTAAGATGAAGGGATATTAAGTTACTCCAAAAGGTTAAACTTTCCAAACAGATTGCAAATAACCACGCAAAGAATTCACCTTTTCAGCTTCTACTGTGGAAGAGCTGGGGGGGCTCCAACCAACAAAATCATGTGTCACATTTGTAGGTGAACAGAAAAAGTGGCTTTTAAATTTTTTAAGAATTCTGCTGTGTGAACCCATTCCCCAACTCGGCTATCACAGCTCGATGTGCTTTTCCCCCACTACCAATAAAGACAGATATTGCTGGGTTTGAATTCCCTTATATGTGAGCCTGAGTTCTATTTAAAGAGCTGACATTTAACTGGTTTACATCATCCTCTTTTGCAGTAGCAGTGCTCTAAGAAACATGGAATGAGAAACACTCCTTTTTTAAGTTTAAATGACTTTGCTTTAAGAACTTTCCCTGCACACATACAAAGTGACCTTGGCCTAATAAGGTAATTATCTCTCTCATTGAAAGAAATCTTAATAGCCATATAAAGTGTCCCTCTCCCTAAAATATAGGGCATCACAAGTGCTGAAATTAATTTATTTAATGCTATAATGCTTTATCAATATGTTCTTTTCAGTGATACTCGTGGAGGCCATAGATTCTATGAAGCATTGCTCAGAGCTGTTCGGTTCCACATCAGCAGCGCTTAACAACCCTAAATCATCTCAAAAGCAGCTGATTTATGGGTCCAGCAGAGTTGCCATCTTTTCCCTTTCATGCTATAGCCAAGCTATTTTACACTACACTAATTCCCAAACATTCGAGCACATGAAGGTAGGAGAGAAGAAAACCAAAGTAGGAGGAAACTCTGCTTCAGCCACAACCTAACTTTATTATTTGAGATAAAGGGAAAGGTAAAATTTCACCTTTTTAATATTTGGAAGTCAGACTGTATGAAGAAACACACTTCTTTCTGAAGTAATTTGTTTTCAGGATAAATAAATTCTCAACTTCAAGACCAAATGTTAGTAAACAAGACAAGACTGACTTCCCCAATACCTTCAGTTAATTTGAGAGGACTAACAGCCTCCTATCCAAATGCTGGACTCTGTTCAGGAACTCGAACACTGATCGTCAAGTTAAGGCATTCGTTGAGAAAACATGATCAGAGAACAAACAGTTCTCCTCTACCAAGTGCACTAGAAAGTTACATTGCACCTAACAAGCTTGGCTAACAAGCTGGTTCTAAAGGGTATATGCAAAGTCTACTTCAGGCAGGGAAAATGGTCCAATTTCATTGCAAACGTTCAGAACAGTTCAGTAAGTTTTTGGATACAATCTTTCATTGTGGGAAATGCACGCAACTATCCCATGAACATGAGAGGTGAATAACATTGAATTAAAGATTCACAAAGTTTTTTCTGAAATGCTGTTGCGAAGAGCTGAATAATTCACTGGATAAGTAGACCCCAAAGCTGCTCCCTTACCTGCAGCAAAGGCAGAGCACATGACAAAGAACATGCCGACGGCGATCCTCTTCAGCGAGGATGGGAGCAGGCCATGCCTCTTCAAAATGGGGTCCACCAGCTTATCTTTCAAGGGGATTAGGATCAGAATAAGCACTGCATCAAACATGGTCAGCCAGGCTGCTGGAAACTTAAAGGGCAGAGGACTCAAGTTAGCAATTTCACACTTAAAGGGTTGATTTTTACTATTATTTTACCAAAAAAGGATGTTTTGATTGCACACTTAGATCCAAAAGAAACCACCGTGCACTGACAGACAGTGTGCAAAGAAAAACAAGAGTGTGTAAAAGCTGAGGAAAACATTCAGTTATTCAGGTTTTCATTTAGTCTGCTGTTCATCAAATGTTCAGAGCAAAAAGGATCTTTGCACCAAAGCAAATAACCGTGTGTGTAGTTCCAAGGAACATGAGGAATAAGAAGATTACTGGGCAGATGAAGAGAGTAATCTCAGAAAACAAACCACAGAACTCAAAGATGTTTTGCTAAGGATGCTTTATAAGATCTCAAAGTTTCAGAGTGCTCATATTTTAAGTGCTTACTCTGAATTAATTTTTGTTAAAACAAAAGTTAACTATCTAAGTAAGTCTGTGTGAATTCCTTCTGAGAGAGGAGGTGGCCATTAGCATTATCACAGCATCTCTATACATCCTGAAATGTATTTTATGGAAAAAATCCCTCTCCTTTGGGAGCTTTTCTGCCATTAAGATTTTCTTAGTCATAGGGCACCTGTCTGAGGAACGACTGATTGTGTAACTCAAATCTGGCAAAAACTGTGCACATTATTTAAATGAATACACCCCTTTGTAAAAGCATTCAAAGCCAGTGTTAATGGCACACAAGTCAGTAAGTGATTTAATGCAATTAAATAGTCCCTGCTTCTTGGCTTCCAATGATATACTCTAGTCTAACAGAACTAAACTTTTTTTCCCACTTCAGTCATGAAAAATATGTAATAGCCAGGTTCTGTACATCTTCTATTATTAGGCTTAGGACTAGGAGAAATATGCCACACAGCAGCAGAAGCACAGTTTTACTAATGTAACACGAAATCCAATTAAAATCAAATTACACTTGTCAAATGAACAAAGAGGATGGTGTAGGACATGTATCCTGTCTCGTCTTCAAGATTCAGTAATTGACAGGAAGAGTCACACGTATGAATAAGAGAATTTCTACCAAGCTTCATAATATTTAACATCTGTTCTGAGCTAGAAAGCCACGACAGTACAGGTAGGTTTATAAAAATGTTCTGGTTTGGAGGGATGTTTTAGAATTGCCTTCAGAACACTGGGATAGCGCCCTGTCACCAGGCTGACTCTTTGACCCAAAACGCTTTACCTGTTTCTGTGCAGAGGCAGTGCTTGGTGCTAAAGGGTTGGTACAGGTAGAAGAGATGAATATTTTCTCCAGGGTAGAAGAGATGAATATTTTCTAGAGATTTCTAATGGTGGACTCCCCCAGCCTGGAAGTGTCCAAGGGCAGGTTGGATGGGGCTCTGAGCAACCTGGGCTAGTGGAAGGTGTCACTGCCCATGGCAGGAGGTTGGAAGGAGATGATCTTTAAGGTCCCTTCCCACCCCACCATTCCATGACTCTAAGATGATCCAGGATGACCAAGGGGCCTGGGACAATCTAAAGCTATGGCTGCAGTAAGAGAGGAAGAAAATCAGATTCCCTAAAGGCTACAAACCTCAACCACTGCAGACACCTCAGAGATCCAAGCCTGACACACTGTGGGCATGCAGCTCTCACTGCAGATGAGAATCCTCCTTCACTGATTTAAAAATGCAATAATAATCTAGTTTGGCTGTATAAAAATATTCAGCAGTTTGATGCATAAGGTTGTGTACATTACTTAGCACTCATCACATACTATGAGAAATGCACAGTAATTCTGCTGAGTTAGTCAAATTCCTGCTTATTTTGAAACGTTGCCAAATTATAATTGTCAATTTTTCTCCCTTTCCCATTCACCTTTCCCTTTGCTTCAAATATCACACCAGCAATAACCTGTGTCAAAGTTTGCACAGAGACTGATTTGTGTAATTAGAGCCAAGGATGTAGGATTTTTTTGTCACTGCTGAAGCTGGAAAGAAAGAAGAGAAATACCAAATGCCTCTGGCACTGCTGTATTTCATACAATCAATCACATGGGTTTGGGGTTTTTGTTTAAAATGTATGCTTTCCATTTTCTACTCTATCAGAAGCCTGCAGATTAAAGGGCATACACATATTTCACTCTTTTCATATCAAGAGGAAATATTTCTTGGTAATGGGCAGAGGTGCCTGCAAGAGCTTAAGGAAAACCTGACAAGGTACAATGGAAAATGTTATATTACTGCTCCTTTTCTTAATTACCTCAAATCACTACATAGAGGAGATTGCAGGTCAGCATCCTTCAGGCAGGCCACATACCAAGGAAGGCAGCAAAGGCAGCAAACCCAAATTAATTTGTCTTAATGCTGTTAGATCACAACCAAGTACATCAAAATAAAACAACACAGCTGAGAAAGGAGCCAGTCACTCCTAGGCAGGACAGAAAATCAGTCTTTAGAGGTACCAAGACACTGTTCCATCATCCCTGCCTCAAATCCTGCAAAGTTTAAGTAAACACTACTGACAGGCAACCTGTAAATCCATACTTTAGTTAGAAAAAGTGGCTCCACAACATGAGTGGTATTTTAAAGTCTCTTCAGCAGAAGCAGTGAAAATCATTATTTTTTGAACTAATTTAATTAAACATAACACTCTACTTACAACTCAAAAACAATTCTAATGCCCAAAAAGGCAGCGAGGAAAGCTTAGTTTGATAACCAAAGCTCCATGTCCATTTCTACACAATAAATATTCAGACTGACAATATTTTTATTTTTAATATTCAGTCTGACAATGGAACTCTGAACTCCTGTGTGCACTTTGTTAGAAGAAAATAATCCAGTTCTCTAGTGCAGCTGACAATGTCATAACAACACATCACGTGGTTCATAACACAAAGCAGTCCTGTTAACAACTTATATTAATACTTCTTGGGTTTACTTCTCTGCACCATTTCTGTAACCACATGATGCCAGCCAGCCTTGGAAAATATTGACTGAACTTCTTTCCATTCGAAGTAAAGTGCTTATTGATTAAGCAGTACAAAGTAACAAATGTATCTCAGAGTCCAAACACTAATGTATCAGTTAAGGGTGGGTGTTCCTCCAGGAACACTTCCATCCTGGTTTGAAAACAGAGCATATGGATTTATAAACTTTCTCCAAAGGTCAGCCTTTGTCCACTGAAGGATCAAGACACTCCTAATCAAAGCAGTGAGTTACCTGAACCCCTTCAGACCAGGATGGTGTGAACTCCACATCCCTGTTGGTGTAACAACATCTCTGTCATGGCCATCAGGGTTCTAAGTGCCCAGTGTCTGTGGCCACCAATTCCCTACCTGAACCTCCTGGAATTTTTGGACAATACTTTCCTCATTGGCATTTCAACTAAAGAAAACACACTTCTCACTTGTTTGGCTCTGCTTACCGTGTGAATGGAGTTGGTGTCATTTGGTATTTCAGGAATTTTCAGATGGAGACTTTGCAATACATACGTTGTCTGCATCTAGCATTAGGAAAGAGGAGTTGAGATTAATTGGACAAGGAGTGCTGAGAGTGAGGTATTTTTAATAATTAACAACTAGTATACCAGAGGTAGAGTGCTAATATAGCAAACCAAAGAGAATTATTGCTAGAACATTACAAAAATTTTTAAACCTTATATTTATTTTTACTAAAAGCACAAAGAATCATTCATGTAACTTTAAAAACAATTTCTCCAAAACGTATTTGATATCCTAAATCATCTCAGTAAGACAGAAATTAAGTCTAGACCACTTACCCTAACCTATCTGAAACAACAGTGCAATATTTAAGATACGTCACTTGGTATAATTGTCAGTCTTAACTACAGTTTTAATGACTCTTATTTTCTTTATTATTAGATCAAATTATTATTTGAGAGTATTCTTAGAAGCCATTTTTCATCTCTCAACTTCAAGATAAGTTTCACATTTATGAGAGAACCCCCAGAAAAATGTTAGCTTAGAAATTATGGTTTTTTAGACATGTAAAATAGAACTGTAACCCCTTGGAACTACTCACTTGAAAATACACTGTCCAGTAAGGTATTAAAGCCAGGAAGACAGGAATAATCTTGACAAGAGCTTTTACATCTTCTACCTTGTCTTCTCTGAAGGGGCCCCCCCGAGACAGCTTGGCCATCTCAAACAGGCTTTGCTTGCGAGGCTGATGAAGTACTCCCTGGCCTTCGCTTTTGAGAAGAATTTGAAATGTTTAGTTAAACAACAAAAACTGATGTAACTGGCAAGCTTGTGACATTTCATTATTAACAGCTTGTAGGTTTCCAAAGTGAGTAACTCGTGTAAGTTACAGCAACACAACTAGGCCAGAATGGCTCATCAGCAGGTGAAAACATGAGATGAAACCTCCTGTTCTGAAGGTTTCCTGATTTCCCATCCTCCTCTGGCACCAGCCCTAAATAACTGGCAGTGTAATATGCAAAACTTAGAATACTCTGTATTTTTTAATATTGTTTGTTAATTGAATTAATGATGGTAATTGGTTAGTTGTTTTTCAGTCTGAGTAAAGGAAACCTTTTCTCTTATCAGTGATTCAACCACCAGTATTTCATGGGCATCTCTTAAGAGTGGAAAAACTCTGGCTGCCCATCAAGCCACTTACATTAAATGCAGATGAAGTATTTTATTTTTCAAATCAGAAGGCACCCACAAACACATCTAACAGAGAAGAAAATTAACTAGAGCTGAGAAGCAGCACAGTCAGGTTATGTCACAGTCTCAGAAACTCGGCACAAACCTGGGAGTTGAATGTTCCACGTGTGTCTTCTTGGAACAACAGGAATACGCGAGGATTTTGAACATGTCTGTGAAGGCACTCCCATCGGGGGGTTTGGTGATGAAGAAACTCTGACCACACAGGAAAACCATGAAGGAAATCCCAATGCAAACTGTTGGGATACTGTATCCAATAACAAAGCTGACATTCTGCTGAATGTATGCAATGCCTCCCAGAGAGAGAATAGCGCCCAAATTAATGCTCCAATAAAACCAATTAAAAAATCTTCTTGTGGCTTCCGGACCCCGATCTTTGACCTGGAAAAGATTGAAAGCAAGAAACTCAGTTTCTGAAGAAAATGAAGCCTGTTTATTAGAATTTAATCAAGTTCAATGCACTGAAGAGTTTGGGTTTCATTTAGAGTGTCTCTGGAAGGATTTAAATGTTTTGGGCTTCGCATGGTATTTGATGAAATGACACCTCACTGAGCTACCCCATTACATGAGCAACCTTTTACAAGCCCAGCACAGGGACAGAAAAGCCACGTCCTACGGAGTGGCAGCAATATGAATAGTAAGATGTGTCTTGAAATAAGTTTTTAACACTGTCAGTTCTGATTTACAGTTTCAGGTGTCTCAGTGCTGCACAAACCCATCTGTATCATTCAGCCAAGCCCAACAAAAGCAATATTAAGACATCTTTTCCTATGCATAGTTAATAGCATTGTTAGGCATTCTGGTACATCTGTTTGCATGTCAAATACAATTTCCTGGAGATAAACAGGAGAAATCCTCCCTCTCTAGTTTCAACTTGGTACTCATTTCCTAATTCTAACAGTCAGCACCTGCAGTGGAGTATTAATCTAGGAATTCCTTGTAAACCCCAAACGGCAGCAGGATATTAGCAAACAATCACATCAAACAATCACATCAAACAATCACATCAAACAATCACATCAAACAATCACATCAAACACAGTGCTCCAACTCCTGTGAAGTGTTACAATCTGTTTTAGGAAGTTTCCATTTCTTCATCATAAAGTCTCAGTTCTCGTATTTCTGCAAGGAAGATGACTTCCCATCCTCCCTCTTACACATGACCTTGCTGACATCTATACAAAGGAAAGCTGGGAGAAGAGAGCAAACTTTGATACAGGTAAGAACAGGGCAAGCACAGCATGATGCTTGTAGCAGGTATTATCCCAGCCTCCAACCATTAGCTCCTGAGAAACTTCCTGAACCAAGGATGGCTTCTATCTATCTACTTCACAAATGCAGCAGCTCTCCTCTCCATGAACTTGTCTAACCTGCCTCTGAACCCAGGTCAGCTTTTAGAATCCATAATATCCCGTGGCAAAGAGTTCCCCAGCTAATTACACAGTGGGAAGAACCACCTCCCCGTGCCTGGTTTGAACCTGCCCCGGCCTGGCCTCCCTAGTTTTACCTAGTTCTGGGAAACAACAGAAGAAAGCTGAGCTTTATCCCATTCCTGGTCCATTTCTGCCTCTCTCCCCCAGCCATTATTTCCACAAACCACTGACACATATTCTTTCTTGCTGCCTTTTCAAAGGTAGGAAGTTTTAGACTGATTCATAATTCGTTGCTTGGGAACTACTGACCATGTCTGTGGCCCTTCCCTGAAACTTCCTTCTCCATCTCCAGTATCCTTTTTGAAGCAGTGACCCCAAAGGAAGGCAGTGCTCAAACGACAGACACACCACAGACTTCAATGCAAAGGATCCATTTTCTCCTTCCTTACCATAGGAAATATATGCACTAAAAATCCCACCACAGCCACATCTGAAATGCCTCAAAGATGAAGAATTTATGAAGATGTCATGCCAAACCCAGAAAACATGGGAGAGTTAAAAGGCAATTCTGTAGCTCTTTTCAAACCTCTCACTGGCTGCCCAAATATCAGCAATGTTACACTTAGGGTGAATCACTCAGAATTTCCCCAGCTGGCTGTTACACCTCAGCTGTGTGACAGCACAAAACATCTTCATAACACATTTCCATAAGGGACTAAGAAGAAGAAAACCACGTGGGAATTTTATTATTTTACTTTTATCAAGCACAAGTATTTTCCACAAAACCGCAGGAGTTCTCGTTTTCCCCCCTTATTCTTGCATTATTTTCAATCACCCAAGCAGAAAGAAATATCTATCACTCCCTCTGCTCAATTTCATCTGTGCTCAAGCATAGCAGCACTCTCCTCACTCTGCTTGTGATAGCAGCACCACCAGCTTCATTAGATTCCTAACATCCTACCAGCAACTGCAGCAGGAAAATGATGGACATAAATGGCACAAATAAACTGTGCATCCTGCAGAGAATCAGTCCTCTGGGCTAAGGGTTCTACATCCCTGCCCTGAGAGTGGAAACAGGTACATTTAAAAGATTTTGGCCCCACCACAACAAACAGCTTAAAAAAAAATAATCTGGTAACTGTCCTTTAAATATAGACAATCCAAATGCAGAAAGAAAAGCACAGTGCCATTCTGAGTTTTGTAAGTGGAACTACACAGCACTGGATTTCAAAATAGTAAAGGAATAGTTCCCAAAATCAAAATTTCTAATACAAATCACCTATCAGAAGGACTATGGTCAGGTAAAATGTAATTAGGAGCACAGTTTTCATGATAAAGACTCCTGAGTACCTGGCAGACTGTGATGGGAATTGTCCAAACACTACCTTATTTACAGCCACTTTCAGCAGAGGACACACCAGCTCTGCAAGTCTGCACTGCAATCCTCTAAACTCATTTAGGATACAAGGTTACCATCCTAGAATCAGAACAAAATTTTAAATGCAACTAAAACAAAGAGAGGAAGAGTAACTGCATGGTTAGTTACAACCCCTGATGAAAAGGCATGACCCACAGCAAGTTCCACAGCACAGCTGTTCGAAGTTTAATACTTAGCCCACATTCTGACTTTGAATAAAGAAGATACTTGTTCAATTATCCCTCTGTTTTTTTCAACACTAACATCTTCCCCAGAAGATGATCCAAACACTAGCCAAAGCAGTTTATACAGCTTGAAAACTGTATATTATAAAAATATCATACACCACAAACACTAAGATTCTATTAGATCCTTCTGATTTTTACATAAAGAGTCAGGAATCTAAACAGACATTGCTTCTCCACAGTTCCTGTTTCTGATGCTTTGTCACAAAGGGATTTCCAAGCTTTCAGACAGGTCAGTTCCAAAGAACTGGTTGTCTACAAGGTTTGTTATTTTTGCTGTGGATCTGTGTCTCTGGTGCCTACCACTCCCCTGGGACATCTGATTTCTGTCATCATCTGATGATCTCAAGCGTTTCCTAAACCCCAACATTTCAGAGTTCCAGGATGTGTCTCTCCCTCTCCACATCACCACAGATCCAAAGCTACGAGCTCCCACTTGACTCATGAAAGGAACAAGATCAGTCAAATGTTACTGACAGTAGCAGTTTTCATTTGCTCCTGCAATCAACTGACAGTCACAAGTGACAAATGTAACAAAATCCCCCAAACTCCCCCCAGTCAACTCTGTGAGCAACCACACAACAGAGCAAGGATGAAAACAGAGAAGCTTGTCCTTGTCTTTAGTCCACAAAGGAAAGCACAATGACAGCAGTTCTGTGCAGTCACATTTACAGAATCCTGGCCTTCTACAGACACCAGTTATTCCTTGAGGTCCTCTGGAGAGAACACAGTATTACTCAGTTGCTACACAAGTTCAAATTTTCATTCTAAAATTTGGCAAGTCCACATCTAAAGTCTGCTTCCTCTCCCATCTATTCTGTTTCTGGCAGAAACAGAAACAAATTATTACTGGCCTTGTGAATTCCACAACTTGTTTTCAAACTGCAGTCTTAGATGTCCACAGACTCCTAAGAACTTCAACAGCAACAAAAAAAACCCCCAAAAAACCAGCTTGCAGTTAGTGACCTTCAAAGCTTTATAGATGGTTCCCCATCCTTATGCAGATGGAAAATCTAAGCTCTACAAATAAATATCACTTTAAAGCCATCTCCACACCAGCAATTTCCAACAGCAACTGTAACAACAACAACAACTTTAGCAGAGGTTTCGGGCAGTTAAAAACTGATACATTTATTGACTGTGAGGGCAATTCAGAAGGAAGCTACACTGTGGGTTAGAATTGGTCTCTAATTCCCACAACCCAGAAAGAGACTCATCTATAATTAGAACAATGATTATGTCTGATACAGAATTAGTCTGCTACTAATTCTGCCTTCAGTGTTGGAGCTAAATCAGCTTTCACAATAATGGCAAAACAGTCATATTGTTTCCTAACTCCACAAAGTCACAAACTGCTACGCAGAACAGGAAGCGACCGCAAAACACTTAAAAGGGGAACTGGAAAGTGCCAGGTTGTACATATCACATGATTAGAAAGCCTATTCTGAGAACCATCAGCTCAGATTTAGACCAACAGATCAGTCTGCAACTTTTAGAAAACAGCTCCTTTATAAACACAGTTAAGCAAAGCTGGTCTATATCTACTTTCCAGTAACTTTTTTTCCCCTAAGCCGACTGGCAAAAGTTACTCGATACCACTTTAACAGCACTTCTAAAAGCATCTATTTAACAGAAATTAAGAAACTACATTTTTCAATTTTAGAGAGAAGCAAATATTAGAATTCAGTTTTCAATGTTGCCCAAAATGATTCTTCTCATTGTATTAGAGCCCTCTACCAAAATTCTATACATACACTAAAGCTGAAAAAAAACACATAGTCATTTTTAAGAGATCTGCAATGAAATGTAATTAACAGTGTCTGAAAGGTGGTTGTGTCAGATAAAGTACATGATATACAACCCATACTTTCCTTTGTCTAGTATTTAAGGGGAAGAGGACAAATCTTATCAGCACACATCCAGCCAAAACATGTTTGGATTGTATTCTGGCCTCCCAGGAACGTGGCTCCTGGAGACGGGCTTTATCCTCAGCAATATATGTGAACCTCCCCAGCAGTTTGCTACATTCCTGTGCAGGGAGAAGGCACCCGAGGGGGCCCCAAACTGCACAAGGTAAGTGGTGTGCTGTAATTTATTTAACAATAGATAACCCAGAAAGAGAGAAGGGGAAAAATTCAGTCCTTGGCAGAGCTCTACTGATTATTATGGACCAGAAAGGAGTATTTCTTTTGCTTCACCCTACATAAATCACTGTGAATTATCTGCAAACCTAGCAAAAAATTGCTTTCCTTGAAATCCTGGGGGGAAAGCCTTTACAAAAACCAGCTACAACAGCTACACTTCCACTGGCAATGGCTCTTCTTTTGCTCTGTTCCTGCCATTATTTATCTCTTATATTTAACGTTCATAAAGCGTTCTGGGGATAAGCAGTCAGTTTTGAAAAACACCTTACAAGAAAAAGTCATATTAAAGCTATTTCACTTGATGGGCTCAGGCTGGCTTAAACAGAACCAATGCACTGGGGACACACGGTCCTAGGCTATAATAATGTTTTACATTTATATACTGCCTTTCACCCAGATCTCCAGAATTTGGAAAACATGAAATGCTAAAGAATGCCAAATGCAAACGGTACAACAGAGAACAGAGGTGTGTTTGGCAAAGATGCTGTGGTATAGCCTCCCTCTTACAAAGAATTTCATGGCATTTCTGATAGCTGCTCTAACCAGAACTCAATGGGCCAGTAAACAGACAAGCAACTGGATTTTTCTTGCTTTGCCATCAAGGACAGTTTAGTTAGAAAAGCTGTTCAGCGTCTGAGCATCTGAAATTCTCAACTTGTAAAACAGGAATTATATTTCAACATCCACGGTCAGCATACTACCTTAGCATAAGGCTGGAAAAGTAGTCCATGCCACAGAGCGTTCCAGTTGATGCTGAACTACAAACTGCCTCTCAAACGTTTTCTGTGAAGCCCCTCGTTCTGCAGTGATGATCCAATGGATGACACTACTGAAGCAAGCCGGGTAAGGTCACTCAACAGGACATGTCCTCAGGAGAACAGCCCAGGTGAGATGTTCACCACAGTGGGAGCACCTTCCCACCCATCAGGTGGCGCAGCATTAGCCTGCCCAAAAACACCCCTCAAGGGCAATGCAGTGAACAGAGAACACCTAAAGCATAAAAAACTGTTTGTTCTCTGGCCTTCACGTACAACTGGATCATAGAGGCCTCTGACGCCACCCTAGAAGGCACATGACATTCTTGTTAGAGCTAAAATGTTATCATGTACTTCACCTGAAGAGCCCTGAGGTCAAATTGATTGGGCACAATCTCCACAATGGAGGATAATTAAGTATCCACCTGATGGCCATTAAGAATTCAACCCAACTCCTCAAGATGGCGATGGCTTTGCCAACTCAGGTACCACAGGTAAGGCCGGGTTACCATGAAACCAAAGGTCACTGAAAGACACCAAAACTGCACCAAACAGGGCACAGCCCCACACCTGGCACCACCCAGGGCCCAGAGCTGGATGCCCCGATGCCCTCCGAGGCCGAACGCCCCCGGGGCTGTGACCAGGAGGCGCAGCGCCCACCCCACCGCGGCGGGCAGAGCCCTCTGCACCGCCCCTGGCCCGGCCCGGCCCCCGCCACACCATACTCGACCTGGTCGGCCCCGAAGGGGGTGATGTTGGCCTTGACCGACCCGACGCCCAGCCCCACGAGGACCAGTCCCACGAAGGTGGCGGTGGCGCAGTACCGGGCGGCGCCGGCCGGGCCGCAGGGCGCCAGCGTGGCGTTGGCGGCGGGCGAGGAGCAGTTCTGCACGGGGGACAGCGGGATGTCCCCGCAGAGGCCCTGGCGGGTGTGCGGCGCGGCGATGACGGGGAAGGCCAGCATGCCCAGCAGGTACAGCGCCATGCTCAGCAGGATGGTGCCGAACTTGCCGAGCAGCGCGTCCGCCAGCCAGCCCCCGAACGGCGACACCAGGTACGTGATGCCCATGAAGAGCAGCAGCGCCTGGCTGGCCTGCGCGCCCTCCCAGCCGTAGGGCGGCCCGTTCAGGAACAGCACCAGGTTGGAGGTGACGCCGTAGAAGGCCACCCGCTCCAGCAGCTCCGCCAGCAGCACGGCGGCGCAGGCCAGCCGACGGCCCTCGAACGCGCTGGCCGCCGCCCGCCCGCGCTCCGCGCTGCCCAGCAGCGGGCTGCGCTCGCTCGGCTCGGGATCGTCCATGGCGGGCCCGGATCCCCCCGGTCCCGGCCCCTGTCCCGGGTCCCGTCCAGGATCCCCCTGTCACGGGTCCCGCCGGCCCCGCCCGGCCCGCCCTGAGGGAGCCGCGGAGGCCCCGCCCCCCCGGAACGACGCGATGCCATTGGCTGAGGGCGCTGTCACTCCGCCGTCACGTGACGGAAGCGGCGGGGCCGGCCCGACCTGAGGGCACTGAGGGCACTGCGGGCGGGGCTGCCACTGAGCCTGTCCCCGATCCTGTCCCGGCTGTTCCTGCGCCCGGCACGGGTGTCCCCGACTCTGTCCCGGCTGCCCCCGAGCCCGTCCCTCGGCCCCGGGCTGAGGGATGGTGCCCCCAGCGCTTTGCCGAGGGAAGGATGGAAGGAGGCAGCGGCTCTCCCCGCTGGGCCCCCTCGCCGCTTGGATTCTGATGCCCGGGGGGTTCAGGGGAGGCCCCAGCAGGGAAAGGGGTTTTCACGGAACCACTGAACAGCTCGGGCTGGCAGGGACGTCTGGAGATGATGTAGTGCCACCCCCCTGCCAGGGCAGGCTCACCCGGAGAAGGTGACACAGGAAAGCGGCCAGGTGGGCTGGGAGTGTGTCCGGAGAGCAGAGGGGACTCCACCCCCTCCCTGGGCTGCTGTTCAGTGCTCTGCCACCCTCAGTGTAAAGAAGTTCCTCCTCATGTTGAGATGAAGCTTCTTTTGTTTCAGTTTATGGCCATTGCTCCTGGTTCTGTTGCTGGGCACCACTGAAGAGAGTCTGGTACCATCCTCATGCCTTTGAGATACTTCTATGCATTAATGAGATCCCTTCTCAATCTTCTCCAGACTAAACAGGCCCAGCTCCCACAGTCTCTCCTCATAACAGGGATGCTCCAGACCCCTCTTCACTTTGTGGCCTCTGCTGGACCCTCTCCAGCAGCTCCTTTGTCTTCCTTGCCCTGAGGAGCCCAGACCTGGGCACAGCACTCCAGACACGCCTCAGCCAAGTAGAGGCCTTGTTTTTTATGATTGTTTAATGCATTAGTTCAGGATTGTCCCAAAACAAGGCCTTTCTACAGGAAAACAGGATAAATGTGTGTTGTGACTGGTTTTGTCTGTGTTCTGCAGCCCCTGGTGAAGGAGTGGGCACGGCTCAGTGCCCAGGGTGTGCCCAGTGACTCACCTGGGCATGGGGAGCAGCAGCTGGTCCGTGAGAAGGAACACTTGCCTGAGCAGTGCCTGCAGGATTTCCATAAGTACACACAGAGAATGAACACTCCAGCCTGCGTGGAACAAAGCGTGTGATTAAAATGAGAAAACAAATTAGTGGTTGCAGGATCAGAACCCTAAGATGTGCTGTAGTTCCACCATCACGTGTGTTGAGGTAAAGGTCATGAAAGTATGAAACTGTCTTGAGCAGCAGACCTTAAAGTCATATTTTTGGCCAAAACAAAGTGGGGAAGATACTCCTGGTTGTATGTTTTTAGGGAAAAAAGTAAATTGATTGACATGACCCCAAACATCTAGGTATGACTTCAATTTTTTGGAGCATCATTGGTAGTTGAGCAAGTGATGCTTGTAAAAGTAAATACATTCATTTAATAATGGCCCTCTGTAAATAACATAAAAATGACTCATTAAATATATTTGGTCTCTTAACTAGTTAACAAATTTTATGACAAAGGACAATAAGGAAAAGGCAACCAGCTGTACAGAGATCTCTTTGTGAACTACTGTAACATGACTGCTTCTGTAATTTAAAAAATTACGTTTCAGCTTTACCCAGCTTAATACAGTGTGTCATATCAATTGTGATGGCATTTTCTGAGGAGTCTAGGAGTATTTTCTGGAGACTCAATTAAGTGCACTTTGAGTTACTGGGGTTTTAATATGTGCAGATATCACATGCTAGGCCATTCATAATTTACTTTGGTGAGTGATGCGAGATTTCTATATTGACCTATCCAACAACTGGTACAAACACTTCACAATGCTGAACAGTATTTGAAATGTGCATTTAAAAATGTAGGAAAAAAAAAAGAGTTGTTGCTCTTCTAAGTTATAGCCATATTTTTGTAGTTCAGATGGAGTTTAAAATGGCCTGAACAATGTTGTGCTGGACTATTTCTCAGTGATAACTTAGTGAGGTACAGACAGTTGAACACGGCTCTGCAGCATGAAGACTCATTAGCAAAACATGAGCCTGCCTACTAAAACTCTTACAATTTACCAAAACACGCTCCACTATGTGCCTTTATCACTTCTAAACCCTCGATTCCTGAATACCTGTCATCCTCAGTGATCCACACAAGTTATTTGAAGAAGTACTGTTTCAAAAATTATTAAATTTAAGAGCCTTTCTCTGTACGTGGTGTATTTTTCTCCCTCTCCTTGAGGGAGAAGGGAGATTTGAAGAGTAATTTAGGCCACAATAACCAGGCACTGCAGTCTGCAGACCACCCTTCCCTGTTTTCTCCAGTCCTTGGGGAAACATGAGCATGCGTGGCCCTGTGAAGAATTACATCAGGGAATCAGACCAGGTTATAACCAAGGAAGTGAGTTTTCTGTTCAATCAAGCCAGCCCTCTTTCTCATGCCCACAACTGTCCTGCGTGCGTTCTCAATGCTTTTACGAGGTGTTCAGTCCGGTCCAAGGCCATGGATATCCACAGTCAGCCCCCTGTCTCCTATCAGTCTCCAGACAGACTGCCCAAACTGGCCCCTGCCTTCCTGCCTGCTGCCCCACCCACCTGCTCTCTGTGTTTCTCATTGGGGTGAGCCCCTTTTACCCTGAAGACTACCTTGATAGTTTGGGATACACTTTTTGGTCCCAAGTTCAGGTTCATTGTTTTTCCCGGCCCTGTTCTGTTGTACCTTTGGATGCTGCTTTGGATCCTGTGGTTCCTCGCCAGACCTTTCCCCTGGTCCCACACACCTGTGGCTCTGCTCCAGCATTCTGCCTTCCTGATGCTGGGGGTGGTCTTTGGCCATCCCGCTGCCTTGTTCTTTGGCCTGGCACACTCCTCTGCCTTTTCTGCTTGTTGGCACCTCACCCACGCTCGGTTTTCCCCACCTGTATTGCCGCAGGGAGCCTGCAGCACCCCTCGGGGGGACAGCGGCCCCTGCCACCCTCCCGATGCTTCTGCGGGGAGCCCTTCAATGGCCCGAGCATCATCTTTGTGGCTGTGCAATGGGAACACACGGCTGTTCAGGGTGCTGTGCAGTGGGAACACACGGCTGTTCAGGGGTGCTGTGCAATGGGAACACACGGCTGTTCAGGGGTGCTGTGCAGTGGGAACACATGGCTGTTCAGGGTGCTGTGCAGTGCAATCACAGGGCTGTTCAGGGTGTTGGGCAATACAAACACACGGCGGGCAGCCCCGCTCGGCAGCGCCGTGTCCCCGCCCGGGACACCTGTCGAGGCCGTGCCGGGCCGGGCCGGCAGCGCTGCCGCCCTTTCCGGGCAGGTGAGGAGGGGCGGCGATGCGGCTGCTGCTGCTGGCGTGTCTGCGGGCACGGACCGGGAACGCCACCACGGCCGGCAGGATACAGTGAGTGATGGGGGGGGTGGGGATGGGGATGTGGGGATGAGGGGGGCGGGCACCGGCTCTGCACCGGTCCCAGAACGCCGACACCGGCCCCACACCGGCACCGGCGGGTCCCGGCGGGTCCGGCCCGCCCCGCTCTGCCCGCGCCGGCGCACCGAGAGGGCTCTGCGGGGCCGGGGCTGAGCGAGGGGCGGCGGCCGGGGGGAGCCTGCCCGGCACGGCTCGGCCCGGCACGGCATGGCCCGGCACGGCATGGCCCGGCACGGCCTGCGGCGGGGCTGCTCTGGCCGTGTGTCCCCCCTGCCATTGGGGGCTGCTCTGGCCGTGTGTTCCCTGCCCCATCAGCGTGTCCCCCCTGCCACTGGGGGTTACCCCTGTGCCACTGGAGGTTCCCCCCTGCCATTGGGGACTCCCCCTGTGCCATTGGGGCTGCTCCATCAGTGTGTCCCCCGTGCCATTGGGGGCTCCCCTGTGCCATCAGCGTGTCCCCCTGTGCCATTGGGGTTCCCCCGTACCATTGGAGGCTGCCCCATCGGTGTGTTCCCCGTACCATTGGGGACTCCCCCGTGCCATCGGTGTGTCCCCCTGTGCCATTGGGGGGTCCCCCATACCATCGGGGACTCCCCCCCTGCCATGGGGACACCCCCGTGCCGTGGGGACTCCCCGGGTCTCCGCCCGCCCCGCCCGCTGTGCCGCCCCCCGGGTGTTCCCGGCTGGGAGATGCCCAGGACGGGAGGAGGTGTCGGTGGGAAGGGCAGGGGGAGCTCGGGGAGGGGGTGTGTGCGGGAGCGGGGCCGGGGTGCGGTGTTCCGTGGGCTGCAGAACCGCGGGGGTGCTCCTGATGCCCCGGTTTAGCTCTCCGTGACACGTGGGGAAAGGATGTGGCTGGCAGCCTTGCTGAGGGCTTGGCTGTGAGTGTGAGCTCTGTTTAAAAAAAAAAATAAAAATAGTCCCCATAAAAAGGAAAAAAATTCCTCGCGGTTTTAGCCTCTTGAGGTCTGAGATAAGGATTTGGTTGTATCTTACCTAAAAGTCATCCACAGTTTAGTTGTTTTTCTTCGCATGAATCCCTTGGGATAGCCTTGTGCTGCTGGTAGTTTTCCCTGACCTTGATCCGTGTGTTTTCCTGTGTGGAATGCTGTGCATAGAAACATGAAGTTTTCACACCGGTTGTGTCATCCCAGGTTCAGTCTCAGCTGTGTGCAGGGCTGCAGGATTGTATAAGGCAGAGCAGCTCTGCTGCCTCCTGTCACTCACCCAGGCACTGGAGATACAAAGCAAATGCAGCATAAAGACCAGAGGCAGCTGAAGTTTTTGGTATTTTAAAACAGTAATTGCTAATAAAATGTTGAGATAAAACAAATATGTTCTTATGTTTATAACACATATTTTCATACGTCTATGTATCAGCAGAGTTCCTGTATGGTGGTTTCTGTGGCATTCTGCATTTCCTTTGCTCTCACCAGATAATACAGAACTAGTTATTCTTTAGAACATTAGTACTCATTCTTTCTCAATAAGATTATTTATCCTACCTTTACAAATTAAATATTTACTTACCTTCTTCTTCCAATTCAATTTTGAGGCCAGACAAACATTTAGACTGTGGAGCCATTCAGAACTAATCTAGTGGAAAGCAGGTTTTGCATTATTTCTGGTTAAAGTGAGCCTGAATAAACCAGGCAAACAAACATCCACATATTAGACCAAACTGCCTTTTAATTACCCTGAGGTTGACTGTGAATATGTGAGCATACTGCCTCGAGGTACAGTGGCTTAGCAAGGTGCCTTTACATGAGTCATGGAAGCAGCAATTTTGGTAGCCTTCTCCAGCTGTGCTTTGGGATGGTGGCCTAAAATAATGTGTTTTATCATGAAAGGGTATAGATTGGGTGAGCTACAGCAGCTCATCCAACAGATAGTTTAACATATTATCATGTTAATGCAATCATTTGCAGTTGTGTGAACACATCTGCAGTGACCTGTGCAGAGTACATCGACTCGATGCAGATCTGTTGCTTCCCAGGAGTACCTTACACAAAGTGTAGGAATACCTTACACAAAGTGTAGGAATACCTTGCACAAAGTGGATGCTGCTTTCCCATGCACAGAGACCTTCAAATGGGAGGAAAATAATGAGTGAAAGATCAATGTAATTGGATAAAGGATTCTAACAGAAATAGTGCTTGAGAGTAAGTGAGTAATGTGGTGTTCAGTTCCTGTCTTGTAACCCACCATAACTGCTATTTATAGTAGTAATATAAATGAGCCTGTTCAGGGAAAAAACCCTCTGATCAGGGAAAAAAGGAGAGCATTGGCTATCAATTAAGTCTGTCATCACCACTAAAAGGCTAGTCAGGTGACAACAATCACTAAAGCCATCCAGTGCAGATACTTCCATCTAATATTGGTTTTCTTAAGGTTTTATGCCATTAAAAATAAATAAATATACATGAATGGCCAAAGGCCTGGGCATGGCACTTCCCACACTAATCTTCCTCACCTGATTTTATGTGCACACAGTAACATTTGTATCATATATGTTAATACACATAAAATATATATTCCACTTAATATTTGGCTTCAGTTTTATCTGCATACATGCCTGTGAATGCATTAGTTCAGCCTTTTTTTCATATTGAACCATGGCAACTTTTGTTTAAGTACAAATGAAACTATGGCATCGTCTCCGGGTTGGACACTTGCCAGCATAGATTAACTTTATGGCTTAATATCACTGCGTATCCTATGTTTGTGGTATTACAGCTGTTCCCATAACTGCTTCATCTTTTCATAAATAAGATATTCATTTCCTGAGTTTAAAGTAACTGGTGACAAAGGTACCAGAATCTAATTTGGCTGGAAATCAGCCTGCTAAAACAAGTGGTATAATGGATGTGCTGTGGGCTTTATTCCTATTGCTGTGTGTAATCTTTAATCACCTTAAAAAATATGAGCAATGAGTAGAGAATACAACACTAGGCCAAAGTACTTGCATAGGCTGCCATTCTTCAGCCTTAGAAATGAGATCAAAGAGGGTGTCAGGAAAGGAAAGAAATTAATCTTCTCTGCTCCTTGAAATGCTCTGTTCATCTTTTATTATTTGGTAGTAAGGAGGGGTAGATATCTTGAATTAATTGGTTAATTAGAAAGATTTAGGTGAAGTATTTTGCCAGTATGTTGCTATCCTTTGAAGAGGGAGGAATTGTTTTGGTTCTCATTAAATGGCCAGTTAAGATAGCCATTCTGTAAATCTTCAGGTAATCAGCTGCAGGAGAATTAAACACACAAATTCAATGCTGCTTATCATTCCTCTTTACAATTGTTTCTTAGCTTAGACATTTATAGGAGTAATTCTGAGCCCAAATGTTCGTTCTGTTTAGTCTTACCCTGTCTGCCACCATCACAGTCCTGCAGGAGGGCACTCTTCTTCTCCTCATGGCAGGTCATAAGGGCTCCTCTTCCTCCCTGTGCTGCTTTGCAGAGGTGCTGGTGGATCCCTGCTGCTGTTTGTGTGGCCCTTGCCAGGGCAGGACATCTGCAGGGCAGGTGTCCATCCTCCACCTTTGGCACTGGGATGCAATCATTTACATGGCCTGCATTGGTGCTGCTTCCCAAAATGGTTTGCATGGCAAGACCTATTAAACTTTGCAGAGTTATTTTGTCCTTCTAAAGCTCAGTTACTTCATGATGCAGAGACAGAAGGCTTTGTTCCCCATCTTTGCTCACATTTTTCATTTCTGGTCTTACTCACAGTGAATTTTATTCATCCTCCATTCATGCCAACGCAATTTGTCTGTGCTGTTTAAAAGAGAAATTTGAGGGAGAAATAAAATGTAAGGACATGTTGCTTTAACAAGTATGAAAACAAGAAAAATTACAGGGAAAACAGAGGGATCAAGCAGGGTTTCAACTCGTAATTTGCTCAGCTTCAGTGAGAATTGAGAGTGCTCAGGTCTGGCTGAGTTTCAGAAGAGGCAGTGGAATGACTCTGCTCCCTTAATAAGCTTTGAATTGTGCCATATATATTTAAGAGTATTGATGCACAGCTGCTTTACAGAACAGACAGCCAAGGGAAAGAGATAATTAGTATTTTTGGATGAAGCCTATTTTGTGCAGTGCAAGAGGTTTCAGTGTATCTACCTACCAGCAACTTTTTGGAAATCAAACATTCTTTGTCTGCAAGTAATTCCGTTGAAATATCAGTTGAAATTTAGAACATAAATGTTTCTGAGAGGAAGACAGCACAGAAGATAGAGCAAGTTTCACAACCATAATACTTTAAATGTAATCATACTTTTAACTTGCTGTGCTTTAGCCTCAACCAGGCTGTGTTTGGAACTATAAAACTGTTTCCTTATGTGTAAACTGCAGATTCATGTTGAAGGAGGGCCAGCAAAAGTGAGAAGTAGCGATCAATAATGTAGGAAATAAAAAATTAAACATTGTAAATCATCACTTGGTATTTCATAGTGGTGTTAGAGAAAAAAAATTTCTATAGAAATCCTAAATAAAGGAAAACATGTCAGAAAAGGGCTGTGCCTTTTAGCAATACCTCTCTGCATGCAGTATAGATCTGCAGAAGATACAAGGTTCATTTATAGGCTCCCTGACTTTCAAAGAGTATAAAAAACCCCACAAAAACAAGAGGAATTATTTCCTGAATACTAAAATAAGTGGGACAGAGAAATATTTTGTCCAATATTCAGATGTGTATAAATATCACAGTGTAAGCAGTGGCCAATGGAATGTACTTTAATAAATGACCTTTCACACTTACTGAATGACTAAAATTTTCCTTGATGGTTTCTTCCTAGAGAAAACACCCAAAGTCTGGACTCTGACAGCCCAACTCCATTTTAGAAATATTATTCTCCTCAAGTCATGGCATTGGCTTCCATGAGTTTCAGTAGAAGGGGAAAATATGGCAAAGCAAAGGCAAATTCTGGATCCAAGGAACAATCACTGTTTGTTAAGACATTTACTTGGAAATTTATCTACTATGTAAAAAATGGTGATAGAAAATGTAGCCTTGAGATTTCGCGTTTTCAGTGTTGTCTTTGATTCCCAGTCAGCAGGAGACATGTTCATTTTTATTTTTCATTCAGAAAGTATTTGTTTATGAAATGGCAAAATAATGTGAATACGCAGTTGCCAGGAGGAGAGAAGATATGAGTAATATATCTCTTCTGTCTTGGCTTCATTCAGGGACATCTGTGACTTCACAGACAGATCAGTCTTCAAAAAAAACCTCCTGCAATAACTGCAGCACCCTCTTATCATGTTCCCTGATAACAGCATATGTGTGAAAACCAGAGTCTGCTTTTTTTGGTTATAAAGATGAAAAGGCGCTTAGAAAATATGGAAATATCACTACAGGACTTAAATACTACCCAGTAACTCTGCTTTTACTCACATATATTTCCATACATGCATAATTTGAAGGCTATGACTAATGGTACTGAACTCAATGGAATGTTTATGGGATTAAGGCCTCTTTAAATCTGGGAGTTTGAATTATTCTGGGAATAATTTGGTAATGTTTCCGTCATAAGATGTATGCAAATTCTTTACGTGCTCCTGAGTAGAACAAAATTGTGTGGAGGAAAAAAATTGATGTAATAGAGGTAATCCACGATTTCTGAGCCTTGGAACACTCAAGGGAGTCCCTCTCTATTTACTGCAGAAACAGCTGTGATTCCACAGTGAGGTTTGGAGCTGTGGAACTGTGAGGAAAAGTATCCATTGCTAGTATATTAAAAAACCCCAAAAAAAGAAAGAAATAGATTTTTGATAGAAAATCCTAGCTGAGTTTCTTGATTCCTGATGTCCTGAGAGAGTTATTTTCAAATTAATTGTAATAGGCAAACATATTGCTTGTACATGATAGTGATTTATGGTAATTGCAATACTGATGGGAAAAAATCCTTTTAGAGTCTTTAATGAGCACCTGTGAAATTATGGAATGCATACATGAGCATCCCAAGGATCTGCCTGAGAGATTTCCTCTCCACAGCTGTGAGATTTGGGCATCATTATTTAGATACAAATGGAGAGCTTCTTTCAAAAGGCAAGCAGGTACTTGGCACCAGTTCATGGGACAACTGATGTAAATAATTGCTTGACAGTGTAAATAAGGAGTTTACAATCTGGCTGTATTTTATTACTTATTAGTACTTATCATAATTTATTGGTCTTGCTTCAAACAGTGAAGTTAAAAGTAAAAGGAGTTTCTTTTTAGGATAAGGAAGAAATACAGCACCATATGTTGTGCCAGTGGAGCTCTGATCTAGTGCTAATACATTCCTTCCAAGGCCTCAAGACATTTTACACCATTTTTAGCACCAATTTCTGCAGTAATGACTAACTTCTGCAGGACAGAAAATTACATTCCTTGGGAGGATGTGAAATAATCAGGAAACGAAAGAGCCACATTATCCAGGAAGGCATTGAGTTTGCAGGATTCTAATGCCAGACCAATTAATACACAATGAGAAATTAATCAACTGGAACAATATGTAATAAGCAGAAAACATTCCTGTGGTCATTTTCTAACACAGAAAATGTAAACACTGCATGTCAGCAGACAGGGCGTGCTGGTTGCTATCAAAACATGGATTTTCTCCTGTATGTTTTCTGGCTGGTGTCCTTGGATCCATTGATAACTGCTTGTGCTTTCAGTGGGAGGAATAAAGCTGTCTGTGATCAATCAGTTTCTTGACTCTGGCAGTCTTTGAATCAATGTTTTAATAAGAGGAACCATCGTGTATAAAGATGAATGGATAAGTTGACACTAAGGGGGTTTTGTTGTTGGTTTGGATTGTTTTTTTTCTTTTTAGCAACTGAGATTTCTAAAAGAGGCTGTGAAGGTATTTGTGTAATTCCTTTGGCATGGGTTTTTTGCTTGTACTTCAATTATCCTGTGTCTGTTTTACAAATGGGTGAGCTAAGACAAGAAGCAACTAAACCCACAATCAAACAGAGAGGGAATGCAATTCAATTCTCTGGTTTTCTTAATGTATTCTCTTTTTTTGGATGTTCTGTATTTTCAGTAGCATTGATTAGCTGGATGTATTTCTGTTTTCTTCATTTGGTGGCCTTTCTCCAGGGCAAGGATCCAAGAACCTCTTAAGACCAAGGTCTAACACACTCAACTCAAAAGGAGACTTTTCAGCATAATAAGCTGAAGGTCAATCGGGAAAGATCCTGGTCACACTTAATTTCTGCTGATTTTCAAAAGTTGTGTTGATAAGGCTTTGGCCTTGAAATGGATGCAAATTATGTTGCCTGTGGCTTCACAATGGTGAAGGTAACAAATATTTTCCAGGAAAAAAAATAAACAACCTTGTCAATTGCTCCACTGTTGCTTGAACAAAACTAGCATAAAGTTGAATGTCAGAGCAAAGATCATTAAGGAGAAAGGTTTTGATGACACTTACTTGATATACTGGCATGCCTACAAACATTAATAGTATGTTTTTTATTCTTTTTCTATTTGTTCCAATCATGAAGGAGTCATCTACATGCTGCAGGCCATATCTGTGTTCTTAAAGATGCTTTCATGTATGAAAGCCCAGCTGAAATTGCAGACCTGACCTCCACAGACAAGTTTGATGCAGCCCTGGCCATTCATCTTTATAAAGGAGGCAGACTTCTGCAAGGTAATCCTCTAGCTGCTTTCCAATAAAAATACCTCTTTAAAAGGTACTGCAGGAGAAGAGAATGAACACTAACATTTATAAATGGCTATAAATGTAGAAACCCACAAGCAATGTCGTTATTCTGTTTATCTACTTCAACAAATGTTCAGAAATGCTGAAAATCTTTCTCTGTGGGGAGAGCTGCTCCAGAGAGGAAAGAACTAAATAAATGTACTTTTAAAGCACATAGTGCATTTCATAATTAAGTACTTTAACTACATCAAGATAAGAGCATTATATTAACATTAGGATACTCTCAGCAAATGTGCTCTTTCCGAGGACAATGGCTTGGCTAAGTATAGCTGAGGTCAAATGGAAGAAAGCAGAGGGGCTAATTTGATTCTTCTGCTCAGAAATGAGTCAGGGCTTTTGGCCATGAAATAACTCTGAGATGTTGTTCCTGTCAGGCAACCTCTAGGAGACAGGATATTATCAGACAAATAACAAAATCTTCTACCTAACCACAGAGAACAAGATTTTCACCTGCCATTAATGATACACAGGAAACACTGGCTTTCAAAATTATAGACAGTCACCTCCTGAAATTGCAAATGCATCTCCATTTTTGAGATCACCTTTGTGTTCCATAAACATGTTCACTTGAATAAAGGCCCATAATTTGATGCTTTCATCAGAGCTGGGTGAGTTCTGTTGTGTTGGTTTTCAGACTTCCCAATGCCCCTGCAGTTTGTGCTGGTGGGTTTGCAGAGAGCCTGAATTACCGTGGCTGGTGTGGTTCTGTTTGTTTGGTTACAATGAAGCTCTGATTTCAGAGGGGACCTGGAATACAAGATGATCTCTGCTAACATATGTATTAAGGGTTCTCTTGTTGGAATACAGAGAGGATTGCTTTTTGACAAGAGCCAGAATTGGTTTGGAAGAGGCTTATGGAAAGGCTGAGAACTCCTTTTTTTTTTTTTTTTTGCTAAGAAACAAAAAAATAAGGTTGAATTTTAAATGTTTATTGTAAAAGTTTACTGGAGTTTGACTTGTATAGCGATGCCTGAATGCTGTTGCTGTTAACTCTTCAAAACCCCAAGTGATCTGCAAAGCCCTACACTCAAATGATTTACAAAAGCTCAGTAATTTAAATAAATCAGTCACACTGATCCAAAAAGCTTTGGCAATAACTCTAAGAAAAATAAACCAGAAACCTGTGAAAGGCAAGACAGTAAGTAGTAAGATTGCTGGGATGATCAAAGTGTAAAAGGTATTGTAGATTTCCTGGAGGAAAAAAGTGATTCAGAGGATGATCCTGATTCCTGGGACATTTAGAAATGTAGGGATTCCAGTCATACTGCCATTTCTGTCACAGAAATCTTTGGGGCTCAGCCTGGAAACTTTGCTGGCATGATTGGGGACGTATGATCAACATATAATAGATGGCACAGTAATTATTTACTTTTATTAGAAAGGCAATACGTATTTTATATTGTATTGCAGAAAGTCAGTCTCTTGAAGATCAGTGCAGTGGTGCTTTGATAATGCACATTAATTCTCTTCACCTGCAAACATTAGAGCATAATATCTAAAAATGGTGAGGAAATTCTCTAAGTAGCCAGAATGGTAATTAGGCTTTCATTCTTCCTGTTTGTTGTTTTGTTTTAGTAATGAGGAAATTAACAATGCTAATAAATCTTCATCTGACAGCTCACTTAATTTTCAAATATATATGTGAAACATAGACTACATTTTTAGTCTTTATCAGCATATTTATTTTGTTTCCTGTTTGGTTTAAGATTTCCTTATTTGCTTTATTTTAACCATGGATTTTCATTATGAGAGCTCACTGAATTTAACCTCTATGTGGAAGTGCACAGTTATTGTATGGGGGGTTCAGAGCCAAAACCATAAAAATTCAAGTTCCTCCAGGTTTTCTTCTCAAAGATTTTTGCTTAAATATATGATAGAGAATTCACCTATGTACTTTTTCACTCTTAGTATCCCCTCCTACTCATGTTGGCCAATTTCTCATTGCAGTTCTTGCTTTGCAGGTAGCAGAATTCCTTTTGGAATCATCTTTGGTGGGACAGATGTAAATGAAGATACCAAATGTGAAGAGAAACATCGGGTAATGGGAGCAGTGCTAGAGGAAGCCAGGTAAGAGCATGTGTGGAAGATTTATGGAAGGAAATTGCCTTTTTGTAATGGTAGATCTTTTAGGAAGATCCATCAGTGCTTGGAATCACTGGGAGATGTGTAGGCCAGCAGAAAAAGGCTAGGCTACTTGAAATCCCTATGATCTCTACATATTATTTTATGATTCAATGATGAAATAGAACAGTTTCTTCCTAAAATACAGTCTGTATGTTTTCTATCCATTTTGTATTTCCTGTGTTGCAATCATTTCATTGTATTTGTCTGTGGAAAAGTTGGCAGAAGTAGTGCTAAAACTTGATTTCTTGGGTTGTGAATTTTCAAAAAGACTCCAATCCCATTAAAAGCTAATGAAGTCTGTGCTAACTAATCCTCTGCTTTGTGTACTCAATCATAGCTGTTGTCTAGAATAGCAGAACTATGCATGTGATGAGGATATAAAATTGTGAGGCAGGTGAAAGAAATGAGATGAGCATTATTAAGAATACTTAGCCTGGGATTTGGCATTGTCTATACAATAATCTACCTGATGGGAAGACAGCATAGAGAAAGGCAGTGATAGTTACTGTACCTGTGCACTGTAGCAGCTTACTGTGGTTTATCTGATGGGTTGTCATGGATACACTTTTATGCAATCAAGTTTTTCTTACCAAAATTATTTTAGACTGTTTATATTTGCTGAGATTTCAGCAAAGAGTTACACATCTCAGTATCTCCAACAATATCCATACAGTTCCCATTTGTTGTGGCCATGAAATGACTCATATTTGATATTTAAATAATGAGTCTTTGGTAGTGGAAGTGGTTAATGGGGAATTAGTGGCAGATATATGATTATTTAAACAGTAAACATTTGTTAGTGATGGAGGTGTGAATGTTCTCATTAATTCTTCCTGTAGTAGTATCATTAGTGATCTCCATATCCATATCAATTAATATCCATTCATTCACCACAAGGTTGGGCCCTGTTTCCAAGGCCCTGTGCCAGAAATGCTGAATGTTGCTCCAAGGTGTTTGGGTTTTTTTAAAACATCTGTTTCTTAGCAAATTCTGGGTTAACTTACATATATTCAAACATATAAAATAGCCTATATTAGAACTAACATATACTAGGCATTAAGTGCTATCTGCACATACAGCCCAAGGTTCTCAGCAGTTTGACTTAAGTGAGGTGACAACTAAAAATAACTGGCATTGTCCTGTTGTATCCCATAATCACACTGTTCTCAGAGCCCTCACACTTGGCTTATTGACAGAGTGCTTGACTGGAAAGCAGATCACTCCAGTATAAGGAGCTTTTGTTCTCTTTTTACCCCTGCTAATGCAATCCTTCCTCTGGATACATGAACAAAGAAGCAGAGACTGAAGAAAGTCTTTAAGCAAATTCCCCCAATTTTCAGGTGAATTGACAAGGGAATATTTTTCAGGGTGTTTTAAAGTCTGGAAAAGTCCTAGTGACGTGTCACTGTAGCCATAAAATGTATTTCTGGAGGTGATCAGAAAGCAGAGGAAGGTGGCAGTTGAGGTGCACAAGGTGAGATAACCCTGAAGCTTCAGGATGCCTCACCATACCCAGGGGTCCTGCTTGCATACCTGCCCAAGGAGAGCTGGAACACCTTGCAGAGCAGGGCAGGATGCTCTCCATTCCTTCACCCCAGCACTCCAGCCAGGACAGAGCTGCAGCACTTCAGTGCACCATGCACTTGGGGGCAGACAGAATTTGCAGCTTGTTTCCATCTCCTGGTTTTATCTTTGCTAATACCAGTCTGTGTTCTAGCTATTATTAGCTCACTTAGGGCTGGCATGGATGTGCTGGTCTGTCTATAGTGTCCTGTAAAATGTAGTAAGTAAACAGATTTTAAAGACAGCACTTAATCACACTCATTGAAAAATCATTAGGGCTTGTTCTTACTTCTTAGTGTGACTTGTAGGGGAAAGCAACTTAAGTTCCCATTCAAGACAAAATTTATATAGTTGTTTACTTTTGTTGTCAAATTATCAGAAGTTATTCTTTAAGTAGGTCTGAAGGAAAAGAGAAAGATATCTAATGTGTCAGCTAAATATCAGCACTGCACAAAAAGAAAAATAGGTAAACCCAGAATTTCTGAGTGGAGGCATTTGATCCAGTTCTGTGTTTCAAATATTGTCTGTCACAAATACAGCTAATACTGCCTAGGCAAAAACTGTGCTTTACTGGATCTTTTCTAATGATAATTAAGTTAGGAACCTGGAGCGTATAATAGCTTGAATTTCCTATGATATTTCAAAATATATTACTGCATCTTTATGCAGTTTGCAATATTTTCTCCGCAATAGGAAAAGTAATTCCTTTTTCTAGAAGTTATTCTGAATGTACCTCTTCTCCAGTATCATCACTAGTGTTATTCATTGCATAGTTATTAAAAGAAACATCGATTGTTTTTTCTTTATTGATTGCAGGGTTCTAAGCAGAAAGCATCATGAATTGTAGATTGCTTGTCTAGTACAATATACCACCACATTCCATAAAACAAAGTATTGAACACTGTCTAGCTTTATGAGTGTTTCATTTTTAATCAAATTCCTCTAAATGGTGGTTGTACTCCTCTAGGGTATTTTTTTCTATTGAACAGTATTTTGTAGACTTGGGAGCAACATCTTTTTATGCTTGTTAATGTGATATATTGAAAGTGTAATTGCAAAATCTGGGAAGGGAGCATGTGCACTTGACAAAACAAACATTTGCAAAGGCTTTAATAACCTTAAAGCTGTCAAGTTGTGTATGCAAAATTTACTGTAGTACCATAAAGCAAATACTACAAAACAAATGTATGGGAATAAGGTTTCTTTCGACAAACAGGAGTTAGAGTTCAGCATTTATGTGACTTCTAATGACTGACTGTGATTTCCTGTCTTCAAATTATAACATAACATCTCTAATGGAAACGGCCTGTTCTGGCTGTGACTTTGGGTGGTGCTTTATCCCTAACCAGTGAGGTGCTGGCTCAGGACAGGAACATTTCATAAACTACATGAGAAAGAAACACTGAATCATAAGTGCAATATGCGATGACTTGGTTTGTATTCAATATCTATACAAGGAATTAAAAAAAGGAATTTTGCTAAGCAGACACACAGTTTCTCATAGGAAGGAGGCATTCAAATATTCTGTCCCACAGGAAGAATAGTCTTCAGAAATGGCCCCATTTGTGGGTCCAGTTAACACTAAAGTTCCATTAAGAACATTCAAAGCGTGTGTTTATGTTTCATTACAACTTAAAAGCTACATTAAAGCCCAGTATGTTCTTAAGATCTCTTTTGAACAGGGATCCTTTATTAACTCTGACTCCATAAAAATATCTCATTTGAATTCTTGGTATTACACCAAGGTCCCAGTAAGAACAACTTGGTTATCTGGTTTGGAAATCAGACTTCTGTTGGCTGTAATGAGACACCTAAAAATGAAATGCTGCTTTTAAATGGTCTCTGGCAGAACTCCTCTGTTATGATAGACCACTACATAGATTTCTCAGAGACACATAAGTTTGTTACTCATTGACAGCTTTGACTGCTTAGAAATAAGGGGAGAACACTGGGGAAGGGTTTAAAAAAATCTCTCTGCTCATTTGAATTGAAGTCAGTGCAATGAGTTGCAAACAGTGACACTGGGTGTTGTCAAACACCAGCCTGGAACAAACTGGGGTTAAGGTCCCTCCTCACATCGTGCTCTGCTTGTGAAGAGCCTTCTCTCTTACTTTGGGAAAACCTCACTTCACCTTCCCAAGAGCTCTGAGTTGTAGAGCCAGAATCGCCATTTGGTTAACCACTATTTTCTGCTAAAAACAAATTCAAAGCCTGCTTTCTGTCTTTCCATCTATGATCATTTTTATAAGCCTCTGATCTCAGTTCTTATAGAGATGGTTTTCTGAGGTACTTTCATGTTTTTATGTTTAAACACTTTAAGCAGATGATCCCAACTATTTTTGTCCATTTTACTAGGTTTGCAGTGGCTTTCACAGTGAAAATGAAGGAACTGGCAGCAGCAGAGTGGGTATGTTTCCATGATGATGGTAAATGCTTATAGTATTAGCAACTGTGCATTCTCCTAAAATGTTTCCTAAATAATGCTAAAGAACTGCAGTAATCTTCATATTTGCTCTCCCTGGTTTTCCTTTCAGAGAAAGCATTTAATATTTATGTACTTCAATAGGTCAAATAGATCTGGCATTTAAAAGCTGTTTATTATATGCAGAGAGAATAGACCATTTTAGCAAGTGCTTCTCTGTAACATTTAAAACTAATCATTGCTTTTGTTATTGAGTCTCTCCTGATGCCACATTGTTTCTTTTTGCACCATTTAATAAACTTTATGTTGCCAAAATTCCTCTAGACAACATTAGTTATAATAAAGAATGTTTTTAGTGCCCAACTTTGATTTTACCTAAACACCTCTGTGTTGCTGAGACTCATTCAGTGTTTTGGAGGTCTCTGGCAGACGGGGAATTGGGGGCAAGTCTGTCAAGTCCTAAAGTGAAATCCCACCTGCTGAAATGTGTCTGAAATGCTGGGGGTTTGAGTTCCTGTTCTAGCTGCATCTTCACCTAAAGGGTGAGAGCAAAGGCCACGTATTTCCTTTCAAGCAGTGAAGAAGATGAATACAGTTTTCCATCCCTAGGTCACGGAATATTAATGCTTTTTACATATTAACTCACACTTACGTGAACCGCATTATTCCTCTAATGTGTGCCTTATTAGTTAAGACAGTCAATTAAGAATTTTAATTACAAACACATAAGTGATGGCACTGTGCTCAAGAGCTGTATCTTCCAACAAATTTTTTTGTGTTACATTGGATAAATTACCTTTAATTATGATGTACATATTAACAGCATTTGTAATAATCTCTACTCCCAGTGAGTTTGAAATACTGTAAAAGATCTTGTGCTTATGGTCAGTGTTTTATTTCAGTAGCATAAAACTGGTGCATGAGAATTACCTAAGCCAGTTTTATTAGCATTCAATTTCATTTTCCATCCTCCTCAAGACCATTTAAAATAAAGACCATAACAGAAAATTGATCTATAAAGTGTGAATACATCTCTACGCCCTGTTACACAGTATTCCTGCTATTTTCTTCTTGATGACCCAAGCCCTGGCAGGATTATATTTACTCACCATAAGCCATTTGAGGTCCAGCAGGGCATGAAACAAGATGCTTGACTTCAACTTACTTTTGAAACTTAGTGGTTTTAGGGCCCCAAAGGCCTGTCTTCACCCACCAGATGTGAGGCAGAGCAGTGCAGGGTGGCAGCAGTGGGGCCAAGGCTGGATCCAGCTGCCCTCTGCCCATCTGCTCTTCCCACCTTCTGCTTTGCTGTGTCCAAGTGCTGAGTCTCAGCTCTCCCACCTCTACTGAAAATTGAAATTCTGCAGGTGCCCTCCAGCTTGTCTCCATTGTTTGCAAGGGGTTTCTTTTTGTGATTGGAAGATCCCATTTAATTTAAAATGTTGCTTATTCATAGGTAAGAGAAGGTCTAGTCCTAAACTGTTTCTATTATTTTTAAATCCTTTGAACACAAAAGCTCATATAGGTTCTGACAGATGAAGTCCATAGAACATCCTTAGTCTTCCACTGTAGCATAAAGTGGTGGTTGTCACCCACTTCATTTACACATGTATTTTTTGTGTGCTTTTCATGTAGTTTTTGTGACATATTTCGCTCTGATTCTCAGAAACCACATCTTTCCCATCTGTGAGCCACCTGGTGATCACTATTCACTTTTTTAATGACCTCATTTCTTTTTCCAGTTCATTTTAGTAACTGGGATGTTATGACTGGGCAGAGACTGAAGGGGAGTCACATGGGAGTGACAGGGGAAAACCAAAATGTTTGAAAGTTGAAAAAGAATCACTTCCTTGGCTTCCTATTTTCAGAGCTGACTGATTCAGGAATTGGTTGCTTAGCAGTTTGTTTCTGAACTAATTCTGTTTTCATTTAAAATATGTATTCCACAAATTCACAGTTGGAGTTCTAGAAAGATACTGAAACAGGAAATTGCTTCTTTAATCACCTAAATGAAATAACTAGCAGAGTAACACTTCAGAGTGACTTTGGAAGTGTAGTAATTACCTCTTCTACTGTAGCTGTTTTAAAGTCATTTATTTTGCAGTTTTTATTTGTGAGCGTTCTGCAATAACTGCTAGTTGCCAGTTTTGCTGTATAGGCAAGTCTAAGTACATTTGACAGCAGTTTCTGAAACTGTTGTTTAAAAATTTTATTATGGATAAATGTAGACTGTTTTCAAAACCAGTCTTTCAAGACTAACATTTTTTTTGGAAACTAGGGCTGATTTTCAACTAGATAGTTGAAAATTGGTTTATTCTAGGAAAATATTTCAATTTTCTACGCAATAAACAGAATAAGGATCATAGGAAAGGATACAGAGATAAATTGAAAATATATTTGTACTAATTTGCTACTTTTTTAATTGCAATATCGATTCACTGACATGTTAAATGTTCATAGTAACTTATTTACATTGTTGACTTGGCTTTTGATGTTACATGTATCTTTCTAATAGTGTGGTTTGAGGTTTAATAGTCAACAGAAAATCATACTGACATGTCTTTTGTTACAGTAGTTGGGTTATTTTGAAGTCTGAACAGATATTTCATGTTGAACTAGGAAACTTACTTTTCTCCTTCTCTTTAAAGCCAGATGCGAGGAAGAAAATATATGTCCAAACCCAAGGTAAGAGTCAATTCATTTGAATTGTGCTTAGCACTTATATGATTATATATCTGCCTTCTTTGCCCCAGGAATGTTTTGCTGAAATGGGTGTGGGGTTTGAAGTCCTGATCACTGGAGTTGAGCTTTTTGCCCTAGATGTGAATTCAGGCCGTATTTCAGTCTCAGCCTAAATTTTCAGCTCATTTGGTGCTTCTAAATAAGTTTCCCCAGATGCCTCATGGCAGGAATCTGAAAGATCAGGTGACACCGAAGGTAACACTGAGCTTTCTCCAAAGTCTGCAGGAGTTTTGATGCTGAATTCTCTGAAACCCCAGATTCCCTGAAATGCTTTGAGGTCCCAACATAATGACACCCAACAAGTATCTATTCCAAAGTATGTCAGTTCAGTGATTAGTCTAGGGAACACTAAACTCAGGATTTTAGGTGATTACTTACAGCTTCTAATTTTATTTATCTAAAAGTAGCTGTCTGTGGTTTCCAAAATTCAGTCCGTTTTGCATATTTCACTCTCAAAGAAAATAAAATCCTTTTCCTAACTGTAATGTGAAATAACTCATTGTGAAGTCTATTTAGCCCATATTTAGTCTATATTTTAGCCTCTTGTGAGGTAGCAGTTAACTAAGAGATTAAATATGTTACTAAAATAGTTTCATTATTAAAGTAATCCTTTACAAGTCAAAACCAAATACATTAATATTCAGTTTATATGACTATTTAGTTATTATATAAATTTATTTTACTTTCTTTTATGTTAAGGACTTTGGGTCTCAGCTGCCCTGTGTCTGTTTGGAATAATGTGCTCCCTCTGATAATGTTATTTCATATATAGGTCTGAAAAGGCCAAATTCAGCATGGTTGGGTTGCTAAGGGAGTTCATGCACTGTGTGATTGTGCACCCTTTTCAGCTGAATTTCCATCTGATGTCTGGGGAAGGCTCATGCAGGAAACCTGGCACTACTGGGCTGAGAAAAGCTCAGGATGGGAAGAGCTGGGTGTGAAATTCAGGGTGCTGAACAGAAATACTGTTTTCTTAGACTTGAAGGAGACTTCAAGAACCATAGTTCAGCCATCCAGGGGACATCAAATATTTGACTCTCTCTTCTTTTCAACACAGGAATTAAGACTACACCCAGTGAAACATTTGACTGGTACAGATTTCTAGAACATGCAGGTAAAACTCACTTTTTTTTCTGTCCACTATGTTTATTCTTAGTACATGTCAAGGATGAAAGAAACTTAGAATGTAAAGTTTAACTAATTATGGAATAAAATAGACTTAATGATAAGGCAAAATGGCAGAATATCAATCAGATTAATCTGGTCAGTAAATTGCCCAGACTGCCTCCAAATTTCTGGTCTGGCCAGGGCTGAACTGCACCAAAAATGGGTCAGTGCCCCTTAAAGGTTAAGTTAGAGCAAAGCACCAATACCTGAGCAGGCTGGGGGATGGAAACTGTGGATGCCTCTTGCAGAAGAGCAGGTGAGGTGAAGAACTGCTGAAGGAGGGGAAGAGGTGCTGATGTTTTACAATTTGGTCTGGATCTAGAGACTTTCTATATTTTCACCAAAGTAATGGCATGTAAGGCATGTGTCCTAATTTAAATCACCTGATCTGGGCAATGCCTTAATTGCTTCAGCTGCCTTTCCCCAAAAGAATAATTTATAGGCATTTTGCTGTGCAAAAAATGTTCCAATATTATATTCCTCAATCTGATCTCTGATAGTACAGCTGCTCCCTCTGGTCCAAATGAATCCTCACCAGTCAATGGCATCATCACAGCAGGAACTGTGTGCCATTAGTCAAAGCCAGTGTCAGTTTTAAACTGAGCATTGTGAGGTTATTTTGTTCGCAGTAAATCACGGCACACAAGCGCAGTGCCACGACGATTAATAATTTTCTGAAGTGAAATGATTTGTCACTTTCTAGCTCAGCCTTAGTGTTGATTTGATCTCTTGTCCAACCATTTTATGATTAAATGAGCAGTCAACAGAGTGAGGAGGGGGAAGCTCCCCCTAAAGTGAATTTCTAATGTATTAGAGACAGTTTTTTGCCTAATGTGTACTAATGCAAAAGTGCAAAATAATTCATAATGTACATGAAAAGCAAACTAAAGTGTGACTCTAACATCTGTGATTGTTTAAATAATAACTTGGAAACTGGCATCAGATTATTCAGTATTGGTTTTATGACTGTTTCATCTCATTTATCTTCTCAGCCTTGTCTCCATGTCCATCTCTGATGACAGCCTACAATTTCCACTTCTTCAATATTGCACATGGAGGCAGATATTTTTGGCTGTACCTTTGCGCTTTCCATGGTCTAATTAGGAGTTTCCACTGCATTGCTGTTCTGGGCATTTGCTGTTTCAAAATGTTTCAAATTCTACTAAACCTAGAGAAATCAGTAGAAAACTACCAAAAATAGCAGGCAGTTTTGCTCAGAAGGATGTGATTTCAATAGTGTGGGCTTGCACAATGCAGTGCACTTGGGAGGACCCCGAGCTTTTATGCAAATAAAGCTGTCCAATCTCGTTCAGCTCATGGCATTTATGATCTTTTCTTTAAGACTCCCTTTTCATGAAGTTCTATTCCATATCTAAAGCACTTAATGATTTTTTTGGGGAGCTATTTCTCCAGCTAACTCTTGCCTGTGTCTTCAGCAGTATCCCTGAACATCTGTCAAATTCAGGCTTCCCAGGGCTGAATGCAAAGAAACAGCACATGCCCTACAGTGCAAGTTATAATACATTTGAGGCATCACTGTTAAACATCCTTGGGGTACATTGTCAAGTTGCTCTTTAAAATGCAACAGGCTCTTCAGAATACTTCTAGACTTTTTTTTCCATAGGACAGAATTCTTATGAATATTATTTGTACTGATTTTTTTCAGTCATAGGAAACATTCACTCATGTTAAATATAATGCCAGTACATAAACAGTCTCTTTAAATCAGTGCAATGGTTCAAAAAAGAATTTAATGTTAGATTTAATTGAGTGGCAGAATGTATCACATACATTTTACAGTGGGACACTTCCAGCCCCCAAATATGAAGGGTACTGGACCAAAATCTAAGGAATCCCAGCTTTTTGTACATTCCATTGGATGGTTTGGGTGCTAGCATAAAGAGCAATCGCCTAGTGCAAATGGAAGGTTTCTGTTGTTATTATTATGGGTGCAGTACAATCTCAGTCCAAAAATCATAGGATTAGTAATTTTTTTGTAGTCTCAGAAGCAGCAGTAGTCAAAGCAAAAAGCTGAACCAAGTGCAGATTTCAACACAGACTTCAAGAAGACAACATTTTCAGTATATTTAGTACCTCAGGCTATTTAAGTATTGCTGCCTGTGTCAGTCTGGAGATCAGACCAGATGATTAAAATGTTTTTCTCTGACCTTACAATACAGGAATCTCTGTGCACCATAATCAGTTTGGTTAGCAATTTTGGAAGCCTATCTACAGAGTTCAGAGACCCAATGAAGTTTCAGGCTTTTGCTGTAAATTGATGGACAGAAAATGACAAGAGAGTCTCAGTAAATGTGAAACCTGAGACTGATCTTCTCTAACAGCTCGGCTCAAGGATGGAGCATAGCTGCCTAACATTAGAGACAGGCTTGATGTCATCATCCCGGGATGAAAAGCTCCTTTTGATTCCAGTGGAATGTGGCTGAAGCTTGTAAGATGTAGAGCCTAATAAACACTGAGGCACCATGTGATTAGAAGATGTAGATAACTAACAAAGTCTACACTAATGAACTGAAAAGGCTCATTTATGCAACAGATAAGACTTAAAACTGGTTTCATGGAAGGTGACAGAGTCATAGGATCACATGCTTAGTGCAGTATCAAGTAAAATATGATATACTTTTGCAGTTTGATTTTTCTACTCTCATGTAATTTCTGCTTCATAGCAAGGCTATTTTCAGCATTTGAAAAGTTTACATAACCTGCTGTGACACAGGCAGAGTTTTACAGAGACATTATATTTTCCTAAAGCTATGCTGGAAAGCAAGACCCACATAAGGAAAATTAAACAGTAAAAATTTGTGAAGATATGGAACTGGCCATAGTGAAAATTATATGATAGCAGTCATAAACGGTGTTCCCTAAGTGATCTGAAACCATAGAGCTTTTTTATGGGCTGATCTGTTAGAAATAATGAGAAATGGGGAAAAAAGGATTGATTTGAGAATTTTGCAATCTTAATTTTTCTGGATTAGTAGCCTGGCCCTGGAAGTTTACAGGTTCATTTAATTTCTCTTGTCTTCACCAATCTGTCAGCAACTCTAGCAATTATTCACTATTGAGTGTGAGTAGCAGTGCAAATGCTTCAGGTAAAGTTATTGCCTCCACTTCTCCTTAATTTCTAAGAAACAAATTGCTTTGTAAAATAAAGCTCAACTTCATGACACGGTAATAAGTGTTTGAGATCTGTAGGTGGTAAAATATGTTGCTGAAATAAGGACTAATTGGGCTAATAATTGTGAAACTTCTGTGTCATCAAAAGGTTCAAAAGGAACAGAAATGAAAATGAGACAGTGGTGGTAAATCACCTATCTCATCATGGCTTAGCAAACCAAAAATGGATGACAGAGCCCAAATAATACGGACTTGGTGTTGTTCTCTGAAGGTCCCTAGACCACAACTGGGAACTTGAAATCAGAGGCTGGAAAATTATTTTTTAAATCTGTTTCTTTACCTCTCAGCAAGCTAATGCTTGGTATTATTCATTCACTTAGAGGCCTGCAGCTTGCAGTAAGATTAAAGATTTGCAGTAAGACATTTATTTCTATTGTACATCTGTGACTACTACATTTTTTTTCCTGATAGTACCTAGAGGGATGGAGTTAAATGAATCTACTCTTTCAAAATCTGTTTAGATAACACTTGTGCTTATTCTTGCCTCTCTTAGAAAAACAGTGTTCTTACTAATGCTTCAGAAATTATTTAGGTTTTTGTGTTAGCTCTCTGTGTTCATGTTTTTCTATCCTGGCATCTCAGTGCAGATTTGTATAATGGCCAAAGCAGAAACTATCAGAGAGTGTCATAATTCTCTTCTCCCATGTAACAAGCAATAGGACAAGAGGAATGGCCTCACGTTGTGTCAGGAGAGGTTTAGGTTGGATATCAGGGAAAACTTTTTCACCAAAAGGTGCCCTGGAAGAGGTTGCCCAGGGCAGTGGAGGAGCCACCATCCCTGGAGGTGTTTAAAAGATGAGTAGATGTGGCTCCTGGGGACATGGTTTAGTGGTGGGCTTGGCAGTGCTGGGTTAATGTTTGGACTTAGTGATCCTAGAGGGATTTTCCACCCTAAATGACTCCACGATTCTGTGTTTCTACAATAACGTGACAAACAGTTGCATTATGAAAATGTTTTCCTGTTTGCCACCTACAACGTGCTCCATTCTCTCATTCTGTCTTGCATCAGAGCAGTTTACCAAAAGTTAAACCCAGTGCCTTTGCTTCATGTCAAGCAAGTCTCAAAGCTGCTTGCAGGTGAATGGGTAAGCCTAGATGGGTAAGTGTAGATCAGACAAAGTTCCTCTAGGCCATGCTGTGACTCAGAGTCAGTGTCAGCAGGAGAACGTGAATCCTGAGTATTAATCACATTTCATCTCCTAGCCAATATATTCTGTGCCAGGCTCCAATACTATCAACAAACGCACTGGCACAGCAGTTGGCTACCCTTTTGATCATGCAATTCCACTGTGAAATTTTAAGTGCCAGTGCTGGGTTGCTGTGTTTCAGGTTTGAGAGGCATAACAGCACCTCTGCAGGACTGTGGGAGCTCCATGTCAGTCGCTCTCACTTCATCTCCTCTCCCCTGCGGTTCATTTGTGGGCCTGTGTGACAAAGCAGGCCTGAGAGGAAGGAGTTTTCATGCTCCTGGCAATCACTGCTCTGCTCTGACCTCTCCCATCTCCATGAACTGCTGAGCAGGCTGGAGTCTTGCTGTGGCCAACCTGCAGCTGGGTTTTGTAGCTAAAGCCAGTGCAACAAATCCACAGCCACAGACAAATACTGACAACACGTTTCAAGGAGCATCTCCTGCTGACTTTAAACAGTTGTTTTTCACACAGACAGAGATGTTGATTTTGGTGGGAGGGTTTTACTTGCATTTAGTGTAGAGTGATTCTGAAGGACGGCTGGAAAACATGTACCATGCAGTCTTTTTGTTTGGTTTTTTTTTAAAACAGGGATTATGCAGAAATATTTCCATTTTGTGTTTCTTTGTTAAGCAAACAGAAAGATACATAAAAGAAGAGATAATGAAGCACAGTGTGCTGTTGGAAATCTTGGCTTTTGCATCACTAACAGAAACGGGGAGAAACAAACACAAGCATTTGTTTGTTGTTTGGGTGTTTGCCCATCATTCAAACACAGTGACACAATGGATGTATCGCAAGAGCAAGTCATTGATCGAGCCATATCGATGTGCTGTCATGTCAGAATCCCACAAGGTGGTAGTAATCTAATCTTACTGCAGGTTAAGTAGACTATCTGGGAAAGGCAGAATGATAGCAAAAATTCCTGCACTGAAAGTTCTGTTTAAGCTCAAGGAAAGAGAAAAAATGTCTTCCTTAAAGTCCCAGTTTTCACCCAGCTGATGGCTATAGCTGGTAAAGGCAGCTGTTGCACTTCTTCTCTTCCTATGTTCCCCTTTTCAGCATTCTTGAGAGGACAAAGCATCCTAAAATGGTTTCCTTCTTGTACAAATGGCTTTTTGTTGGGTTTTCCCCCCAGCAGAGTTGAGAGCAAGGCTTGAGAAAGCAGCATTTGGGAAAACACTGATGCAGGAGCAGCATGGTGTGAGAATTTAACTATTTGCAGTGAGTGAGCAGAAAGTGGACAAGTTACACAAAGTGCTGCTGAAGTTTGATCTTTAGACAGAGAATGAATAAACTCCCAGCACTATGAACAGTGGCAGGATGTGCTGGTAATGCAGCCTTCTCGGGAATAGTTTATGTGCTTTAAGTGGATTGAGTGGGGAGAGTCTGCTTGTAAAATGAATTAGGTGATGACTAAGATCCACAGCAGACAAATGAAATAAAACTACAATAGATTCTCTCTTCACTAAATTGAATGGCAGAGGCAAATTCTTTATGACTAGCCCTTATATGACAATTTTGGGAAATGCCTTGTAGGATCCAGGCTGTAGTCCAGTGTACCCAGTAGATGCTATTTCAGAGAAAAGTGCATAAAATTGCCTGATAGACAAGTAGGGCCTTGTAAAATTGCACCATGAAGGGGATATTCTGCTGTGAGAGTTGTCAATGTCTTTTCAAAATAACAGAGGTCAATTGAGAGGGGTGCTTTCATTAATAAATATTGTTTTAGGTAATTTCACTAGTGAAATTAGGCTGTTATTGATGAGATTCTTGAGAGAAGGACCTTTGAATGGCACAGGGATGGAATGGAAAAATCTGAACGCTTGCGGGGCAGTCTCCTGTTTCTATTTGAGTTAAGGTTTTCATACAGAGAGCAGAATGCCAGTCAGAACTGCATAGAACTGGTCTATTAGGGCTTTAAAAACCCCTGTGTAATAAAATTAGAAGTCTGGAAGCTTTAAGATAGAAACAAAAAGATGTTAAGAGATAAAGAAGCAGTTATTCTGAGAGTGCAATAATTCCATAGTGTCTGTGTGAGAACAGACCTGGTTTCTCTCTCTGGTCCGACTGAGCTTCCCGCACTAACTTTTAAATTTTATTCCTAAATAACCAGAGCTCAACATCAATGGGTGGGAGTCCATAATTTAGAATGAGGATTTATGCCTTATGGATAGTTAAAATGCAGTCTGAATTTTGCTAACGCTTTTTAGTAATTTGTTTTGTGTGAGTTTATGTCATAAATTGAAACCACTGCTGCATGTCTTAAAACCAAACAGTATTAATGGCCCATTGCACCAGAAGAATGGCTTTTTCAATCCAAATGTTTGTGTATTATAAATTACAGATTACTTCTTGGTCCAATAACCAGTAAAATGTTATTTACCATGTCTGCTGCAGACACTTTTGACATCTCAAGTTATTTAAGTTGAATGAAACAGACTCAGTAATGAACAGGACTGTGACAGGAGAATTTAAACGTTCCTGAACTGGATTTTCCTTTTAAAAGCAGTAGCTTTCTGACCATGCAAACAGAGCCTTGATGTCCCACAAAGTGCCTGGTGCTGAAGAGCAGCACTTTGATGCTCCTGCAGAACTGCCTTGTATTAGGTAATATGTGTCTCCCATCCTTGCCATGAGCTCTCTAAGTAGGTGAACTGAAGGACAGCAAACTGATTTGTTCAGTACAATAAATCAAATATGAACATCTCAACCCTTCTAGTGTTTATTAAATCATGTTGTTGTTCTTTCTCTGTTGATTCAGCAATTTTTGAATTATGTTGTTTTATCATAAACACTTTTAGCCAAAGTTCATCACACAGTGACCCTTCTCCCTCCAGAAGCAGCTTCTAAATTAATTGTGCTGTCATAGAGCCAGTGGCAACTGCAATATCATACATCAGAGCTTCTTTTGCTACTATAGCCTATACAATTATTTTTATGAGCTATTGATGTGTATTTGTTTCCCATGTTGAGGATTTCCCCCCTCCCCCAAGTTATTTTTCATTTGTGTCTTAGCAATAAGAATCCAGAATCCACCCTATTGCTGCTTTTCCAACTTGTGCTAATTCTGGAACAGTTTGGGGTGTTCAGCTTTTGAAATGATTTGTTGCAGGCATTCCTACAGATACAGACACTTTACATCTGTTTCTTCTGATATGTGGACTTCGAAGAGTCAAAGACCCTCTGTATTTGGTAGAAGTTTTCTCAGGTAAGTACTGGCTGTTTGAATACCCTTGTTTTGTCATTTGAATACATTTCTTTTATGTTTGTAAGTCTGCTTGTGAGCTGTTTTACTCATTGCAGAAAACTTCATGATATATTTACATTTGAAAAAAGAAATTCTTATATAACCATTGATCTGTTCAACACATTATTTCTGGGCTGTGTCTCTTCCATCCTGCTGGGAATAACAGAGCATTGGAATCAAAGCAATATTTGATGGTTTTATTTGCTGAGAAAACTGTTTTGCTGTTACATACAACGTTGATGGGAGACAAAAGAAAAGATCACCTACTTTAAAATAACTTTTTTCATCTTGCTGTCCCGTGGCTGTAACATTGATTTGCATGTGTGCTAATTAATGCCATTGAAGTTGCAAACCAATTTTCCCACCCATTGTTCTGGCTCAGTGCTGTAAACTGGGCTGAAGTTTTCTCAGACTCACAGAAGGGAATGTTTTGCCAGGTTCTCTTTTTGTCTCTAAGAGGTTCAAGTGTTCCAAGTTGGAAATTTCGCCTGCACTATTCAACTTACTTTTATAAACCTTTAAAACCTTGTGATGCTGAGTAACAAATGTAGTTTATTCAAGTACTTGGTTTTGTTCTGTTCTGGTATTGAAAGAGCAGCAGATTTCTCTTGTGCATGTAATTGAGTAGTCATTGTAATGGTTGCAGTTACCTCCACATGTGCCTTTACATAATTCTGGCTTAGTGGCCAGAATCACTGCATTATACAGAGCATTGTTCTCTTGAGTGATTCAATATTAATATCTGAGCTTAGTTAAATAACCCTTGAGTCATAAGAGATTGCAGGAAGCAGAAAGGCTAAATAGTAACTTTCAGATATGCTAATATTTGAATTCTGAGGAGTAATGTGAGGGCTGAGCATGAAATCTGGTGCACATCGAGTCTTTTAAGTGGTAATACAATATTTGCTTAGTTCTTCTGTATTCATGCAGCAATTTACAGTGATTTCAGAGAAAGAATTAAATTAAAAAATAATAATTATGATTAGTTAAAAAGTTGTTACTCTTCTGTTTTAGATTGGCACAGGAAGGATCCCAGAGTCCATCTGGGCATTATTGGACCTGCAGTAAGTTGTTGTCCTAATTTTTATTTTGTTTGTGTGCTCATTTCTAAATATTTCCATTTACTTGCATCTGAGATATCCCAATCATTCTTTCCAAAGTGAACCTAAGTCGGGGGACTCATAACTTCTACAGAGATAAGAAGGTACAAATTTAGCAGCTTTTGGTGGTGTCTATTTAGAAGGCTTGGGCTACTTTTATAAATGGAATTTGCAGCTGGATTACTCTAATTTTATGTCTGTCAGGCACATGACTTGATAATGGCATTAATCTATTATGGTCTCTGGGACTGTTAGAATAAAACATTTAGTGTTTCATTTGATTACAGAAACAGAATTTCTGAAGATAGAAAGTATCAAAATATTTGGATTCTAATACTGGCTTCTGTTTTTATACCTGTGGGATTTGAGACCATCACAAGCTCCTAAAAATGTGTACATTTGCAAATTAATTATTAGAAATGCCTATTTCGGGATGACTAATTTATAAACGAGCCTATCAAATATTTTGAAAGGCAGTAGTTACCACTTAGAAGAATTTTTTTTTGCAGGCATTGCTAATGAGGATTTTTAATTCTGTGAAGGTGATTCAGATGCTCATTATCCCTGTTCTTACATCTTTTGTTCACGTGGAGGATTGGTCTTTGTTCCATTCCATGGAGACTTTGATGCCATTTCTGGTAGCCTCAATTCATACACAATTAACAGTTGTCAGCAGGTGCAAAATGGTGTTTGGGTTCTGTCTGACACCCGACAGCAAGGACAGAGCTGCCAGAATTGGTGAAATCTGTTTCACATTTAGAATCTCAGTGCACTAAAAACTGGGATAAACTGAGTTCAGAGTCAGCTCCAAGTTGGTGTCTCTGTCCTGCTTCTTCTGCTTCTGCTATGTTGCCTGTGTCACTTTATGCTACACTTACAAAACTAATTGCAGGACTTTTGAGAAGGAAATCAGTGTTCTCCATGTTCTCCACATCAGCAGAAGGCTTGAAAAGGCAGCCTGGAGCCTTCATTTAAGCAGTGGGAAAGGGCTGAGGAGGCAGCTGTGTCCCATGAAACAAACTCTCACTGATGCTCCAAGGGTACTAAATGCATCACTGTTTCATCTGGGTAATGTGTTCTCGCTGTATCGGCCTCATCTCTGATTCATCCTCACAGGAGCCTGAAAACTTGCAGGCAGTTTGCTTTATCAAAAAATAAATAGGCTCTGAATGGGCAAATAAGGACTGTTTTCCTGTTTTCTTGCTCGGTTTTATTATTTGTAAATTTTGCGACGTGGGATTTTATCCATAAAAGCTGTTTATACCTTTTTATTTTATCTGCTTTTTTTGCCACGCTAATACACAAAATGATTTGGAAGTGAACTGGTGTGGAAGGCAAATCTAGAGCAGGTGTAATGAAGCTGTGCTTTAGAATCCAAAGATGCACTTGCTGCCTCCAGTGAGGATTTTAAACATTTTAGTCGTCTTTTTAAATTTGCTTCACTTTTCCATAAGCTACTGTTGTCTCTACAGGAAACTACCAGAAATAACCCTGTGGCAGTCACAGGCAAGGACTGAACCTCTTTAAAACATATTTCTGCCATAGTACTAAAATATTGCTAAAGAATGGAAATACTTCTCAGCTCTATTGGTATTTAGCTGTACTTTTCTTATCCATGTGAATTCTCAAACCACAGAAGTCTTAAGAAAATCAGGGCCATTACCTATGAAGCGTGTAATTTTTACTGTGAATATTAAAAAACCACACATTAAGATTATATTAATTAAGAACAGAAAGAACAAAGGCCCACACACTATTTTCTGCTTTGCTTCCATAAGATTATATATTATTCCCTGCATTTTCTATGCATGATTGTCTCCAATAGTGCAATCCAGGTAATGTTACAGCTTTGGGTCCTGTGTAATGTAAAATTTTTAGCATTTGTCTTCATTTCCAGTTTTCCTCTTGTTCATTTCTATAATGAATTTTGGAACATTAGTTAATTTTCAGCCACTCTATGTTCCAAGAATAGGAGTTTATGAAACTTTTGTAAAAAGTTAAGGCCCCAAAACTTGTGTTCAGCTGCTGGGTAACCTCTCAGAGCCCTCTCTGTGTATTTCTTGCCCATTCTTGTGTTTGCAATGAGACTGTTTTCCACTCACAGCTATTTTTCCCTCTTGCCAACCTGTTTCCATGCCTACTGTGCCAGTTTTAGAGGAATAAATGCCTCCACAGGTGGAGGGGTGTAGCCCATCTCTTTGCAATGATGGCTGTGACCTACTGTGTCATTTTAAAATTAAGCAGCTGTTAACTAAACCAAACAACTAGAGAAAGTCTAAAACCCTGCCCCAAAATATCGTAGAGCACAGTAATTAGGACAATCAGATAGGAGACAAAGATATCATTTCATATTCCTTATCCTGCTGAGGAATATGACATTCTGCCAGCTACATCCTGAGTAAGTGTCCTACTCACTGAGACAATTTTTAAAAGACAAGAGCTACTGCTACCATTAAGCTGACAACTCTTCTAAACCTTTGTTTGCTTGTTCTTCAGGAAAAAAACCCTGAAAATGAAATTTTTGTTAGAAATGGTAAAGTGAACCATTCAAATATTTCTTGAAAAGGTTATTTATTTTCCTTTTAGACCTGAAGTTTTGTTAATTTAGGTTCTAGTTGCCAAACTGTTTTGGCTGAATTAAAACTATTTTTTGCAAGCTGTCCATTGTCCCAAATTGCAGTCGTAGAGCTATAAATTAAGCCAGAAGACACTGAATTTCCTGAAGCATTTAGTATATGGAAAAGATGATGTAGAATGGCTGTGTTTAGGATGCTCACAAGGATGTTCTATTTTTGAAGAGGCATTTGCTGCAGGCAGGTTGTGTTTGCAGTTCTAGGGGAAGCTTGGTCCTGCTGAGCCTGTTCAACAATCAGATAAATGTTGTAGTGTGGGGTCACCTGCTGCTGTGAGAAAAGGTGAATCCTTTCACAGTGATGTTGCCAAAACCTCAGAAACCCAAGAAACTGAGCAAATTCTCCCTCTCTGTATTGAGTCTGTTGGCAGATTCCTCAAGCTCTTCACTCTTACCACTCTGGGTGATATTCTGACAGAACCTTCAATGTACTAGGACCTGTTTTTCCCTACAAAGTCTGGAGTCCCAGCATTATAAAGAAGATGTTCCTGGACCATTATTTCTCTCTGAGTTAATTCTTATATGGCAGCATCTTAATGTTGTGTATTTATAAAAGATTTGCTAGGTTTTGATCATGGGAGGCTCTGTGCTTAACAGGCACCTTCATCTTTGTGCAGCGTTTGATCTGGGACTTTCTGCACTGTCAAACCTATCGTGGATGTTTCTTTGCCTGTCAGAAGAGTAAAACTTCCTTAATGGCATATCTGGACCTGTTCAATGGCAAATCAGCCTGCTCTGGTTTCCTGCTCTGTGCCCACTCCCCTTTCCGTGTGTCATCTTGTCTGTTCTGATAGAAATTCTTCACACAATGGGAGCTGCTTCCCTCTGATCTCTGATAAATTGATGAAATTTGCAGCTCTTTGAAGGCTCTGCCTCCAGATTGGTGATGTTTTAACAAATGATAGGTAACTGATGATCGTGTTTGCGGGTAAATAACAAAATAAAATTTGGCAACAAACACTACCTGTAGAAGAACTGGCTCACGGAGACACAAATTCTTTTCTTTTCAGTAGCTTTTTCAGAGCCTGTGCTAAGTTCCTTGGCATCCTGCCACAGCCAGTTGGCTTTGGAAGCCTTCACATCTTCTAAGTGCTTTTCCAACTTACTGAAAGCTTATGTTGTATCTAATTTCTGTTATATTGAGCCTGTGGTTAGATAATTGTGCCCCCTCAAGTTCCTAAATGTACCTCAGGGGGATCACTTCTCTAAGTCGTCACTACACCTGTCCTGAAGGTAATATTTTAACCAAATTTTCATATTCAGGCCAGGATTCTTGGAATATTTACCAGTAGAAGAATACAGCTTAAAGGATTGTTCTGGCTATGAGGCAGATGGCAACTGCTTGGCTTCCACTGAAGGAGATAGGATAGGAATTAATGTCTTACAAATTTTATGAGTCACAGGCTGTTTTTCTGATCCTTCTAAAGGTACAAGAACAAAAGACCATATCCCACTGCTCGTTAAATCACTTCCAAGCACTCTGCTGATTTTAATGGAAATAGAGTGTAGTTGCTCTGAGAGGAACTCAGCATCAAAATAGGACTTTGGGGAAAAAGCTGAAAAGATATTTATATAGAAATAGCAATTGTGAAGTTCAGGATGAAATATCCAAGGAGCCTTTGACATGACATACTGGTTTACCCTATGGATTTGTAGATCCATACTCTGTTGCCAGGATTGGGTAGTGCTTCAGGAAAGGGAACTCGATTTTTTCTCCCTGCTGTTACCAAAAATACTTTTTGAAGCTGTTATGCAAGCCTCTTGTTTTTTGTATTTAGTAGGAATTCATTCCTCAGTGCAAGTGATTTACTTGAATCTTTTAATTTATGAAGCCCTGTTTTCAAGAAATAATTAATCTTGTGTTCAAAATGCACAATCATAGCTATGAAAGAAATTCTGACTTTTTACCAAAACAACTCTCTAAAATGCTCTGTGAGTGTTGTCTGTCTCATAATCTGAAGAAAACCTCAACCAAACCCAAAATATTAACATACATTTAAAAAAAAGTCATGTTATTCCCAGTCTTACAATTGCTGCAAGCTAACATATAGTAACCTAATATAGTCTGTCAGCCTTAATAAAAAAAGTCTAGCTCTGTTCTTCATGTCTAGTTAAGGATTTTCAAGTTCTGTTTATTTCTTTTAATCATGTTAAATGAAAACAGCAGACATAGTTAAGCTTTGTAAATAAACCTACTGGAGTTAATCACCCATCGTAGACAACATTTAATAACTCTGGAGTGCCTTCCTGTTTTCCTGTGGTTTAGAATTTTGTGTTTATTTAGTTTTCAAACAACTGTTTCTGCCAGTGATTGTCTCAGTTTACATCGGAGTTAACTAAAGCCTGAGAGGTTCCTTTCCTTCCCCACATCCTCTGGCACATCAGCTCCTCACTGAGACACCCAAACCAGGCATTTCAATCGTGGTAGCCCAGGGTCATCTGAGACCACTCTCTGATGTTAAATAGATGCAGCTCTGACGGGAACCTGCAGCCAGAGGGATGTCATATTTAAATATTATAGTAAAAAACCGATGTGCTGGAATTTATTGTTCTTTTCTGGGTATTTCCAACATAAAGTGGTGCCATATTCCTCTGCATGTGCTCCTTTCTAGGTGGATCCACTTTTTACCAGTGAAGTTAAGGAAAAAGTACAAAGGTAAGAAGTTCCTGTTAAACCTTCTCTTTGCTCACTGGAAGCAGTTGGCTGCCCAGCTTTTGCAATCGTGTATTTACAGATGAACACAACGTTCACTGCCAGAGCTCCTTCTCAGGAGTGCCCTGTCTGTGTGCATTTGGTTTCCAGGGCACCTGGAGTGCATTTGCTACCCGAGCTGCCCCAAGATGATCTCCATGCTGCTGTGAGAAGGTGCTTTGCCGTGGTGAACAGCTCCATCTCCGAAGGGATGTCTGCTGCAATTCTGGAGGTGATTGCATCTTACTGATAAGGTTATTCAGTGAGGCTACAGTGAATCTGAAATCTTTTATCACTGGAAATGCGTGTCTGATATTTTATGTCCACGTTTCAAAGCTAGCAAAGACAAAACTAAACTATTTTGAAAGTGTTAGCAATTAAGGTTTTCTCCCCTTGATCTGGCAGTTTTTTATGCTTTGTCTATTTATTTTTAAAGGACAGAATGTAATTTTACCAGTCCTGTTAAATTAACAATACAGACCTGAGATGTAGAAATCATTCTGATTTACTGGGGTTGTCACTAATGCCTCATTCAACATCCACTTCCTTATAATGTTGCTGGAAGGGACTTTCATTTATTTTTACATCCTTTCAAAAAGCAATCTAAGAGCTATATTTGGTTGTTTAATTCCAAAATGATTAATGAATGAATGACACGCTCAGTTAATTTTTTTGCCATCAGTATTGAAAATTAATAACCAGTTTTATTTCATACCTGTCAGAGTAGGGCACTGCTTAGTATTAAGTGCTTTCTCAGAAAATAATAAGTGTACTTAAAGGGGAAGTTCTTTGGGCAGAGAGTGCTGAATGTTGGTTCTTCACCATCTCAGAAGATCACAGAAACAATTCTATTATTTCTGTTATTGAATCTGCTGTTTCTCTTTCTAAGGAGTGATCACATGGTGCATTTCCAGCACGCTTTTTTCCTACACAGCTCAAAGTCTTCTTAAGTAAGAACTACGTAAGCATTGTAAGAATTAGGAAAGTCAGATGACAGTAAGATAACAAATGTGTATTTCCTTTCTCAAATGGCAGTGCTGAGGTGGAAGCAGATGCTCTTTCCCAGCAACAATACTCTGTAACAGCAATTATTAGACTGTGACATTTCCAAACTTCCCAGAGTGGCAGGTGAGACAAACCTGGTGTGTTTGGTAGGTGAGATGAAGTGGATTTACCAACACAGTGCACAACGGAGCCAGTGACTCACAGAAGTTAAGTAAATGTCACCTTCTTCTCCTCCCCAGCTACGTGTTCCCCTCAGGACTCACAGAACAGTTACCAAAAATCCACCTGATTTATTTCTAGTGAGCTAAAGAGGAGGGAAAAAACAAACCAGAAAGCCTGGAGAGATGAAGCATCTGCAACAGAAGTGCAAATGTGCTCTGATACAAATTGTTATGCAAACTCAGGGCTGATGGGACAATTGGTATAGCTTTGCCTCCAAATTTTCCCATCAGATGTGAGCAGTTAAAAGGCACTTTTCTTAGCTTTTATCAAGAGAGGGAGCAGTTTTGTAAGTTCGGTGCCTTAATAATATGTGGTAACTCAAAGCAAAAAAGATAATGCCAGTTTACCTCACATGTAATGTTGAGCTGCTTCAGGAATTATTGATTTTTGCTCTCCTCTTTTGAAGTTGCAATTCCTACAACTTTTGAATCTGATAACTGTAAGACTAAATCAAGGAGAGCTTTATTGGAGCCCTGCTCTCTGTGGCTGAACTACTCAGTTACCCTAGGAGGGCTATTCAATAGTCAAACACCATCACTTTTAAGTTTCCACCTCACAGTTACCTTGAGTGATTTATTCCCCATTCATACCCAGACCTATCAAAAAGAAAAACAAACAAAAGCAAAAAACCCCAGAGAAACCAAACCAAACAAACAAACCCAAAATGAAAACCCAACAAAGAAATTACTACACAGACAGAATACTAAGTACTTCCTGTTATATTTCTCTTCTCTTCTCTCTCTTAGAATCACAAGACTGTTTTGGCAAAAGAGTGTTCTATGCAGGATGTCTTTATATACATTTGCAATGTTAGCTTCCTGCACTTGGATGCTTTTCTTATATAATAAAAAACTATTTATTAAGATGAATCATCAGGAAGTATTAATTTAATTTTTTCATGCTGAATTTATGTCTATTATATATATATTAGGCATATATAGTAGATTACTTAGGTTTTTTTATCTTACATGTAGCTGTGCATTTCATGTCCTAAGCTAGCCTTACAATTATAGATTTAATTCTGCTGAAGAAACTACCTTTATTAAAACAAAGTTAATCAACAGTTAATCTAACTTTAAATCTTAATCTGAGTTTAACAGCTAAACATGCTAAATAAACTGGCAGTTGACCATAGTGGAAAAATTAAATTCTCTGTTCTAAATTCAAGAGCTGTCCTGTTGTAGACTGTTAGCTGTGTCCTTGTATGTGATGTCTGTTCCATAAAAAGAAAAGATCCTGCTCCCCCTTCTGTTTTTACCTTGGTGGAATAATATGAAACCCAACAGTCAGGTTTGGTTTGTGTTCATACATAAGCACTTGTTAAAAATCAAATGCACTTTCAAATATTCTGGAGTGGAACATTTCCTCCTGGAAAATCTATAACCATAAACGTACCTCACTTTGTTCCACCAGCCTTGGTCCTGTATTGCCTCGTTGAATGGTGAGGAAGGGCAGCCCCATCTCCTAACTGGGAGTTTCTCCTGGAATTCATGGAACAGAGATAAAAAGAGCTGGCACACTTGCAGCAGCCTGAGCGTGCTCAGGTGGGCATTGTTACAGGCAAAGGAACGAGTTCCAGGTGCAAACTGGTACCTTCCATCAGTCCAAGACTGGCACAGGTGGCACGGCTCTGGTGAGACAACAGCTCCAGCCCCAGCTGAGTCAGAGCATCTGCAAGCAGAATTATGGCTTTAGTTATCTCTTGATCTGTTTGAATTCTGCTGAAGTTACAAGGGTTTGGGATTTGTGTGTCTGTTTACCAGGCAGTTGTACAGTGAGATTTGGTGGCATGCTTATAAAACACCCTACTGTAAAAATCTCTCTCTCAGAGGAGTGTCAGTCTAATAAAATTAAAGTTTTTCTTGACATGGCCAGCAGTAGGAAGGGCCATCTGCTAAGATCCTATTAAATAATAAGGCAGAAAACCAAGTATAAAAATCTTCTGGTCCTAGACTGGAGATAAAAGGCTTGACTTTCTAAATGCAACTTTCATTCTCTTCAAAGCTCAGCATTTAACAGGGTCATGAATCTGTAAACAGTATTTTAGTATGAGATAAATAGATAATAGATAAACTAGATAAATATATAATCATATCTATTTCAACCTGCCTTAAGGTATGAAAGAACTAAAAGCCATAACTAATTATTTTGTCAGCTAGTACTGATATCTCAGAGAGTTTGCCATGACTGATCTATTTCCTGTTTGGCATTTGAAGAAGAGAAAACAAACATTACAGCAAACATTAAAAAGCCATCTCTTCCTCAGAGAGCTCAGGAGTTTTGCACGTTCCTGGGCATGTGATGGTGAAAAAGGCACCACTACAGCAAGGTTTTTATGTTCCCTGTGTAGCTGGTAAGAAAAAGGTTTTGACTCCAGCACCATTTCATTGGAGCACTTTATCTGCACTCTCTAGACTATTCCAGCTGTTACAAAAATCACTAGATTGTTATGCTTTTACCAAAAAGAAGCCAATTAAAAAAAATCATTATAGAAAATGATGATTGGACAGACTCTGTTGTGCTCAAAGGCAAAATCCAGTCTTGGACAATATGTGAAGTGCAGGCCTAGTAGTTTGGAATAAAAGCCATAGGAAATTATAAAAATAAAAAAATAAAAATGAAGGGATGTCATAAAGTAGTAAATTTGAAGAGCTAACAAAAAGATGCATAGGCTCAAAGGAAGAAAATGAGGGCCAATCCAGAAGACAAAGTAGTAAATAAACCCTGTATTTACTCTATAAGCCTTGCACTGCTGATGAGATGTGCTTATTGGGTAACAAGCTTCCAGAGCTGAAATTTACACCCTGCATCCTTTTGCAATAGCACTAAAACACATTTGCAGTCAGAATAATGTAACAAAACAGATGGCCAATGGACTAAAATGTTATTTTATGCTATTATTTGTGGAACCTAGGTCAGTAAATTATACATATTTTCAACAATGCAAATGATTCTTTTTACTGCTTAAAAGTAGACTAAGTATCTAAATTAAATTCTAAGCCACTTCATGCAGTAATTATTTACAGCCCAATCCATTAGTTTAAGGCTAGCTGGTGTAAAGGCAGCCCTGCATCTAGAGTGTTTGGCCATCTGTTCTGTCTTTCAGTAGCTATAATTCATTGGTACCTATGTGTTTTGGAACCTCAAAGTTTTCTTATGTAGCAGTTACTACCCTCCAAGTCTATGAGACAGAACAAATGTCCTTCCCTTTAGAGTTCAGAAATTACAGAAAATTAAATGGAAATTTAGCATTCAACTTCAATCAATCATCAGCGATACAACTTGCAAAACCACAAGCAAATGAACAAATCTTGAGACAATTTTTAACTGTGTGCTGCAGCTCAATGTAACCTGCAGTATTCCCTCCCCTCCCCTTCAATGCAGAATCTAGTCTGTACTTTTTATATTTTGAATTTGTTCTGAGTTCACTTCATTAACCTGTCTGAATTACCTGCAGTAATCCAGTAGCTTCTGATAGAAAGTGTAGAACAGTTGATATCATTAAGGTTATTACTGTTATTTTTAGAGCTAACTGCAGCAAAGCAGATGTTTGTGCCAGAAGGACTATAGGATTGCTATGTCCAGAGTAAACACATCTGCAGTGGCAATTTAAACAGTGTTTTTCTTGGATATTTTAAGTTACTAAAATATATTGTTAAGTCCCAGCAGTCCCTCCCTTTTCAAAACATAATCAGTCCTGTACATTATCAGCCAGGGTATTTTTTGTCTTCGGTTTTGTCCAAACTATAAAAAAAGCATCATTTTCTCCTCAGAGTTTTGTTTTCTTGCTCTGTAGACTGAAGCAAAATTGCTCCTCATCCAGGAGTGTAACAACAGCAATTAAAAATGCATTCACTGTGGAGTGACAGGGAATCAGTAGGAAACAGATTGAAGATTTGGGGGAGGGAATTTCTTTCTCATTTGACGCTGTGATAATTGTACAACATGAATATTTCTGCTTTTACAGTCAGTGCATCTCAAGACTTCCCAATTCATCAATAGTAATTAAAGCTTCACATCAGGACACGCATGAGTAGCAGAGTTGAGTGGCCAAGGTTTGCACACTCGGAGTCTAAGCTGTGATTTTTAAGGTGGCCGGGCATTAGGTCTCCTGGGAATGGTTTCCTGGCTTTGAACGGATGCTGAATCTGCAGGCAGCTGAAATGGTGTACGTTGAGACCCCACATTTCCTTCCCTTTTTTTATGTATATACATACATGCACACACACATTCCTCAGATGTATTCCCTGCTCTCTGAGGAGTCTCATACCAGTAGCTTTGTAGATGCAGCCCCTTGTAGGAGTACGAAATTACACCAAATGGAAGAAAGACCACGAAACTCCTTCACGAGACTTAGTGCCAAGAAGGAGAGCTACAAGCAAGACCTGTCTCATAGAAGAGAAAGTTATTGCCCTATTTCAGGTTGTTACACATTTCCTAGTTTATAAATTCACAGTTGTGAGGTTAAATATCATTCCTGCACGCTCTACAAAATGGAGTCTGGTTTTCCCCCTCACGTGAAGTTCAATATCCTTCTTGCACGCTCTACAAAATGGAGTCTGGTTTTCCCCCTCACGCTGTCCCCGCTCCCTGATTGGTCAGGTTTGCCCCAGGGGAGCCTTTCCTTCCATGGCTCTCTCTGCCCTTGTTCACCCTTTATGGCTCTGATCCTCCCCTGTCGGTCCTTTCATGCAGGAGGATTTGCAGCTCCTCCTGAGTCCAACCCCCTTTCCAGAAAGTTCCAGGCTGCCCTTATTAATAAATGTGCCTTTCCACCATATCCCACCTGGAGTGTGCCTCTCCTTCTCACCCTCGAAGGGTCTCCTCAGTCCCTGGACGCTCCCAGCCCAAGAAAGCTGCAGTAACAGAGGATGTCAAAGGAGAAGCTTTTCCAGAGCCCTGTATGGCCCAGAGGAGTCAGAAATGTGGAGAAAGTGCCAAGTGACTCCCAGGGTCCCCTTCACTGTTGTTGAACTGCCACATCTCTCAAATTCTGCACGTTGTAGAAAATCTGGGAAAAATGTGTTTTAATGGAACAAGAGGACAGGTATTTCACTGGTTTTTGTGCTGTGAACTAGTCTTTTCATCCATGCACAATAAGGGAAGGAGTTACAGTGACAACCTTTGAGCTAAACTTTAATTTTATCCTCCTCAAGCCTGCCATATGTTCAGGGCTTCCAGTGGGAAACAAACTGCATACTTTGAGGTGCAAAAGAACAACTGATGAAGCAGCTATCCATTGACTTTCTGCATTGATTGCTTCTGATAATCTGTTCAAAGTTACAAGACTAACAAAACCAAACAAAATATTTCAAAGCAGTTCCCTACAGGAGATCACCTTAGACATCGTTTTTTCAGTTAAAAAAATGGAGATGGGAAAGAAGTTTGATTTGTTGTTTCTACTTTTCATTTTAAAATTGTTGTCATTAGCACTTCAAAATCCCTGAATCCTTATGAAATGTTGTTTCTTTTTTTATCCATTCCTCTAGGCAATGGATTTAGATATTCCAGTGCTGGCAAGGAACATTCCAGGGAATGCAGCAATAATAAAACATAAGGAAACAGGACTGCTATTTTCAACCCCCCAGGTAAGAAAGCAAGGCCTCTGTAGCCCTTGGTGGGTGTCACTGTGCCTTTTTGAAGCTCTGCTGCTGCCTCCCATCCATTTGCAGTTCAGGAAACTCGTACTAGGTGTCAGCCTTGCTGAATATTTGTCTGTGCTGCTCAGAGCTGCCAGCAACTTGTTGCACTGGAGTCTGAATATTCCAGACCCAGACCCTGGAAGAGTTGCTGTGGATGTGTTTTCCCCTCAAGTAATAGCTGAAATGCAAACTCGTGTGAGATAAGCAGTAACTTACCAAAAGAGATGGAGGAAGCTGAAGCTTTAGATAGTACATTTTCTAGAATTTCTAGCAGTAAGTGCTAATATAAAGCATTCTTAGGTGCAAGATGTTACTCAGTCAGAATAATGAATCATCAAAATTAAGTAAAATGTTAGGATGAAGTTTCTGTGAAATAAGAGTTGGGAGAGAGGGATCACTGCCTGTATTGTAATGCTGGAAATTTTCATTTCATCATGTTTTCCTGCATTAGGGCTTTGCTGTTACATATTGATATATGCTGTGGAAGATGACTTCCAGACACAGATCCCTCAGTGGTTTATCCAAGTCAAGATTTAAAAAAAATACTAGAATAGTCCATTTGATGGTTTTGCAAAGTAGAAAACGTATCATATTTATTCACTTTGTGGAGTGTGTGATTAATGCACCCTTTTAAGTTGCATTTCAGGAAGATGAATCCTCTTGGTTAGTTTAGGAGGTTTTCCTTAATAGAATAATTCTTGCAATGGTGGTTTTGTTTCTGGAATATTCAATGCTTCCAATGGTTTCTACACAAAAAGAAAATTTCTTTGATAACTTCTGGAACTTAATTTGTTGTGGAAATGTTCCCATTTCTTGCAATATCCTTTGGAAATGGGGTACTTCCAGGCTAGTGGAGGCTGAGATGTAAAGCTATTTATAAAATATTTGTACATGTATTCCCTGAAAAAATCCATTGACTCCCATATGCTCCTTCAAAACTTCCAGGACATACGATCCTGTTGAACACACAGACTGAGAGCTCTCCTGATATTGATGCTGGTACATTCTGTTGTTTCCCTGAACATGCTGGCTGTATTTGGCTTGGAATTCAAATACATTATTCATACCAGACCCAATTAGCTTCATCATACATCCTTGTAAGCAGCCTCTTCTGTGATCTCCAAGCATCCTACATTCCACATGTTTATTTGGAAATCAAGATTAACTGAGAATATGCTCTCTATTTCACTGAAAATGCAATTTCAAGCACAGGAGCAGTCCCAGTGACATCAGTGTCTCTGTACAAATGACTGAGAACTGAAGGACTGTGTCTTATATCAGAACTAGAGTCACAGGCTGCAGATATGTCCAGAGCACTGTAATCCTGATTTCTATAAACCCTTTCTGCCTGAGCTCCCGTCCCTGCACTGTGCTAAAGATCAGAACCCCCCACTCTGTTTCTCCTTGTTGCCTCCCTTTTTGCTGTTGTTCTGTCCCAGCAGGACACAGAATCTCCTAGAGGTGAAGATGGTAGTAACTTGCATTATCACACCAACTAGCACTCTCCTAGGTGATGTTTGTACTGGAATCTGCAATGTTTCAGGCACCCTGCCTGAAAGGGAAAGGAATATCCCTGCTTTCTCTGGGAAACAGCAATCGTATCTCAATTAATAAAATACTTTCACTGGTGTCAAATGATGTATAAACGATCAAAGTTTGCAAATGGGTCAGGAAAATATTTGTTTGCAGGATAATGGTCCAATCCCACTGCAGAATTGCTGAAAAACTTCTTGCAGAGATGAGCTCAGAATGCCAATCATCATCACTCATGGTTTTAAAGATAAAGTAACCATTTACACTTGTTCCTTATCTCCTCAAACCATATCTAATCCAGTTTTTAAACCACTGCACACAGTCTATCAGAGGTTAAGAGTTATATTAGATCAAAGAAACGCAATTAAGTTAGAAAACTTACAGTTTTGAATTCTGCCACACATTTTAATTGTTGGGAGAAGGAACACACTGCCCATGGCACTTTGAATGCCTTAGAAGATTCAGTCTGACTGAATGGAGATTGGAAAACATGTTCTGGTAAGAAGTTTTTTTGGGTTTAGTTACTCTGATTACTTTGACATCTTTTCTGCTGTACCATCCAATGTATCAGGCTAGTGAGGGAAATGCCTTTAACTGTACAGAGAGGTTAGAACTGTATCCAGGTGCTTGGGAAAGTCCCTCTCTGACTTGAAAAATCTGGACCACCAAAGACTAGAAAAGAAATGTTCATTGCTAATTTTGGTGGATCCTTTCTGGTTGTGATGACACAGACTGGATCACAGCTCAAGAGTAGAAAGCAGTGCTTATTTTCAGGTTGTTTCTGATCTGAGGAGGGAAAGCTTTACAAAACAGTTCCCTTAGATCTGAGCAGTTGTGCCTGTTATCTTTGGAAAGCTAAATCAGAGGGGTATTAATTGACCATTATGCAAGGAGAATTGTTTCAAATTGTGACTGCTGTTGGCTTTCTTCTTTCACTCTTGCTGGAAGTGAGTTTTTGTGGCTTAAAGGAAAGTAGGAAATGCTGTGTCTAAGTGTAGTCATCGTTAACCATTTTCATTTGACTGGGAATAGCAAAAGCCGTGCCAATCACCGAAGCCAATACTGAGATGGAAATAGTCAACGTGAAAGGGAAAGCTCTGGAACGTTTTGTCCTTGACACTCCATCATTCGTGAACATTACTGTGCACATTACCTTTAAATCATGGTTTGATCCTGCTGCTACTTGAATTTGCAAGTTTATGGAATATTTGACACTGAGTTAATGGAACTTGAAATAAAAAATAAGGGAGAGATAAGAATGGGGCAATAAATAATGCAAAACCGTGTTAAAAGGGATGACACAAAGAGTTATTCAGCATCCTAAGTTTCAAAATTATATGTTCAATGTCTGTAAAAGCTCACAGAGGGACCTAAGTAAACAGAAGGAGGTAAATAAACTTCAAAGCCAACAAGAGAGGGGCCAAGCATGAACAGAGGTTGAGAGAGGGACACACTACTGTTAGCAGAGACAACTTCTGAAGTGATAGAAGGGAACCACAGCTCCACTGGGTGCAGGCAGCGATACACTGAAGGCACATTGGTTTTCTCTGCCAAACATGGGTCAGTGCCGTTTCCACCAAGGCTTCAAACCAGGATATAGCCCAAGTTTTTAGAGCTTTGAACCTTCACACTGAATAGACTACTTTTCAATTTCTGGCAGTGCCAGCACTCACTGTTGAGCCTCCCCCAGAAACACTGGCCCCTTGCCCTGTGAGGTGCACAGATGGACCAGCTACTCCTGAGCTCTGCCTGCCACCAGGTAGATCTGTCACTGCTCTGGATTTACACCTGGAGTTTGCCTTCCCTGGGGTGATCCTCTGTTGTTTAAGAATCATGTTCTTTTATCTGCTGAAGCTGACACGAAATGGTTTAATCGCAGACTTAGTTTCATTATATAAATAATATATTAACCATGCATCTTATTTTCATTATGTGTGAGCTGCGGCACCGGTGCAGCTCTCGTGGTAATTGAAGAATTATTCATTCTTTTTACTCAGTGCACTCATTTCCCAGCTTTATCTCCTGGATACCTGTATTTCTGTGTCTCTGCAAAATATTCTACAGAATTTATTGTAGGTGGTGTATAGAGAAGCTGACATTTTCTTTAAGGATGATTGGTCAATTTACCAAGAGAAAACTGTATAATGGAGGTTGCTGTTGAAAAATGCCTGTGTTTGTGGTGGAGTGCTTCCTATGAAAAGGGCAGATGTAAGAGCAGTTCTGGGTGTACAGAAAATGATTTTCTCCCCAGTTTCTACCAAAGCTCAACTTTTACACTGTGTTTTAGTGTCACATGTATATTAATTATACCCATTCCAGTATGTGAATAAAAGGCTTATTAGAAGCTTACTTCCTATCTACAGCAAAATATGGGAGTGCAGAAATGCTGTGCAAATATCACTTGCACAGCTTAGCAGCCAATAGAGACATGTTACCTCCCCATCATTATTTTGTATATCATAAGCTTCTAGAAAAGCAAAATGAAATGCTGGATTTTCTGGAAGAGCTCAGAGTTCTGAATGTCTACACGCTGCAAATGGGAGCCCAGACTTACCACAGAACTACAAATGAAATGCAAGTCACTTGTAGTTAAGGGAGACACCTGAAAAATGAAGTTATTGCTGTGTAAAGCTCAGCATCCAAACCTGAAAACAAGCTAAGCCAGCTGCTCCAAGGGTACAAGGCAAAACCCAGATAAGTCACAGTGAATCTTCCCATTGGCTTCCAGTCAGATTGCAAGTGACTTGTAGGTGGTCACATTCGATTAGTAGACAAAGTAGGGATAAAGCTGAGGAGTCCTTATTCTCTGTCTCCTGGTATTTTTCCATTTGCTTTTTCTCTCCCCTTTACTTTCTCAAATTTAATGCTTTGGACTCAGTTTGGCAGTTTTTCCTGAAATTATCCCGAGCCTTAAGTATTGTAACTGTGAATAAGGATCTCATTTCTTCTATCATTTACATGTTTCCAAGTTTTTGTCCTCTATATCCACATTTTAAAAGAATGCTAATAGGACTACCTGTCAAGAAATGTTACATTGCTGCTTCTGTTCTTAGGTAATTTACATAAATTAGTTTTAAACATTACTTTAAATAAAATCCTCCACAGGAGCATAAAATTAAAGTTGGAATGTAGTTCAGTGTGAACAGTATTTATTACTGTGATTATACAGGCAATTGGATGAAGCCAGCATAAGTCATGTAAGACTTTCCCACCTTCCCTGTTCTGAATTCTTGGCAGCTGTGGAAGAGAGGAGGGAACGTGTCTGAAGCTGGAGCAGCTGGATCTGCAGTGTCTGACAGACACAACCTCAGGTGCTCCCCAGACCAGCCTCTCCTGTCTCTGCTAGGGACAGTCTCACAAACCCCCTCTTGGGACCACGGAGGTTCCAAGTAATCCGAACACCCAGTGAAATCAGCACTTGCCAGGCAGCCGTGCGTGCAGAGCAGCCTGGACACCAAGCATGTGGCCCTCGGGGCTGGGCCAGAGCCTGCTCTCTCAGTGCTCTGTGGCCACAGCAAGGATTACAAGCAGCAGCACTGATTTTAGGCAGAGTAAGAGGTTATTGTTAACATGCGTGTATGAAAATCAGCTTGTTCTATTAGCTAGTTACAAACCATTCAACAGAACTGCTCTGCATCTCTGACTGTTTAAATTTCATGGCAGTGATGCTTATACTGATAGTTTGTCTTGTCAGTGAGAGTCAAAGCAGTGATTATCCCATATTCAACGTGATTTCCTGTATCACTCTTTCCCAGGGGCACATCACAGTTATGTATTATGTATAGCCATCAGTGGTATTACAACAGCAAAATTGATTCTGTGGTAAGCAAAGATTTTATAAACGTGCAGGTATTTATACACTGTGTACTTAGGGTTTCAAGTATAGTTTGGTACTTAACCTAGAGCTGATACGAACTCTGATCTTATCTGAGCTATTTCCTTTCACAGCTGACAGATTGTGTCAGTAATGTATCTCCTTCTCGCATCCTTTTTGTCCCCATGTCCCTATGCACTGATCTTCACTACCAGTTGTGTAGTAATGCATTATCTTAATTTCCCATTGACACAAGAGCTCTCTGCTTTTCTGAGCTGAATCAAGACACTATTTTGCACCGATCTGAGCACATTTGTAATCTAGCTGAAGCATTGGAAGTTGTCTCTTGATAGAAAATTAGACCAGCTGCTCAGAATAGATTAGTTCAGACATCAAGTCTCCTTTCACATGTTTGAAGTTCACAATTTCTCTTCCCTAGAACTAAATGAGAGTGTCAGAGGAGCAGACAAAGGAACAGTTGTAATCTGTGAGATCTAGTATTTTGCCCAGTGAAGACAAAGGAAATAGATAGCTTTTTTTGGAGAGTTTGTTGAACTTACCCTGCTGTATCTGTCACTGCCCAGGAGCAGCCCCTCCAGAAGAGTTTGCTGCACCATGCCTGCTCTTTCTTCACTCTGTGACCACGTTTCTGCAGTGAGTCATTTAGTCTTACCATAAAATTAACTGCAGATGTCACAGTAGCAATGAGCTCTAAGTGTAGCTGAGATCAAACATCTGATGCCAATTATCCTCCATGCAGACCAGGTGATTCATTTATAATCAGCCTGGTTTTCTGACATGTGGACAGGTAAATAATATTTGCGTCATTAAATTTGTTGCTCATTTGTCTTAACATTCTTGGGATTGTCTTAGTTGGTGGGCTGTGTGAAATAATAAAATAGTTATTTATTGATCATTGTTTATAAATAAATTATGGCACTTGACCTTGAAAAATTACTTTGAACAGCTTCACATATTGGCTCACAATTGGAAGTGCTTTACCAAAATGAACATACAGGCACCAGCTATTTCAGTATCATTAGAACTTTTACAAGGAACTTTTAATTAATTATTTTATCTTTTTTAGGAGTTTGTTGTGCTGTCCAAGAGTTTGATGAATGACCCCATTTTGGAAAAAGAAATTATAACAAGGGCCAAAGACTACGTGAAGAAACATCATTCATGGGAAAGCGAAAGGAAAACCTACCAGAATCTCGTCCAAAGGCTCCAGTGAATTGCAAGACTCTAGCTGATAGGCAGCAGTCTACGTAGAGCACTTTAACCATGGATCTGTAATTAGGTTTGGGTTTCTCTTGGGTTCTTGTTAGAAGAGATAGTAAGACATGCATTATTATTCTATTTAAACATACCAAGATCACAGGAGTTGCTGCTACTTCAAATTCTCAAACGTATCTGATTCAACACACTGTCCCTGATGTGCCTATTTGTTACAGACTGGGATAATTTTGTAAAATCATTAGGAGAAATATCCTTCTTGAGCAGATGCCAAATTTTTGTTGTGGCAAGGCCTCAAAGGGGGGCTGATTTCTGCACACAGCAGAGCACTCCACCACCCAGAGCTTCTGTGAAGGGTTCTGATCATGTTGCATCCCATCCAAACTGCAGCAGCAGTTTTCTTTGCAGTTATACCAATCTGAACCTATTCAGGTGCACATCACCCACACACATACATGTTCATAAAGCCAAGGTTATATAAACAGAGTATTAAATTATTAAGGTGAAAACTTCCTTCAGAATGACATCTCTGTTGACTGCACAGCGATCAGGGGACCGGAAAACAACCAGAGAGCTGATGCTTGGGGAGAGTGAGGAGCACAGGGCATGTTTTGTACTGCCCTCTGAGCACCTGCCTGGCTTTCAGAGAGCTGATATGGGCAAACAGCCTGTGCCTGCATTTTCCCTGGGCTCCTGGGCCCAGAGCAGGAAGGTTGGCACGGCCCCTCCTGTTCCACATCTCCAGTGCTGCCGCAGCGGGAGAGGAGCTCGCAGACAGAGATGCTTTGTTACATAAACTACCTCTTAGTTTGCCAGTTCCTTTGGTACCTCTGTGATTTACCTGTTTACTGAAAGATTTATGAGAATTATAAAAAGGGATGAAGCAGAATGGGGGGGAAGGTATTTTCAATTTACTGTGTGTTTTGGTAGTTTGTTCTCATTTGTGGATATATATTCAGGATATACTGTAATATACTGCAGCAGGCTGGTTTAAAGTGAGACTTGTCTCTGCTTAAAGTCCATACTAATCACCCCTGCCAGCCCAGTGATTATGGACATATCTTTGTAATTGGTCATCAAAGGACTTCCATCTAGAGAAAAAAATAAGGGTCATATTTTTAACTACTTTTTGTTAGGAAATTGTGCTTTGTACAGGCTTGATCCTGCCCCCAAGGACAGCCAGTGAAATGTTTTCTATTGATGTGAGTGGCTATTGTGTCAGACCTTTCTTTGTAATAATGAAGTTCACTATGTATTTTAAGCTTTCCTCTTTATTTTTGATGTTTGTGTGGTGCAGTAAACAAGAAAGTAATTTGAATGTTGTATATTGACTTCTCCAAAATGTCCCTCCTTGGTTTGTGATGGGCCCCTGCTCAGCATTGCCTTCAATAACACAACCCTCAAGGGCAAAACTGGCCTGATTTGAAATCCAAGAACTGCTGCACTCCCTTTTAAACACATTTCCTACATATTCCTGGTGTGTCCTTTGCCATGCTGGGGTGTAAGTGCAGCTGTGCTGTTTCTCAGTTTAGAAGCCACCAGCCAACACCTTCCCCTGAACAGATTCTGAGTCTGCAGCTGAGTCAGCCTCTGGGGTTTCCCTGCTGTCCCAGGAGCAGGATTCTCATGGCATTGCCGTCTCTCTTTTGGCCACTGCAAACTAGAAACTAAAAGAGGAACTCCTCCAACAGAGATTTGCAGCATGATGTATGCGGCTGGGACCTTTATAGGCAAGAAAAATAAAAAGACCATTTGTAACTAACTGAGCCAACTTCAGGGAGTTCTGTTCCTCTCAAAACATCTCCTCACAGATCTCTTCTGCCAGATTATCTCTGATAACCTGGTGTTGGGCTTTGATTCTTAGCCATTCCCCCATTCCCCTTCCAATAGTAGTGGTTTTCTGAGAAATCCAGATTATGAAAAGCAAATAAACAAACACATAGTGTGGGATAGAAGCCTAAGCACTGAGCCAATAGTGAATGATTAGTAATAGTAATGATTAGAAAGCTTTTTCTAAAGCCTGATACATTTATCCCCAAGCTTCAACCATAAATACATTGATCTGGAATTTGTGCTATTTCCAGCAAAACAAAATATGTTCAAGTGAGAAATTCTGCTACACCCTCAGAATGCAATTAACATATGATTTTTCAGGCTGTATTTAATCTATAAATACGAAATCTGCATCTGGGAAACAGCATGCTCATTTGCATGTGATAACCATCCCAGAAGCACAAACAACACTTCTGCAATAGATGCATTAAGGAAAAATAAATAAATAAAAAAGAAAACAACCAAAAGAGTGGTAAGTTCAGCCCTCAGGAGTGTTTTACAGTTGTCAAACGAGGCAGTGTTCATCAATCAAGGGCATTCAGCTTTGCTATCATTTATCACGTGGGCTCCTGCTCTGCCACAGGAAGCCTGTCTGTGAAGGCTAAAAGGTTGGGGCAACAACTGCAGGGAATTTCATCATAATAAACTGAGATTGGATTTATGTTTTAAATTTCATCCAGTCTTATGTTCCAGACCTATAAATATTCAATGAGTCTTGTAAGTCCTTGTAAGGAAAATATTAGACCCATGCAAGTGATTTTGGGTATAATTATCTTTCCAGCAACTTCACTCAAATGATTTTATAGGTAAGAATAATCCTTTTGTTGTCCTGCAGCCCTAATTACAGTATTTATCTTCCCTCTTCATAGCCCCATTCCTACCCTTGCAGCTTTTTAAGCAAGGCACACCTCCATGAGATGCAGATACAGCACCAAAAATAGCACTAGTTCTGTTTGCAGGAAAAACCTACATTGTGCGTTTTACCCCACGGCTAATTCTGTGTTTCAGGACCTTGAAATGTACTGTTAATTAATCCAATTACATGCATTTTATTTTGCAATTAATTGTGCCATTGAATCCACGGGAACTGAATGAAAGCAGTGGACCTGTACAATGGGTACTACTCTGTGTTTCCTTTCTTGGCACAATTACCCCAGAACTGAAGACAATTAGGATGTGTGTGACAAAGCCCAGTTAGAGCCGGTGGTGTGTGCAACAAGAGCTTCCTGAATTAGGATTTCATTTTAATTAGCCCAAAAGCACACATAGTCCAATTTTTAGAGGTTTCTTTCTACATTCCCATTACAGACCTAACCAGTGTATACCCTAAGGACACCAATCCTAAGTTAAGTCTCCCCATTTTTGGGGTGCTGGCCATTTGGATTTCCATTCTTCAGAACCTCAGAGTTCCAAATTAGCAAAAGGCAGTTGCTTGATGAGCTTGGGGAAATTAGTCCTGATGGCTTGCTATTACCCTCTTGATACATCAGGACTGAAGAGACAATTGTCAAAAGAAAAATATTAAATTGTATATTGGAAGATTTAAAAGTATTTGTGCCTCTCCTGCAAATCATTTACCGTCAATTGAGCCTGAGTATTAAGCAACCCAAACACCTGCAAATGCTACCTTTAGGTTTAATGAAAACACAAGCACTTTAGTCTTCTTTTTCAACGTATTTTCTCTTCTCTATTGGGCTCATAACTCATTCAGTCCCTTTCTCCCCTCAGTCTTTTTAATCTTTAGGTCAGGAATCATTCCCCATGAAAATAAAGAAACAGTTTTGTCAAAGGCTTGTCAGAGGAGATGGGTGCTTCCATGTGGAATTCAGGCATTTAATGGCTCAGTGGGATCGGAGCATTTTTTTCATTAAGTTGTCCAAAGTAATTTCATCACTCAGGAATTTATTTCACTTCCACCCTCCTCTGTCTGGTTGGTCCCAGCCCAGTTTCTTTAATGTTTGAAACTTAAACCTCGTGTAAGAGCAGGTCCCTGCAGCCTTACACATGTCCCACTAATCCTTGATGCCACGGGTACCTTTAATTCTGCCTGACACAGACAAAGGGAAGTCTTGATCCTCCAGAGCCTTAATTGTATTTAGAGGAAAGGATCTACTTATTAAAATAAAAAGACTTACAGTCACCAATATAAGAGCAAACTGTAATATAAAACCAAGATTCCTAATTTTTTAAAAAAACAATCTGCATTTTCTAAAAGGGTGGATAATCATCTGCAATGTAATTCTCTCTAAATGAACCATATTTTCATCAAGTAACTATTCCATGTCATCTATTTTAGGTATCAAATATTGAGGGCACTTGAAATCTCTCATCCTTTCCAAAAAATGTAGGCCAGCATTTGTTTTGTCCAGTGCCTGAAAAATTATTCTAGAAATTCATTTCCCCTAGAGCATTACCATTAAGCTAATTTAAAACATTTGTTTAAAATTAAACCATACATTTTAATTAGAGCAGTAGAGAGCATCTGGTTACTGAGAAATCATAGTTGTGGACACCTGACCTGCAACAGCATTTAAAACACCCCTGCAGACCCCTTTAACCCTTCCTACTCCAGGAGCAAATCGTGTCACCCCTTTTATGATATTTTAATGTGCTTCTTACACTGCAATTCCCATTCTTGTGTACTTCAGCATAAATCTGCTTAAGATATAAGTCCAGCTACAACTATAACCTTGCTGGGTAGAGGTCACTTATTTCATTTGTCTGATTCAATCAAGTTACATCATTTATTGAAATTAAATGCCCCTGTACTGCTTCAAAAATTAATCCCCGCCGTTGAAAAGTCGCACTGTTATTTTAGTGGCTTTAATGAGATGAAATGAGATACCAAATCTTTAATGCAACTTAAGCAATATATCAAAAACTTATATCCTTGGAGCATGGCCTTTGCCATCCCTTCCAGCCTCCTAGCTGTTTTCCTTTTTTTTTTTTGTCTTCTAAAAATAGGTTTAAGTAAGAAGTGACCTGAAACCACATTCAAAGTTCTGTGAACTGCTGCTTGTACAAGCATTCACACCTTGTGTCCCCTGCTGTGGTGCACCCCTGGCCCAGCTGGCACTGCCAGTGCTGGCCCACATCCCAGGAGCTTCAGCCCCAGGGCTTGGTGGTTTGGGGATCATTTCCCCCTCCCCAAACTGGAGGGTTACAAGGTGCTCTCTGAAGGGAATGGAGGCATTAAAGGCTGGCTCACACTTTGGAATGTGGTTTGAAATAAGTTTGTCATGGCCACATGTTATTTTACAGGCTGCACCACCAGTCGGGCAAAAAAGTGGCATCTTTTTCTGTATGAAAGTATAGCAAGGTAAGAGGCAATGGACAAATTTAATAACCATTTTCTGGAATAGGAAAACATTAGTATTACATGCTCTGAATATTCGTCACCTTTTAACACAACTTCACTCTCTTTTTCTTCTCAGTATGACCTTAGTGAAGATTCTGTTCTGAGCAGGTTTAAAGTCTTTTGCAAAGCCTGTAGCTCAGCCTCAGGTTTGTGTTTACTGTTTCCTACCCATTACATCTCTCATCGTTGTAGCCTTGGGAAATGCTCCAAGGTGTCCCTGGGGTGTTATGCATCTGGTTACCTACTGCATCTTCCATCATTTTTAGTTACTTTTCTGTAGCTTAACGAGATCGTTTTTCTGCCCCTCCTCTCTAAAACATTTGTTCCTGCCTGCCATTAATTTGAATAGAGCATCAGGACGTCTTTAAGCTCACACGGGGGAGATGTCCCAGCCAGCAGGGCTCAGGTAACATTTTCCACACTTAAGCTACTTTTGTCCTTTATCCTCCTGCTTGCCAAGCTCAGATTTTGCCAAGAGGCAGCTCTGCAGCAGGATGGAGTCACCCAACCCTTTGCAGCAGCAGCTCCAAGCACAGGGCTCTGTGTCCTGCAGAGCTGTTTCCATCCCTGGCTTTGCACGGGGCAGGAGTGTAGGAGTCACAACACATTTCCTGGCACCTTCCTAAGGTGTCACACTGGATCACCTGATGTAAAATGCATTCCTGCTCCGCCACAGTTGTCACATAAACAAATAATGTGCATGCAAAGACTTCCATTAATGTGTCTTGATATTGGAAGATTTCTGGGAAGACAGAAATTTAATCATGGGAAGCAAAGAAAAAAAAGAAAGCCTGGAGATGAAGCCAGCACTTGTGTGATGCTCTTTCAGAAGCTGTCACATAATATAGATGCTATTCTCCCCCTTCCTAGTGTTGCCTGTAAATGCATGTCTCCCTCCTCCCATCTATTTTTGGTAAGGCCAGAAGTCCCCCAGAGCACTATAATTATCTCCGCCAGAAATGTCACAAGAGTTTACAGCTGAAGTAGGTGTCTGCCCAGAACAGGAAAAGCAGGTACACCCTCCGTGTGCTGGCGAGGCTTTAAAAGCAAGTTGCTGCTCACAGTTTTCAGGGGAAGATTTGGGAATCCGGCTGTACTAGTGGGAGAGATTTGTGCAGCATCTCTGCTTTAGAAAATCAGAGAAAATAAGTCAGATTATCCCTTGGGGCATTAACTTTGAGCCATTAAAGACTGAGCCAGAGAAAGTTATTTTAAATAAAACCTTGTTGCTTTAGCTCTTGGGAGGGAGAAAAATAGACAAGCCCCTTAATATAAACGCAATAATGAGGATGCACTGGTGATGTTTTCCCTGCTTTTCCATTTGTTTATTGTCAGTTTTCCCTGCAACACATTCCAGGGTTAGAACTGCTCTGCCCAATACTCTGAAATAACTGAGAGAAAAGTCAAATGTTGTTAAGCCAGCGTTAAAATTCAATTACAATAAGGTTTATGTGTGATTGAGTATCCACACACACAAGAAGTGAAAACTACATTTTCAATAACATATGTCAACTAGCAGTATCTTGTTAAGAAATACTAAAAATAAATTATTAAAGTGAATAAGCCTTGCGAAGACCTTTTGGAAGGATTCTAATGGCTTAGACCTTGAGCTCAGATTTGGAGAGTGCAGAACACCAAGTAGATGTCAGGCTACAACCAGTGTTTGTGTGTCTTTGCTCTGATTTTCACTGGAATTCCCATCTTCCACTGGTTGTGTTAAGAACATTGACTGAACATTATCCCTCTGAATTCAGACCTTTGTGGGCCAGTCTGGGCACTCAACACTAAATACTGCTCTAAAAACAAGGACTTGAATGCTCCATCTCTATGGTTCCCTGGCATTGTTCAGGCCAACAGAAAATTCAGAGAAATCCAAGTTTTGCAGAAAAAAAGTGACAAGTACCTTGTCATTTGTTCGTGACAACACTCATCATGTAATTCAAGAGCAAAAGGCCTCCTCTCTGGCCTTGGACACGCCAACCTCCTCCATGGATTGGGGATAACTGTGGGCTGATGCAGAAGCTGCAAGTCCCATTCACAGAGAAAGCAGATTAACACCCTAAGCCACCAGATAGTTTCCATTGTGCATATATGCAACTGCGTGAGCAAAATACCCATGGTTTGCTGCATATTGTGCTCCATTATTTTGGAATACAACAGTTCCCTTGGCATTAGTGCCAAATGAATGGTAAGTTCATTTTGTCTGAAAGACTAAACAAGCACACGCTGACAATGAGGATAAATCAGATGGCTGCAGCACATTCAAATAGCTGGTAAAAATAATATTTTAATCAAATAACTCAGCTGCAACTGCCATGGACTACTGGGAAGGTTAAGGCTGTGACTCAGTATTCTAGTGAGAAAACACACAGAATTATTCAAAACACGCCATTTCATCGCCACTGCTTGACTCAGATTAAAAGCAATATGGAGTTTCTACCCCTAATACCAAACTGAAGCCAACAAAACAAAGGTTAAAGGAATATTCTGAAAGACCAGTCATCCAGGCAGAAAATGCAATGCTATAGAAAAATAACTACAGCCAGGTTGGAGTGGTTTACTCCAAAGTAAAGATATTTTGTGGGTTTTGTTTCAGTTCACTCCAAAATGAGGAATAAAGCCACATTTAAGACTCTGGACTAGTGTTTTTGAGCTGAGTCCAGTTTTGGCTGCAGCATGGGCTTGCACATCCCCTATTTTGTGGGAATGCTGAAAGGTGAGAGCAATGGGAAAGCCTGAGGCACTCAGATACAGTGATGCTGAAACCAACAGGAACCTGCAGGTAACACCATTCAGATGTGCTCTGGTGTAGCTAAAATTAGGGCTTTGCTCTGAAGGATTTGTTGCTCAGTGGAGTCTGTGGGAACTTCAGCACTTCAGTGAACTTGGGGTCAGGCCTTTCCACGGGGAATGAGCAACGCACAGTTCAAAACATATTCTCCATTAACTTCAGTGCAATGGGAAATACCATAACTGCAATCCAGGAACTTGCATCCAGAACTTGCCAATTTATTTTTTTGAGACCAAAAGAAAGCACCATGGCCATCCAGTTCAGACTGAGGTAGTGCAGAGCCTTCCAACTCCTGTGTCCAGCCCCGTGGCAGCACCTGAACCAGAATATTGCTTACAGCTAAACACACAAACAATCCTTCTTCCAACCCTTGGTGACTTGTGCCCTCATGATAAGACACTTGTTTCTGGTTCTACACTTGTACAGCACCAGCTTCAGACCCTGATGGTCACATCTTTGCCTGTGGATTGGAGACTCTATTCAAATTCCTCTTCACTATCTCATGGACTTAAAAGTTGTGATACTTAAAGGTTGTGATACTTAAAGGTTGTGATCAAAGCAGCACATAAACTCCCTTTGATACACAGCATGGATTGTGCTCATGGCCTCTCTCTGACGTGTTTTCTCATCCTTTAATCATCCCTCTCCCTGACTCCTCTCCAGATCCTGAGCCAGCATGGTTTGGAGGCAATGGCTGGCACAAAGAGGAACACAAAGTCCTACCCTTCTGGAAATGTTTCACTCTTTTTTGCTGCCCAGGACATGCTGGAGGCTGAGAATCCAGCACAGCCATGCAGCAGGCTGAGCTGTCGAGGACATTGGCTTTACCACCTAGTCAAGGCTCACCCACCTCTGCTCCCGAGCTGGGATTGCCAACCAGCTCCTCACTCCCAGGAGTGGTCATGAGCTCCACTTCCCAGGAAGCTGCTTGGGACCAACTCCTCTCTCCAGTTCACCAGTGCATGGCCACTAACCTGGGCAACACAGCTCCAAAAACAAGAGGAATTAACTCCCAACAGGTTTTAAGAACACAAAACCAGGCTGTATGTGACAGAGACACAGCCCAGCTCTGCAGCAGAGGCAGTGCACGTGGGGGCTTGTCAGAGGCCTTGCAAGTCTCTTTTACAACCTGAACTCTGCTAAAAAACATGAGTGCCAAGTAGACTAAAACTAAACTTATCAAAAGGATATGGTAATAAAAGCTAGTTTTGATTGTGGACATCAGCACAGAGCTAGAGGGTACTAATAACAGTGATGAGAGCTACAGCTTCAAAAGGGAAAAAAAGACTAAACCAGCAACCGTTGTGGTAGTCATTAAAAAAAATTAATTAAAAATAATTAGAAGAAAAGAGACAGACTTAAAAAACTACTGTTTGCTGGGCAGGAATCCAGTGGAAAGTGTTGCACTTCTCGGTATTAATTGAAAAAGAATATTCCCCAAACCAAAGTGCTCGCAACTGAAAAAGGCAAGTGCAATTAAAATTAAAACTAGCAGCAGGAGCTGCTGCCAGTGCCCGGTGGCTGCTCTCCCCCACCAGTAAGCTGCCACCTTGAGCAGAGGACCCTGCCTGGATGGGGTTTGGCTGTGTCCCCCCACTGTCCCCAGGGCTCCTGCCCACCTCTCAGCAGCCCCTTTGCCTCAGCGGGCAGATGTGCCAGCCAGGCACTGCTCGTGGGGAACAGCTGTTTGCTGTGGCAGCTCGGACAGAGCACGGGGAGGGATGGGAGATGCTCCGGGCACCAATGAGCCCCATCACAGCTCGCTGAGGATGAGCAGCGACTGCAGAGGCTCGGGAGGGCTGGGGAGAACAAGTGAAACGTGGAGGGAAACAGATTCATCACCTTCCTGGCTGTGCCGTCATGCACCGGGCTGTGTTTGCCTGGCGGTGGTCACTCGGTTGGCTCAGGGAGAAGGATGTCGGTGTTTCCCTCCCCCGTGTCCCACGAGCTGTCTGTAGGTGTTGCTCAGAAATGGGGGTGCAGGTGAGTCCGGCCGTGCCAGGCAGCCCAGCTCAGGGAGGGCTCAGCTGCAGAACTGCCATGGCACAGCTCCCAGGGCTTTAGCAAACCAGGTAGCTACAGTACAGCAATATTGTACATACTAAATTTTCACCTGTCATTTGAATAATTAAAGTAATTGTCATACAGGAAAGAGCTCTGTGGAATATTAGTCCATATTGACTTTGACAGGAAACTATATTTCAATCAGGAGCAGACTTTTGTCCTGTGAACCTCTGCTTTCCAGTAAGATATTTCATTGAATTCTACATAAAGATTATGAATGGCTCAAAAACTGGTTTATGCTGCAGCCAGTGAAGTGTTCTTTTTCCTCTTCCACACCAAATATTGAAATGTCAATGTCTTAACATAACAAATTGCCCCTTGGAAATAGAGCTGCCTTTGGAGCCTGGGAACACAGGCCGTGTTCCTTATTTGCCCTTTCCTAGTCCCTCTATGGTAATTTAAACTGAAGCAAACTAACATGTGGATGATTAATTCGCTTTCAAAGAAATCATAAAAGAGTGGTTTTAATCACCCACCTCTATTATTTCCACCAGAAAAAGTTAATTTGAACAGTTGCAAATGAAGCCTTTTAACCCAGCTTTAGTTATTTAAAAGCAAAAGACACCCCCAACCCTCCAAAATGTTATGGAATATTTCTCATAAGACATTCCCCAAAACAAACAGAAAAAACTCAAAAAACCACCCCAACAAACCAACCAACCACACTGCAAATCAAGAATAATTAACAATCGCCCTTAAAAGGAATATGTTGCTCACTTGTTTCCAAAGAGCTGCCTCAGCCTCTTGACTAAAAGCAATCAATGAATCATCACACAAGGTTCACGTTTCAACTGTGCTCTGCATTTAGGGGCAAATACTGTCTAAACAGCCAAATAATCACGCTGCTCTCTCAATGCATATAAAATTTATGGTCGCTGCAATATTTCAGCAAAGGTTTTTGAAGGAGGAACGGGCTGCAGAGCAATTAGGATGGAAAAGAGTTCTGGCTGCCTTTGGCTGGGCAGCTCTGGTCTGTCACAAGAGATTTATGCTGCTGCAGAAGGGCTGCACTAAAGGAGACCAGGAACCCCCAGCTCTTGGGTGCTGCAGTGGCCAGAAGCTTCTCTGCAGTGCCAAAAATATTCATATGGAAATGACAAGCTTTTATCAATGCTACTACCACAGAAAAGAATAAATAATCAAGTCTTTACCTCTCTCATCACCACAATTAGTTCTTGCTGTCTCATATTTACAGTAGCTGTCACAAAGGTTCTAAATATGTTGCATGAAGCAATTCCTTTTGGTCTGGGCCAAGGTTTCCTCAACTCTGGCTTCTGTTGGAGACCTACTGGGCTTAATTGCTACAGGAGTTAAGAGTCTGACTCCTCCACTGCCAGGGACAGTCCCACAAAGCATATTCTCCAGCACTAAAATTATAGGTAGTTGTTTCTAAATCGTTGAGATCTAGAGTTACCTCCAGTTTGCAATTTACTTTCCACTCCAAACAAGTACATACCTTTCCTCAGGTATTTTGGCCTTGGATGATGAAGAGCAAAGATAAACATAAAGACCAATAGGTGAAACATAATATCTGCTTACATACAATTACAGAGGACTAGCTCTGTTACTCCAATAAGCTTAACTACTTATAAAACCCATGTGTGGTTGAAGAGCAAGAGCCTAATCTGGAGATACAGATCACTCCTGAGTGTGTTAGCCAAGGAAATGCTGGAAGCCCAGCCCCGAGGTGTATGGGGAGAGCTTGGAGGAAAGGTAATCTTGTTAAGCTGCTCCAAATGCAGACAAATAGCAAGTGCAGGGGAGACCTTCTGCCTTTGCATCTTAAATACTGTGTGAAACGTTATGAGGAGGCAGGATAGAAATCCTGAAAAAACCCAAAACACTAACCTGGGAATAATTGCAGTGGGTTTATCTTCTGAACTCCATTGTGTAAAACTCATTTCTTCAACATCCATCCTGCTCACTGCAGAGATTGAACTTCTGGGCCAAAGGCTACCCCTTCCCCTGGAGCAACTTGCAAGGCACGCCTGCAGGAAAGCTCCCCAACATCCCTGGCAGCTCTGACAAATTCTCCAATGTCAGGAAAAGAGCAGTCCCTGGGTAAGTGGAGAGTCTGTGTTCCATCAGTCCCTCCTCAGATCACAGCATTTGGAACACTAAAATGAAAAAAAATATTTATTCACGAAATTGATTTGTTGCATCTATGAAAACACTGAAAGGGGAGAGAGACTGTGGTTCATTTTTCAGCGGCAGTAAATAGGTGTTTATATATCCTGTCTCCTGCATTCCCCACACTGGCTGTAAACCTGGAGGCTTTTGATTTGTTCAAGGCTTAATTGTCCTGAGTATTTAGTGCCCATATCTACTACGAGCAAATGATGTGTTTCAAGCTAGTTGTCCTCTTTTTTCGGGGGAAAGAGGAAGGGAGGGAATCCTCAGTTCAGTAAGTCAAGTTAAATAATTTATAGCTATCCCCTTTTATAGAAAACAAGTCTATTCCCCCACCTCCCCACACCCTATATTGTTGGTGCTATATTATCTGTATGAGCCAGGCATTGGCAAGGAGACAGAAAAAAAATGACAGGACATTGTAAGAGAATTTAATGAAGTGGCTCCAAATATTGTATCAAAATAAATGAACTGAATAATGCAAGAGCTCATTCCAGGTCCCTTCTACAACAATAACTATTGTGTGAGCAGCACAGCTGAGGAGATGGGGATGGCTGGATGAATACAAAGGTGCCACTCCAGCACATTACGGAGCAGGGAACAAGGGGCAGCCCGAATTGCTATATTTAATTTCAGTAATTCTTTGAGGCCAGATACTCAGGAAGAAAACAGAAGGTGGTAAAAGGGGAGGAGGAGGAATTATCAACCTTTCTGATCTCACTTAACTATTTGCTTCTGCTTAAGATGGAGAAAAAGGGGCTGATGACATACCCGCATCTTGGAACCCCTGTGCGAGCCCTTGGTGTGTTCTGAGCCAGGTGCCAGCCAGCAGCGAGCAGAGCTGCACTGCCCACGGGGAGGGAGACACTCCTTGGCACTGCCACTCACAAATTAGGTGCCTTTTATTAAAAATATATGCAAGCTCCCATCTGCAGCCCACTGCAGGCCCAGCTCCAGCTGCAGATAGCCCGGGCTCAGCTCAGCCCTGGGCTCAGCTCAGCCCTGGACTGTGGTGGGTTCGGTGCAGCAGGGTTTGGGGGGGTGCCAGCACTCACAGCTGTGCCCAGCACAGCCCTCACAGCTGGGCACAGACAGGCACTGCTGGGTCCGTGCTAGGGCCTGGCATTTGCAAATGTGGCTGCTTAATGATATCCCTGATGGCACAGGGGATTGATCCCCCCTGGTGAAATTTGGACACAGAACCAAGCACAGGGATTCAGGCATGGACAGGTGACCTGTTCTCAAATGTCTGTGCTTCCCTGTCCCTGCCAATAGCTGTGAGACACTTGCTATTCTCTGCTCCTTTGTAAAATGTCTTTTTATTTCCTCTCTCTGCATGAAGAATATTTGCACTCACACTGCCTTTCTGGGAACAGCACTGAACACTCAGCTAATGCACAGTGCTCTCAAAGCTCCTGTTCAAGCTTCCTTTAGCCCTGTCCCCGCACCCTTTAATGTGAGAGGGTTCCCATCTGGTCTTGTCTGGGTTCAGGGGCACCACCAGTCATTTGGGAGCACCTTCTGCAGAGGCCACTGCCACAGGAACACCCTGCTGTGGCAACCAGGAGCCAGGGCACAGCAAGCTCCTACCAGCTGTGACAGCCAGGAACAGTGACATTAAAAATCCAGGTGGGGAATCTGCAGCAAAAACCATTAGGATTATTACCTTTGCTTGTAAACGCTCCATGTGCCTCTGCTCTTATTTTCTGTGACTGTCTCTGTTCCCTGGGTCTGGCAGGGAGAAAACAAGTGGTTGGCACTTACCCACCCCCTTCCCAACTCTGCCACCCACAGCTGGCTCAGCAGCAGCCCTCACTCCTCAGAGACACATCCTGCACCCATTGTGCTGTCCATGAAGCCTCTCCTAACCCAAGTGCAATTCCCTGACAGCTTTACTTGCAAATTCCCTCTCTGCACAGCTCATGCTAAGAACCTTAATATTCCTGCAGATTCAGAAAGGGGATTTCCAACAAGCATTAGGAAAATTAAACTTCTCAAGAGCTGTCTCAATCTGACAAGCTATTTCTAGCTCTTCAAAGTACGGTAAGTGAAAATATTAAAATGGGGGATGGGGAAGCTGTAGTAAGGAAATGATGAATTACAGCCAGAAATGAGGACAGTGTAAGTCTACTCCATATACACATAAGGCACACATATATGTATACACATACACAGAAATACATGCATATGTATTGTTTAAGGCTTCCTGCTGCCTTATAAGAGAAAATTATAATCTCCCACCCTTTGCTTCCATCCAGAGCCAAAGCAGCAGATTACACTAATGAGTGGGGGCATCTCCCTTGGAGATCTGTGCTTTGCATTACCCATGCTGGAGCACCAGCCCTCTTGGGTAGTTGGGAGTTCCTGATTAATCCAGCAGCTTTCCACCAAGGACATGGACTCTGGGGATGAGAGCCTGGCCCTAGGCGGGAGGCAGGGAGGGCACTGCCTGAACCCTTTCCAGGCTGAATTGGAGACACTGGGCTCCCCACAAATCCTGCTGGAGACAGCATCACTCCTCCCAGCTCAGGCTTGCTCTCAGGGTTAGGCTGGAGCTCTCCAGTACAGACAGGCTGTCTGCATCTCACAAAGCCCAGAGATGGCAGTGTGTACTGCTCTTCCCCTTCTCAACAGGTCAGGCTACAAAATACCCACCGCCGAGTCTTGGCTTAGCTATCCCCTTTTGCTCCTTTCTCCTGCTCTCTGCTGTTTTCTCTTTTTCCATCCCCTTCAGAACTTCCAAGCCTACACCACAAAGGGAGGAGAGGCTGTTTATAGCCAAGGCCATTGCAGGGGAGGGTGAGAAGCTGAACCAGGCTTTCAAGATGTAAGGGTGTGACTCCGAAGGAGGAGAGGGTGATGTTATTTTTTTTTAGGAGCATCAAAGTGGCATAATTTAGCTGTTAGCAAATTTCTCTGTGCTCTGGTCTGGCTCTTGCTCCAAAACCTGAAAAATTCCCCTGGTTTAAGGCCTGATTTGAGCAATGGTGCTCAGCTGGTCTGTCCGTCCTCCCTGTTCACTGCTGCTTTACAGCAATCATCCCTAGTAGCCTCAGAAATCATCTTGCAATTGGGTTAAAAGACCACCCTCTTCAATTACAGTCCCTCCTCCTGTGTGCATTAGGACTGGGGGACACCAGCTCTGTACAAGACAAGGGGACAAAACAATTTGAAGAGCTGATTAAAATCCTATTGCTCTTCAGGGGCTGGGGTGGTGCAGTGAAAAAAATCCTTCTGAGCTTGCACTCATAGCCTGCCAAAAATGCCTCTTCAGCGCTATGAACTGGTCTTGCAAGAGACACATTTCTGAGTGCTGTACTAAACCTACTGTCGAGGCTGTGTAGAGAGCTTGGAACAGAGCAAGATCTGATCAATACATGAGATTTTTCAGATTACAAAATATTTTGTAGTCTGATTCCATTCATTTAAGGGAGAAACACAACAGGGACTGATTTGACCTTGGTATCCTAGCTGGCAGAACAGAAGGCAATGCCAAATGCTAATAGCAGAGCTATTGATTAGGCCTGAGAGGGAGGACTGATGGAAGAAGGCTGTAAAAAGTTATTAATGGCCAAGAGGAGCACAGTGATTTTGGGGTTTGGCTTGATGACAACAGGATAGAAAATGGGTGTCCACAGTCTATCAGACAAAGGATTTGCTGACGAAACAGGGAGATATGAGATGCATCTGTGCTTCATGGATACAGATCATCCTGGGCTGGACACATCCACTGTGCTGACCTAAACAGTGCTCATGGAGAGTGTAAGTTCAGTCTTCTTACTCCTATCCTTATTTCTCCTCCACTCTGTTCATCTGTGCTTACTGAGCCCAGTAAAATGTTGAAATGGGACTCTCAGTAACCTTTGCAGTCTCATATCAGGGCTGAGCAGTGAAGCTCTCTGGATTGGTTTTTACATCGTTAGTGTGTTAACTGACTGTAGGAAGCTCTAATTTAATTATTAGGAATGAAGGTCTGAACGTGATTAAGCACAGTTCCTGTTACACTTCAAAGCTGCAGCTTTCTGGCACTGGTGATACTGATCCAAGCTCTGTCGGGTGCCACAAAACTCGGGTACCAACCAGCTGATTCCCAGCCCCTGTCAGTGTGCCAGCACAGCATCAGTCAGAGCCAGAGAGGTGTCTGTCACTGCAGAAGGGGAACACAACAGGAGGCCTCATTTGCACCCACAGAAAGAAGGAGCAAGTTGAGTTCTGGCAGACGGTGCAAACAAACGTGATTCAGCACAGAACCAGAACGTGTCCCTCCAGGCTCCGGGGGCTGCTTTAAGGAGAGAGTTGCAGGCACTTGTCGTGTGTAATCTACCAGCCATCTTTGCAATGTGATGGGAATTTCTTAATGAGCATTGGCAGTACATACAAACAGAGCAGCAGTGCTGCTTCTCCAGCCATTAATATTACATTCCTGGGCTGCTTAATTCACTGTGCCTCGCGGAGCCGGAGCAGGAAGCCTGCATAATGAAGGACTTGTTGACAGAGGTCTTCATATCAAATCAGCAAAAAGGGAGAAAACGATCCCGTTTCAGGCCTACTTGCTTGACTCAGGTAACCTTGGCCCTTCTAATGCTCCTGATGACGGGGGTGAGGAACCAGGTGCTCTGCTCCTCTCAGGCCATTAGTGTTGCCACTTTTGAACTTCACCTGTTAAAGCTTTCACCAAGAAGCCAAACAGCACACTCACAAATTTCACAGGGAAGAGACATTACTTATGCACAAGGAAGGTGCTGGGTGTTGGGAGGCCAAATACCCATTCAGAGAGGTGCTTAAAGAGGCCCCACCTCTGAGTTTTCAAACAGAAAAGAACCAGAAGCAGAACACAAATCTCATGTCCTCAGCACTGTGCAGGTGATATCCAAACTTTTTTTAGAGCTCTCCTGGTCTCTTACTTGTCCTCAGAGGGCAACCCATGCTGGAGCCAGACATGGCAGTGAAGAAAGGTTGGTCTTGCCCCTGCGGTGTGGGGAGCTCTCCTGCAGGACACAACCCTCTCCTACTCCTAACAGCTCCATCATCTTGGGTATTTCTGACAGTGAGGGCTGGTGGTAACACAGAACTGACTTCAGATGCAGGCAGTACAATGTGTGGCTGCAGTGCTGTAATGCTGTGGATGGGATATGGTGCTACAACAAACATGCAGAAATATGTGATAGACAACCTGGGCCTTCAGGACTAAATAAATTCATCTCAGAAAATTTTTTTAAATGCTCGAGGCATTTTCTAAACACACCATTTGGCAGTGATAGCTCCTTCCCTGAGCTAATTCCTCAGTGATGCTTGCTAGACTTTGATCAATACCAACGTGAGTCCAACCAACACTGTCTCCTAAGTGACACATGTGAAAGACTCTTCTAAGCTGTAGTACACGAGTCCTTAAGCTCTTTCATACACAGAGCTGAACTAAAGTGTCTCCAGTGTACTCATTTCATTTACATCTCATTCATTATGGAAACGAGGTGTGAAAGTAGTTTCCAGAGCTACTTAGTGCAGGCTGCACATCAATTTAATACCTATTCTGGTTTTTCAAGTCACTTACCTCCACAGAAGTCTTGTTCCAAACCAATTATTTAGCTGCATTGCTCAGACTTTGAATTCACTGCTGTATTAATGCAGCTTGGTCTAAACTACTATATATTTAAGACTGCTGAAGGGGAAGCTTTTAAAATGAAGGGAGTAAAGAACCAGCTTACCTGATTTATAGGACCATCAAGTTTCTATTCCTGATTGTATTCATGCATAAAGTCTCTAGAAAGAACCAAACTGCATCAGATAAATTTTCTTTTTAAACATGCCTGTATCAGTCTATCAGTCTAACTACTCACAAGAGAGACTCAAACATGAAAATAAGGAGGCAATAGCAAAGAAAAAAGAATCAGGTAATTAATAACTCTCGCAGGAGACTGCTTGCTGTCAGCAGAGCTCTTTATCAGGCTCAAGAGGCTGCCAATGGGAGCCACAGCTGCAAAACATTATGTGTACACAGCATCTAAACACCGTCTTTTCTGATGGGGAATAGAATTTAGGCCCCTTGTTTGCAGTTGGGATCTCCCCTGATTACCTGGAACACAACCTTTCTCCCTTCAGATGCTCCATGGGGCAGAAGCTGTTGCTTAAAAGTGTCGACCCTGTGCAGTGTAAAAAGTGAATATAAATAAACACATCCCCCAACAGATACATATGTACATACAAAAATCTCTATAGGAAATTGATTCATTCAGCTATTAGCAGATTAATTAAGAGTGTTTGCTTGCACACAGGAGGCCACAATTCACTCTGGCTTCCCCTTGAGCAGAGCTGAGGATCCTGCACAGTGCAGTCTTGCCATAGATTTCCAGTATTTCTTTGGCCACATCACTTAACCTTGGGGTTCTCCGCGTCAATAAGGAATCCACCTTGCTCAGAGCACTGTGAGATCTATGGACAAAGAGCACTCTAAATACTATGCATTATTTATAGCATTGCCCAATGGATAATAGCAAGTTACAGCTGTTAGAGACAGCAGGGACCTCTGAGCAAGCAGACAGGCACAAATCTGCACGTCAGTATCCTTCACGTTGTAGCTGGCGGCTGTTTGTCCTCGGAGAACATTTCGGTAGTTTGTGCTACCAGATGAACTTGCTGTTAGTTTTTCCTGTTCCCCGGAGGCAGCTGAGGCAGGAATCTGGATTTACCAGAGCAGCTTGTTGGCAAAGCAGTTGTGACAGCCTGCTCCCAGCATGGCTTGTACCTGCTCTTCCAAAGGAGGGAGGTCAGCCATGCGGTGACATGTTTGAGAGGCAACCCTGCACGCACATGCCTGATGTGCCCAGGCTGCCAGCTCAGAGTTGGGCACTTCTGCCCTGGCCACCCCATTGCTCAGGGTGGACACCATGTAGTGATGTGTAAAAAGCACCCAAAACAGCTCCAGGACTGGAGGCAAGACTGTGGGTTAGAAGACAGCCGTACCTGCTGGGAGGCTGCCATGCTGTGCTGCAGCACCAAGACTGCTCCCCTCCCCTGAGAGCTCACCCAGAGCCAGTCTGGGCCCTGCACTGGGCTGGCCTCGTTGCACACTGACCTGCACTGGGCTGTCCTCACTGCTGCACATCCACCTGCACTGGGCTGTCCTCACTGCTCTGCACTTCATCCTGCACTGGGCTGTCCTCATTGCTGCACCTCATCCTGCACTGGGCTGTCCTCATTGCTGCACATCGACCTGCATGGGGTCATCCGGGCCTTGAGGAGAGGTGCTGA